>OY101441.1:106157501-106757501 GCA_956483585.1 Gymnocheta viridis | reverse complement strand
AGCCTCGTTGTAACCAAACATATACGTAATACAGGGGTACATATGATGTATAAGTATCTCTGGCTTTCTAGCTCGATCTCTCTCTCTCCCTCTCTTGTATTTTATATCTTGTATTGTATTTCTATCGTTCGATAGGTTGGCGAGACCTCATCTGTCAAATTAGTATAACCGATTTCAAAGATTTTTAAGCTCCGCTGTTTGCTGAAGCAGCAACCGCATTGGCTACAAAGGCAGTGATGACTGAGAACGTGGATTCAAGCCCAGTGCCAGGCCAGTCATAACATGCAGCGTTTTTCAGAAGTGCATTATTAGTGTGCCGGTGTATTTGTTGTTGTTGTACTGTTTAAGTGACGAAGGCTCAGCACGGGTCACTGAACAGTACCGGCAGTAACTGATACTAATGTATGCTACGAATAGTACACATCACCCACCTCCTTCCTCGGTTTTGTAGCAAAATCGACTGCAAAGTAAAGTAATTAATAAGAATGCTAAACAGCTTAGAAAAATTAGTGCGCCTACATGGCACCAAAGGCGCAACCACGATGCTGTAGAAAAATTAACAAAACGTCAATAGCCGAGTTGTGGAAATGAAATTAAGCTTCCTCACTTTCGCCAAAAGAAGGTAGCGCATCAAAATGATTGGTATGCATTAATTGACTGTATTTATTTGAAAAAAAAAACAATTTCCTTAGTTTATTTTCCTCTTGCCTTTTCTTTATTAATTGTTTCGCACTAGAATACATTCACATCCTTGGCTTTTTATTAAATGTTTCATGAATATAAATTTTTTTCTTTCCTTTATTGCTATAAATTCAATAAATAGTCGCATTTAAACATGTAAAAAATTGTATCATTACACATTTTTTCTCTCATTAAATTCTCTGCAATTTATGTTAATTAAAATTTAATCCCTTTTAAAAAATTTATAATATTTACAATGTTGAAAATATTTACGATTGAAGGAAAAAAAATGGTAAAATCATGAATAAATTATTGTGGCTTTTTTATTGAAATATATTTAATTAAACCAAATTTATCATAATTTTGAAAATATTTCTTTATTATTTTTTATTGGCTGACAGTGATGATGGCAAACAGCCGGAACCGGATTAAACCACTGTTGGGTGGGACGATAAATAAATGTTATGGCGAACTGTTACAGAATTTCGTAAATATAAATAAACGTTAACAAATTGTCAAAACCAGAACACGAAAGTGTGTTAAATAAATCATGAACATAAGTAAAGAGTTTCAACGAAAGATATACGAAGGAGGAAAATCGGGCGCAAGACCAAACCCAGTAAGTTTAATTCGCGTGCTTTATGATTATAACAGACTGGGTTACCCAAAACGCATCGTACGCTTTTCTATCGCAACTTTTTCTTACTAACTGCAAGCACTTGCAAAGGCTCTTGCTCTAATTGTTCTCCAAAAGTCTCAAGCCTATTTGTTCTATCACAAATTATTTATAGCAGCTATCTTCGCACCATAGAAAGTCAGAAATATTGTTCAACGTGCTCGCTGTTTTAGTTCTTTAGATGTAATAATAAATATTTGACTTTTATGGGAGGTGACACGCCCACTTGGAAAATCTAAAAGTACCAGTTGTTTACCCTGGAAGTCCATTGTCAATAACATTAAAAGAATTTTTGAAAGTTTTCACAACTTTATAACTTTATAACTTTACAACTTTATACCACCCTGTTAATTTCAATGTTTCCCCGTATCATTTTGCAATTAATTTATACTAAATGTGTTAATTTTTTTTTTCTTTTGTTTTGCCTTTGACCACCAACAGTGCGCTCTGCAGCTGAGCTTCGCATGCAATATGAAGAGGCAGTATATTTACTGCGTTAATTTGATGCTAAAAGCTTTTAATAGGTTTTAGTTGCAACTAAATGTGTGCATTAAATATGTGTACTGTAGTATGACTAGATGTTGTGTCTGCATACGACTATTATCGTCCTTGTCACGATGTCGATGTTGTAGTTTTTAATTAATTAAGTAATTTTGTAGTAACAAAAACTTTTTTGTTCAGAATATTCTTGAAATTCTTAACACCACATGAATAAATCATGTGTGTGGTAGGTAGGGTTTACGCTCGTATACTTGTGTATATTTTATTTTTGTTGTTTACTTAAGCGAAGAATGCAAAAATATAGTGTAGGAAAATGTGATTATAAAAAGAGGTAGCCAACCGTATTTACAATTGCAATATAAATAAACAATTTATTAGGTTATATATTTTTTTTCGTTAAGTCGATCAGATTATTAGGAATATTTTCGGCCCTCTGGCCACCCTATGATGTGGTTAAAACAGGTGTCTTACCTCTAAAAATAACCCTCATAGTCAAGAGTTTATTTTGTTCCTCTACCGATGACAATGTGATAATGACAAACGCTAAAGAGTGCAAAAAAATTCCAAGAATGAATTTTTTAATGAGACCAACAACTACTGTTTGCATTTTGTTGTAATTAAAAATTTATAATCATGTTAAAGAGCGTTGTAAAAAATAGTTGTTCATGCTTAAACACACAGTGTAATGAAATGGCATAAACAGTGTTTAATTTAAATAGAAAACCAGGGTAAAACTATGAAATGCATCGTTTTCAGAATTTTTTAAAATCCTTTTATTCGAGATATTCCCGCAATTTAATTTCAAAAAGTTTTGTTTGTTAAGGGTTGAGCTGGTCTATTTCATGCATCTACATTTGGGTGGGCCGATTTGTAAGGACTAAAATTTTTCGATATTGTGACATCGATTTTTCGTTAGCTTTTGGCACAAAGAAAAAAAGTTCATTTACGATATATCAAAAAAATCATTTTCAAGGAGACAAAACTTAAATTGTTGGACTTTTTCTCAACTTTTATTATTCACACATTTTTTTCTATCGGCAAATAAATCACCATTGACCATTAAATCGGCAGGAAGCCAGTGTAACATTGTGAACAAGGCTTTTGATGGGGTGGTACGAGGTGCGCCCGTAATCATCAAGGCGAATGTTTTTAGAATTCTATCAATGATTGCACCATACATTAATATGGGCTTGACGACCATTTCAAAGAGCCAATTGGCTGAATACAAAATAATCTTTGATAGTAAATAAAGTAGAAAGAAAGGTAACGTTAATTATTACTTGAAAAATAGTCAAAGAGAGCTTTAGCAAAACTGTTTTTTCGCTGGATGTATTATAAATTTAGGGGTAAAGTGTTCCATAATTTAATGGCATTAATAGCAAAAATCTGGATATATTAAGATGTAAATATCTTGGTATTGGGGGTGAGTCATACAACGGGTGGAAGGTTCAAAAGTAAGTTTTTCATACAAATATGACGGAGTTTTTCTATATAATAAACTATGCAAAAATAACAAGTTTCTTATGCGTAAATAGTCAAGTAAATCACAACCTAGGATCATCTTACGCCAAGAAGAAATACTACTATATCAATCCATGCCATAAACATAGCGCGTTGAATTGTTAAAAGCTACTTGAAGCTTATGTAGTGATTGCGAATCGATATTACTATAATCTTCTGCGGAATAAGTTATCAGTTGTAGTATCAGTTGAACAACCAGTTTCTTTTTCACTGCTATTGGGAAAAATTCAGAAGACATTCTCAAATTACGAAGTGTAAGAAAAACATTCCGACCAACAATATTAATATGGTCTTTACATGTCAAGGTTGAAATTATATATAAAACCAAGTATTTCACTTTGTCAACATACTTGAGCACAGTTTCATTAAAGTAAATATCTGGAAGATCTATGCATCCATTAAAAGTGACAGTCTGTTGTGTAATTTGGTCAGGAAAAATCATTGGACCTTTCTTCTTTGAAAATGAAAACGTCGTAATGGTAACTGTGAAAACTTCTTAATACCACAAGTGCATGCTTTGGGCTTGATTAACATGTAATATGAACAAGACGGTGCCACATATATACATACAGCCAGGATTACAATGGAATTACTGCGAGACCTCTTTCCACAACAAATTATTTCAAGAAATGGTGATGTTGATTGGCGTCCACGGTCGCCTGATTTGACTATTAGATTTGATTTTATTAGAAGTAATTTTTTAGAATTCTATCAATGATTGCACCATACATTAATATGGGCTTGACGACCATTTCAAAGAGCCAATTGGCTGTTCTGAGGTTAATGCCCCATCTGTTTTCTATGGCTCTTTTGCAGGTATAGAGAGCAATAGCGGTCTTCGCTGCTCTTGCTTGTACGTTTAGGTTACACGATAACTTAGAGTCCAGGACGATACCCAGATTCTTTGCATTGTCGGATAACCTTAGTGTGACTGCGTAAAGTGAAATACGGTATTTTGTATTTTCTCGTGAAGAGTACGAGCTCCGTCTTCATTGGGTTAACGTTGAGTCCATTACAGATACACCACCTGGTAATGTGATCCAAAGCTGAATGTAGACAATGCGTGATTGTGTCTGGGTATTTACCCGACACTACTACTGCAACATCATCTATTCGAGTCTAACTCCATCAGTACCGTCTTTATGGCAAGGTTCCACAAGGTTGGAGATAAAACCCCACCTTGCGGCGTACCTCGCTTTGCTACTTTATAAATTGTTAAGGATCCCATCGTAGATATGATGACTCTGTTAGTCAGTAATTCTTTGATGAGATTGGTTCAGTCTTACCAGAACCATCATGATGGTTTCTGGTTTGATATTGTTGAAGACACCTTCTATGTCTAGAAAGGCCGCCGGAGCAAATTCGTTGTGCTTTAGGAAGTTTTCGATGTATCCAACAAGCGAGTGTAGTGCCGTTTCAACCGATTTTCCATTCGTATAGGCATGTTGAGAGGTAGATAAAAGGATCGAGTTGATTACCTGTCTAAGGTGTAGATCAATTAACCGTTCCAGTGTTTTTAGTAGAAATGATGATAGACTGATTGGTCTAAAATACTTTGCGTTTGTATGCGTAGTTTTTCAAATTTGGGTATGAAAAACATGGTGCATTTGATCCATGCTTTCGGAATACAAGACCATGCAAGGCATGCCGAGAATATCCGAGTAAGCCATTGGACTATTAGGTTTGCATTCCGCTGAAGGTCAGCAGGTATAATGCCATCGGCACCCGCTGATTTAAACGGATCAAAACTGTTTATGGCCCATGTAATGTTTTCCCTGTTTGTGGGAAACGGAGCTATCATACGATTGTATAGGGTTGTCGTGAATTCTTCTGTAAAAGGAGCACAACCCGGAAAGTGCGTTTCCGTCAGAACCACAAGGGTCTAATGTCCACTAGTAGTCCAACTCCCATCAGATTTTTTGATGAAGCTGGGAGCTGAAGGAATGGTGGTTAAGATTTTACGCAGTCTGCTGGTCTCTGAAGCGCTCTCACGTTACTGCAGAAGGACCTCCAGGATTTGCATTTAGCGTTTCTTACCAAGTTTTTGAATCTGTTTGCGGAGGACTTATAATCGGAGCAGTTGCCAGCCTTTTGGCCTCATTGAAAAGTCTTCGGCTCTCTTTACGGGCATTTGTTATCACAGAGTTCCACCATGCTGGCTTACTCCTTCAAAATATTAATAATTCAAAAATAAACTTCACCTTGAAAAGGAAATATTAAAAAAAAAAAAATAAAAAAATAAAAATAAAAGTTGAAAAAAGTAAAAAAAATGATATTTGGATTTGATATGTCGTAGAGGAACTTTTATTTTTCATGCCAAAAGCTATCGAAAAATCGATAGCACCATATCGATTGCTAAATCGAGCCACCCTAATGTATATGGACAACCCTTAACAAACAAAACTTTTTTAAATTTAATATAAAGGGTGTCGCCGTAAGAATACGTTTTTTAATTTAACATAAAAACACGTATTTTTTGAGATGGTTGTGATTTTTTTTTATTGGATTCTAAAGAAAATATGTTTCGATTTAGTATGGAATAAAATATGCGTCGAATGGTCGCCATGGATCTGATGTCAGGCCATTAGTCTTTTCATGAAATTTTCCATGACTTTTTCACAGAGATGTTGCTCTATCTCAACGATGATGTTTGGATCTCGGATTTCAGCTCAGGATTATTTCTAGCTTATTCGCATAGGACCGAGATTTCACAAAGCCCCAATGAACAAAATAGCATGTCGTTAAATTGCATGATCTTGGTGGCCAGTTGTAGATCGTTGCATCAATAAATCGATTGTTTCATGCGCAATGAGTCAGCTGGTGCTGTCTTACTCAAACAACGTGTCGTCCATTGGAGGTCACAAAACTCCTTTATTACATTCGAGTAGCAAATGCCGTTCGGATTTTCTGAACCCCGAACTCCACAATTTTGGGAATTCTTGAAGTCATTTAGATGGAAATGCGATTCATCGTAGATGATGATTTTTTCGAAAAATTGGCTTTGACTTAACTTTGCTCCATTATCCATTAACTTGTTGTGCTTTCGTAAAGCGCTCCATTTTTAATTATCGCAACAAACACACGTCACAGCTGCCAAATTACAAAGTTGCTACTTGCATAAAAAAATTAAAACTAAATTTAAAATACACACAAAAATTATTAAAATATGCATGTAAATATTACAAAAAAATCTTTAAAATATGCATAAAAATATGCACCCGAAAAAACTTTGACTAATAATTTTTATTCAGTTTTATTTAAAAAAATGTTTATTACAAAGTATAATCATATATTTTTTCAAATTTTTAAAATTGAAAAAATCTTCGATAGTCGCACGAAACGGTCAAATATATTGAAAAAATACGTTAAACATATTGGTCAACGTTTGAAGGCTAACATTTCGATTGAATACTTTGTTACGTTTTTCAGTAAATATTTTATTCTTAATATTCTGAAGTTTTTCTTCTACTTCTTCTATGACGTATAAACTTTCCTGTAAAGAAAGTCCTTTGGTTTCTAATTTGATTTTACTGTGGTGCAGTTACATACAAAATTATCTTTAATGTGTGCTAAATTTGTTCTTACCGATAAATTCTTAAATGAAGCCTTTGCATTACATATCGACTCTGCCTCATCATCAGAAAGCTAATTTAAAACGCTGCTTATTTCTATAAAGTTGTTAACCAATGTCCCCATCTATTGGGTGGTACATGGCTTTTAGGGGTGCATACATTACATTGATACGAGAGGGCGCCTGAAAATTAATTAAGACAATAAGTTTATTTGGAAGAAATACTACATATTATATATGCAAGTTGCTCTACATTAAGAAAACCGCTTTTGCTATTTGCAACAAGTGAGTTAACATTGCAATATTTAAGCGAACAAAATCTGAAATTCTATGCAACCCATGAGCCGAATATGTAGCATATGCAACATTTTTTGGGGTGATGGAGATTTTTTAATGATCGCATTGAGGAGACCATATATGGATCTACGTCAGTTACCACAAGCTATTTTTGTTAAAAAGAGCTACCAACCTGCTTAATATGCAAATTATATAAAAAATGTTTTTTTTTGGGGAAAATTTTGAAAAATATGCAAATGCAGATTTTGCATGTAAAAAGCATGAAAAACTTGCCATATTTATAAATTTCATTAAAAAAATAGTTTAAAAATAGTAATATATTGTAAAAATTAGATTATATTAATTATGAATTTGAGGTATAAAAATACAAGCCAATAAACCTAATTTCACCTCGATTTTCTTTTCCTTTTTGCCACTTCATGTGCTAGAAATTCCAATTTAATTAAGAAGTAATAAAATGTTACAACTTCAAAAACGACAGAAAGAAATGATTTGAAAAAAAGAGAAAAAAATTTCGTTGTAATTTTAGCTAATAAAGGCATGATGGCTGGTTGGATGGCTGGCAGTCAGGAAATTTGCTTGATATAAGAAATGCAATAATTAAATTTCTCTTTGGACTGCAGCCAAATGAAATTATGTTCAATTATTTTTTCTTTTTCTATTTTTATAGAAGTTTTGCAAAGAACTTACAATTTTAAGTAGATCTAAAAAATGTTCAATACAGTTTCCCCTAAGAAAAATAATAAAAACTAATAAAGAAGTTTGGGGAATCTTTTAAAATAGAATTGCGATTAAAAAAAAGTTTATTGTTTAACAATAAAATTTTATGTTCTTTAAAAAATTGAAGTAAAGCAGCTGCCAACTAAGCAAAAGTTGGCTAATTAAAAAATTTTAAAGAAAATCTAAAAATATAATAAGTGGAATATTCAAATGCACAACTGCAGAGTATAGAATGTATAAAATAGTAAACATTTAGCTTATATACCAAATCACATTTAAACGTCAGCCTTTTTGCAGTTTCAGTGTTTAATCCCAAATTATTTTATTCATAATCCTTCGTTTCCTATGACCCCTTTTTATTATTATTACAATTTAAATAAAACCAAATCTCTTAGTGTTTTTATACGATGATTCAAGTATTTCACTTTTACTGAAGAGAATTATTGTTGAATTATTCATGGTTCGAGTATGAATTGCCACAAACACATTCCTCAAAATAAATAATAATGAAAAAAAAAGAAAGGAGAATACAAAAAAGGATAAAAATGTGATTTACAGACATCATGTCAAATAATGAGATGTTTAGGCATCATTTCGAATGCTACTTGAGTAGAAATGACTGATAGAGTCATATTTGTTTTAAATAAAACTTACCCAGTAGCTCTGAGAAATTCAATATAAAACTGTCAAATAACACAACAAAAACACAAACTTGTCCCAAAACATTTTGTATTTGCTATTTTTACACTTATTGTTAAAAAGATGTTTAAAGAGAGTGTGCTATAATTTTGCACATCTTTTACATAAAAAACTCTGTTATTCTCATTTTCTGATTTTTTCGCAAAAGTTTGGATACTATTATTATTTATTATTTTGGAATATAATGAAGTAACTTAACAATGTTTAAAGAGTTTAAGAATTTTTTTCCTTTTCTATTAATTATATAACTACAATATTTTATATTTTATTAGATTTGAAGTTTAATCTGTGCAGCAGTAATCCATAATGGGGCAGCATAAAACATGATAGCTTGGAATAATGGTTATAAGAGTATTATTCCCAATACTGAGTCTAGAATTTCTGTTTATTAAAGGATATAGTAGTGGTCTGAAAATATCGATACTATCGATGGTTTTTGACCATCGTATTACCATCGATAGTTTTGAATACTATAGATAGTTTTTGTTTTTCTTAAATGATTGTTTTTTCGTTTACTACCACTTTTCGTTCGCATTTGACAGTAACACTTTTGCACCTTTTGACAAAAGATAGTACCATGGTACCATAATATAAGGTACATGCAAAAGCAAGTAAAATGTGTATCAAGGTCTATTAACTCTTTAAGGCTTGGTGGTTAGTTATTAAACTACCTATTCGGAACCATTTAATCACGCTATTGAGCTAAATACAAAAAAAAAATACTAAGCGACTCTATTTTTGTTGAATATATTCATAAGAAATCGTGGTGCAAAGCTGATTTTTAACGATATGTTTTTTTTCATCAAGAAACTTATATATTATTTTTATATCTTAGTTTTTAATGTTTTCATAATAAATTAGCCCGTGGCTGAAAGAGTTAATAAGGTCAGTGTATCAGAACAGCTAAGAATTGCTACTTAAAGTTTTCTTTAGACATAAATAAATCTTCGCTCGTAAGTGATGATACAATAATTTCTAATAAACTCGCTATTTCTAAATATCATTATGTTGAAAATTTTCAATGAAAAGGGCAAAAAATATTGCATTTTTTTTGGAAAATAAAACGCCATAAAATTGAACAGAACGTCATTAAACGTCATAATTAAAAAAACGTTATTTTTGAGTTAAGACTGCAGAATTAAGGCAGAATTAGTTTGTACGTTCTGTTCTGTTACGAATCAGCTGTTTCGTTTCTGCTCAATTGAAAAACTGTATGTATGGTTTGTTGTTACTTTTTCGTTCTGTTCTGTAGCGGACTATTCTGCAGAAAATAGAATACAACGTTAAGTGACAGCCAAGAATTTGTTTGTATTATATTTTTGTGGAATGAAATATTAAAAATTTTGTTTTAAAAGTTTGAATATTTTATTTTAATTCAAATTATTAAAGATTTATATATTTTTGTCAAGTAAAAAACATTTTGCAAATATTTACAAAAATCAATTCTATAATTATATCGTCCACATCCGAAAGTTCAGACACGGAACAGACTACAGAAAAGAACGGCACAGAACGGCAACGAAAAGTAAAAACTAATGAGGGGTTTATATTTTTTTATATTATGTAAAAATTTCATACAAATTTCTTGTTTTCTCACCTCATTTTCATGTAAAATAAAAACTTTAAACTCGTTTTCTGATGAACGAGGTTTTTTGAGTTATGACGTTGTATGAGTAAATGAGCGATATGTATGTACATATGTAAATATATCTCCATTAACCCAGTTTTGTAATTTTTATAAATGTATAAAGCATACATATATTGCGTAGATTCCCTTAAAGTGGACTCCCAACTCTAGGTCTGCCGGTATAAAAATGATAACCATTAAAACAACAAACATACAATTTTGTGTGCTAAACTTTGGTTTTTGGAAACAGATTAAGGTTTTGACGTTTCAGTATGGAATCTACGTATTCTATGGTATGAAGTTTTGTTTGTTAAAAGTCTCTTAGTGGTTTTGTAAGCAATGTTTTTTATTTTATAAGAAATATTTTAAGTTAAACGACTATCGAAAACTATCGATGGTTTCTAAGGAACTATCGCATACTATCGATAGTGCCAACTATCGATAGTTTCAGACAACTAGAATACAGTAGTCTGATTATCTTGCAGATTTTGTCTATCACGTAGGGGATATGATACTTAAACTTGAGTTCTGGATCTAATACGACTCCTAAATATTTAGCTTTGTTAGACAAGGCTATTGAGTTGTTGTTGCAAAGAATAGGCTGTTGAGGCAGGTAACATGGCTTACGGCGCCTGGAGAAGTAAATAGCTTGGGTCTTTTGCAAATTGACTATGATATTCCATTTTGTAAAAAAGTCATAGACTTCTGCTAACGCATTTTGAAAGTTCTAAAGTACGAGTATATCAACACCCACTTAATGTGGGGAAATCTGCGGTAAATACATAAAATAGGGGCACCCAGCACGAATCTCCCCGTCTGAGTGGAATGTACTTGTCCAATATATACTTCAAAACTGCGATCTAAAAGTAAACCTTGAATAAATTTGATTAAAAGAATTGGAATATTCTAACTCATCATTTTAAAAATTACCCGTTGTGCCAGACCGAATCAAACGCAGCTTTTATGTCCAACCAGTAGAAATTCCATTGTTAAAATTTTATGTTACTAAGTTTCTTATCCGAACGAGTGGCTGGATTGTATTATGTCGTTTGCGAAAATCAAATTGTTGAGTAGGTAGTATATTATCTGTGTGCAGTTACTATAAATTTGTACAAATTTGTAACAATTGTTACTAAAAAGCGTTCATTAACCCAAAAAATTTGCGACGAGAGAGCGTCGAAAGAGCGTAAAAAATTTGGAGACAGAAAAATTCTTACAAGTTTTTAAAAGTAAAATTTTTACTTGCAATAATTATTCAAACAGCTGTTTTGTGTTTACACAATAATATTTCAAAATTAAGTTGAAAATAAAAATATTTTGGAAAATTTAAGAAATTATTAGTAAATGTAAACTTTTAAAACGATAAAAAGTATTAAAATGATAACAAATTAATTTTTGTGTAACTTAGGAACAGCAGAAGCAAAATAAGATGTCTAATGGAATTGAACTAAGCAACACAGTATCTTGTACATCAGTGGCAAAGGATATTCCGGCTACTCGGTAATTTACACTAAGCAGGCAAATAATTCAATTAGTTCACATATATAGGGTGTTTTATATAGAGTGATACAAGTTTAAATCATAATAAAACATAGTAATATATTTTTGATATCAATGAAACGGTCTTTTTTGGATAGAAAATTTTATGACATTAATGTTTAAATATGATTTCGGACATGTGGCCGCCACGGCTGGAGCGTACAAGGCGCAATCTGGAACACCAATTTTCACAAACTTTTCGCAGCATTTGCGGCCGTATCTCGCCGATAACTCCGCCAGCCCATAAAGCGCACCAAACAGTAATTTTCTGTGGATGTGATGGTGTTTCGACAAAAGCTTGTGGATTCTCCTCACTCCAAATGCGACAATTCTGTTTATTTACATATCCCTTCAACCATACGTCATAAAATGGACGAAGTGCACGATAAGTTTGACGAACAGAGCCATTATTTTGATTAAAAATTTCCACAATTTTCACGCGTTGCTCTGGTGTAAGTCGAACCATAATGAAATGTCAAAGCAAACTAAACAAAAAGCAACTATCAGCTGTTAAATGGGTGGTCAAATAAAGCAGTGATGCCAAATCAAAGTTGTATCACTCCATAAAAACACCCTTTATTTTTGCAAATAAATTTAAAATAACACATAATAAATAATTACTTTTTTACTGCTTTTGGGGTTTGATGCTGGCAGCAACATGATATTCTTTGAGAGTAATTTTGGAAAATTTCTTGTTACTCTCTCGTTGCTAATTTTTACTAATAACGTAAATGAACACACCTATTATGTGAATCAATAAAACTTGTACGTTATTCATTAATTTCTTTCTAGTATTTTACTTAACGACGATAGAAGGCTAATTGGTCTGTAGGATAGAGGGCAATCAGCAGGTTTGCATGCTTTCCCTTTCCTTTCCATGCTTTTTGGCAAAACCTTTAAACAATTTATTAAATAGTAAAGAAATTTAGTTCTGTTTAAACTTGTTTTTCTTTTTATTAGAATGAACAGAAAAGAAATGTCCTAAGTGTGCTATATTTTTGAGCAGCTCTTTACAAAACAACACTGTTGAATTTCCAACTGTGAACATTTATTTTAATACCATTTTTTCTTTATTAAATCTCCTTGGCAGTTGTGCATAAAATATTAAAAGATAATGCTAAAACAGTTCTGTGTCGTGTTAAGTAAGTATTCCTTGCATAAAGTGTAACATCGTATTAAAGTGACATAAATTAGATAAGAAAAGTATTTTTTTTTTGCAGCATTAAGCAGGACATTAAGACAGTGAAAACGAAATTAAATTGACAGAAGTAAATTTTAGAGACCACTGCCACGTTTAGAATGAGCCGCAGGTAGTACATGGGTTTCACTTTCTAGCCTCCATATTAGTCTGAAAATGGGAGACATAATTGCTTCTAATTGTGTAAATTTTATTTATTACTACTTCATAAGCAGCCTTTTGTCTTTTAATGACCACTTTATTATTATCTATTTAATACTTTTGAGCGGCCTGTATTATTATTTTTAGAGCAAACAAATGTTTTTTTTAATATTTGCCTCTTTTAAAAATAAAAAAAAACACAAACATTAAATTGCATACAATTTTATCTTCCATCTGAAATATTTATAATTACTACAGCGTTTTAAAAATCATTTACATTTTTTCGATTTGGTTTGAAGGTTTTAAGGCCCAATAATTAAAATCAATTACATGTCTTGTTGCATGTACCCCCCAAAGCAATGGGTGGCTCATAAAGTGAAGATGTACATTGTGTACAACAAGAGTCCCGGTAAGCAGTTCTTTTTTTATTTCTTCTTATGCTTCTTTTCCAACAGCAAATGGATGGCCTTCTTGACAAAACATCTTATTTAAAATTAATAACAGATAGAAATATGAGTGCAGGGAAACAGAGAAGAAAATATGATTTGCTTTAATTAGTATGCCGCTTACAAGAGCAGGCAGTTTTTTTGCTCAAAATTACTATTAAGCAGCTGGTTTTCCGTAAGCAGCTGAAAATATAAAGAAAAACGTAACAAAATTGTTTTATTATTTGAAGAGCAGAGGAAAAGTAACAAAATGTGTTTCCAAGATATTAAAATATAAATTTTATTACTTTGTACTTGGGACAGGCAGTCAGCCGGAAATGTCATAAGAACGTTTGAGCTTTAAAAAATAGCACAGTTAATTTATAAAAATTGCACACGAAGCTTTCTACAGTTTCATAGAAATACGAAGGCGGATTGATATTGAAGCTACCGAAGTAGGAAAAAACATTTTTTTTCAAAAACCGTTTATTTCTCAACATAGTCTCCTTTTAGCTCAATACACTTTGTAAGACGATATTCCAACTTTTTTATACCATCTGAATAATACGATTTTGGGAACCCCTTAAAATACGTTAGAGAAAATTTTATTCCCCTCCAGCAAAACATTTACAAATCCACACATATTAAAAACAGATTTATTGCCCAATTTAAATTTGTCAACTAAAAATAGGATTTACAAATGTAATACCAGGTCATTAGCATTTCAAAAAAAAATTATCTGAGCAAATTTACAAATATTTATTTAACACAAGCATTGTTGTTAAGAATTAGGATAAAACAACAACAAACTTTACCAATATAAAAGTGTTTTTATGTAAATATCCTTAATCAGGATTAAAAATGCATGTTTGACATACTTGTACTTTCATTGTCTCACTTTAAAGCTCTCTGCAATATAAAATTAAACAAGGACCATCAAACAATAGACAGTAATTTGTGTATTTACTGCTTAGAGGACTGATCCTCAAACAACATTTAAAATGGTTGTCACATTTATTTACGATTCTCTACTCCCACATTTTATTTTTATTTTCAAAATGACTCGTTTCACTTTTCCGTTTTAGTTGTTGTAGTTTTCTTCAAATAGGTCGATAAAAATGTTTTGCTGGTCAAAAAGAAATATACCAAAAAAATTTACAAAAATGTCAACTACAATAAAGTTCGTAAAAAAACTTGGGACTTTCAATAATGTTGTAAACAGACTGACAGCCAGGTTCATGAATATTTTTACATACACATTCACAGCTGCTTTAGTGCTCTTCGTACGTGTGTATGAATGTGTAGTTGTGTGAAACATTTCGAAATTAACAAAATAAATTATGTAAATCATTGCGTTGTCAATGTAATTGGATTAGTGGAAAGAGAGTTTAGGAATGAATGAATAATTTAAGGGCACATGCCATGAAAATAAATGAAAGAGGGAAAGGAGGAGTAGTCAAACAGGACCGTTTTTTGATATTTTTTTAATGTAGAGATGCGAATATTTTTTTCCTTTTAGTTTCTTTTTTTTCATTAATTAGAAATACAGGAGGGGCCAAAAATCACCAAGGGGCTTAAAAATTTGAGCCGATATAAAAAATGCCTGTTGTTCTTATATTGTTGTAATTATTGTATTAACGATTTCAGTTATTTAATACATCTTGGGTGCCCCCTTTTATAACACTAATACAATATTTAATGTGATAATCCAGCATTATGTGAAAATAGCTAAACTGTTTCTTATCTTATTACAAAAATTGCTTGCAAATTTTCGAATTTGTTACAATTTTTATATTTTCTTCAAAATTTGTAAATTTTATTTTTAATTTTGGAATTTTTTTTTAATTATAGCAAAGATTTTTAAATTTTTTTTGCTTAACTTTTGTTTATTTTTTAACAGAAAATTTGTCCATGATATGATCCTTTTAACTAGTGTTCCCATTTCTAAACAATTCCTCTTTAGCACTCCCAAGTTTTTATCCTTTTTATAGTTTTAGCTATTTTTGTTTAATTTAATTTTTTGTCGAGTTTTCGTAATTTTCAGGGAAATTGTGAAAAATATTAGACAATGCTATTCTTCCGATATCACCATTTTTCTTTTTTTTGAATTTTCGTCATTTTTGCGAATTCTTCCGAATGTTTGGCATGCAGTTTCATCGATTCTTAATCAAATTGTTTCAAATTTTGCAAATTTTCGTAAACTTTCAACATTTTTGCGATCGAAGTGATTATTTTTGTTTTAGCACTTTTTATTATCAATTTTGGGAGTTGTTTCTAATTTATTTATTTTTCTAGAGATTTCATAATTTTTGCAATAGATTCGATCTGTAATCTCCTTTGCTGTTGATTTTTATATTCGCAATTTATTTGCAACCATTTTAAACCATTTTTGGGACTCCTTTAGCAATTTTTCGAAATGGAGGTAAACCAATTTTAGCAAATTTTAATTGTTTCCGTTCTGGTTTAAAGTTTTTTTGATTTCGTCTATTTATAATGATTTTGGTTTTTGTCCAAGTTTTTTTTATTTTTTTAAGTTTTACTGATATCTAATAATGTTTAGAGATTTATTTTATAATAATAATTTTTCGCCAATTTTGGTCACTTTTGCGATACATAATTTTTTTCAGTAAAAATTTTTGAAAAATGTGCCGCATTTTAAGGTATGATGCATTAGTTTTTTGAAAAACAAAGCTAAAAAAAAAAAATGCTTACGACAGTAACATAAAAATTATTGTTATTGGACACCTTTTAAATGAACATAAATAAAAATATTTTTAAACTATCTAGTTTAGAATTTTAAGACAATATGATTGACTCGGTAGGACACAGTGCGAATCCCTCAATTATATTTTATTTTTTACAAAAATATTCGATGCCTTAGAAAGAGAGTGCTCGAGAAAAATGATGCTTTCATTGAGGTCTGCCACTACTAAACTATAATTGCCTCAGCTGTACCATAACCCTTGCAGCTATACTATAGTTGCCATAACTATACTATAGCTGCCATAATTATTCGATAGTTGGCACAACCAGATACTTAATTTTCTAAACAAAATGTTATAGTTGCAAATTCTCTTCTATGCAATGATTAATTTAAAAAGTTTTTGCTTTAGAAATCTTCAGAAAGTGCTCCACACTAGTGGCAAAGTTTCGTTAGAATACTATTAGAATAGCAGTAGAAATAGTGAAAATGAAAAAATTTATCTTAGTATGTGTGTGGAATGACATTTTCCACTTTGTTTAGCTTAAAATTATATTGTCACGGGAACTTAATCTGTGTGCAGTATTTGAAGTTATGGGAGTTCTTGAAATTGACGACAATGGCATTGAATGAATTTAATAAATACAATCTCATAGCGATTTCTTTTCTAAAAAAGTGCAACATATTTTGCCCTTTTTGTGAAAATTTGCAATATAATGATTTTTTTGGAAATAGTGAGTTTCTTAGAAATTATTGGATCATCACTTACGAGGCAACATTTTTATCTGAAGACAACTTTGAATAGCGTTTTTTTTTTTTGCTAAAAAGTAAGAGAAATGTTACATTTTTTTTAGAAAAGAAAACGACATTATAAAGTAATTATTTTTCGAACAAATTAGTTGTTAGTAGTTTTTAATCCAAAGTGATTATTATTTTGGCTAAAGTTCGTAACATTTTTAGTCAGAAAGAATTGGACATGCGACAATATTCCAAAGGAACAAGGGAAAATTTTAACATCAATTAATTTCAACTTACACGGCAGAACAGAAAAAACGTTGTTTTTCAGGAGCCGCTACACTCCCATCATCAATATTCGTGTGTGTTTCCGTGTATCCACCACAGTTTAGGTGGCTCGGTTGAACGTGATTGATTTCGAATTTGTATTTATACAAATAATGACTCGAAACAAGCATACGAGAGTTAATTGTATTATAAGTTGTTTTTTACAGTAAACACTGCTTTACCACTATTAAGGTTCAAATTTTACCATCACTAATTAACGTTAAATTAACCCATTGTTACACGTTGGTTTATCTCATATAGGGCATTAGTTATAGGAAGTGAAACGAATAAGAGTGTTAAAAAAATATATACAGTAGTTTTCCGATTTAAGGAACATTCGATTTAATGAACATCGTATTTAACGATCGCCTAAATATTTTCTACCGAATACCTCATATTACTAACAAACATTTTATTTTGTACTCGGTTTAACGAACAAATGTAAAATATATCAGCTGATGGTTTGAATAGATGCATTATGCATTGAAAATAAACCTTTACCCGATGATGAATGTGATGATAAAATTTTTAAACAGAAATTCTAGAGCCCAAAATAAAACACGAAGATATCATTAATCACTTAGAAGTTCTTATTAAATGGGCTTAGCAAAACAATATTAGTAGCAAAAATTTAATGCTTTAGAAAGGGTTTCAATAAGACATCCATTCCAAGAAAGCAAACTGTGCATAACCAATTTTTTAAATAAATTATTTTTGTATTGCAGTGTTTTTCTTTTAATTTTCAATTTCTTTTATATTTATAATGAAATATTTATTTTAAATTGCTATAATTTAAATAAAATATTAAAAAATACTGCACATATTTAGAGTTATGAATAAGATAGGCGACAGAATTAATTTTTAATTTAGTACTGGATATAACGATCAATTCGCTTTAATGAACAAGCCTGACAGCAATTAGGTTCGTTAAATCGTAAAACTACTGTATATAGATATATATTTTTCTTGCGTATTTTATTACTGGCAACTATATTTTACTATGTGGGAGACTTTTGCAACTTTCGAGGCAAACAAAAAAAATATATAAATATATTAAAATAAAAAATTTAAGAAAAAAATATATATAAGACTCCCCCCTTAGCAAATATATTTAAAATAATAAACAATTTTTATTTGCTTCTTCCGCCAGCTAACAATTGCTCACAAAATGTCAACAGACGGACCAAAATAAATCAGCTAATTTGAAATGAAATTCAATAAGTTTTGAATAAATTTATAAAATGCCACTACTTTTGGCAAAACAATAGCAAAAAATACAATCGAAATGCAGGAGCTTCCAAAAATCAAATAGAAAAAAAACAGTGAAAAAAAACTATATTTTCTTATTTCAATAAATCTTCTTAGTTTCATAGACTGTCGTTTGCCGTCAGCCAAACTTTTGTTGCATGTTTTCTTTTATGGTATTGACAATATACTTCCACTCACAGTCATACTACCGCCCTGCTGACGTTGTCATCATCAACTCTCATACTTATTGTTAAATCAGCTATTATATTCATACACAGTTCTCCATATAGTTTTTAGACAAAGTCATCCATATAGTGGATAGTTACAGTCATTGTATTTATTGTTGATTGTTGCCATAATCTTGTATAGAAAAGTTGTGCTATTTGGTAAATTTGTTAAAATGCAAAAGAAAAGAAAGATGAACAAAAAAGTAAATAAAAAGAAATCACATTGAGAAATAAACTGCAACAGATAGAGTCCATAAAATCGACAACTAAAACTGTAGCAATAATGACAACAGCAACAACACGCAATAAACTGAAATAAAAAATACAATTTAGCAGCAGCAGCATCAACATCAGCCTATTTTGGCAAAATAAAAAATATAAAAATATATATATAAAATTGCCAACACAGCAGGACTACAACACGATGTTACAAATCCAGAAAAATAAGAAAAAGCACAGAGAAACATGTTAAACATTAAAAGATTTTATATCATCTTCTACTATTTTAACTGCTATTGAAGTTGATATTTCTTTTTATTTATTATTAATTCAGCAACAGTTTTTAAAAGAATGATTTTTTTTAATTCATCTCTTATCATGAATTAAAAATTCAAAACCAAAACCTTATTAAAACTTTTGATAGTAAGTTGGACAGACTTGCTGAATGTTGTCACATATGTATGTATCTATTTCCATAAATGGTTCACGTATGCACATAAATAAGCAAATAAGCATATGCATATATGACCATTTTGTAGCAACAGAGCCATAATCCCTCAAACTTTTTTATTCTAGTTATAAACTGCTTTACGACTAAAACAAAAAGCATAAGAAATAAACATCTGTATGCAGCAGAACTCCAACAAAGTGAATCGTACTAATAAGTCTTGTAATAAACTGCTTCAAAGTGCTGCTATCTGCTGCTGCCAAACATTCACTATTTCATTTCAAATGCTTGTGCAGATATTGAAGAAAAACATTGTATTTTACTGTCAGATGAATTTTAACTTGTATTCATCTCATATTTGCAAAAATACTTTGCAAAGACTGCGAGTATAATAAAATTTTTTATGCTTTAAATTTTTTCCACTTTGACGATAAAATTTTCTCTCAACGTAAAAATCTTAAATGGAAAGAGGAAAACATTAGTTTTTTAATAGCATGCATTTGATAATAAAATGTTGCGCTTAAGTTAAATTTTTGTTGCATACAATTTTGCTATTTTAAATTCTTTGTAGGAATTTTACAATCATGCGGTTCAATGAACTTTTGATTTATAAAAATTAAAATTCTAAAAGTAGCTGGAAATAAAAAACTGAAAATTCTAAAAAAAGGAATCTACACATCGCACTTGATCAACAAGAGGGTATTAACTCGAAATTTTAATTTTTTCACTTTTCTCCAAAACTTGCATTCTAATATTCATATTTAGCTGCTGTAAAAATTTCACATTGTTTTGTCTATGTTTCGCTAATGAAACGGATGATTTAAAATCTATTTTTCATATACCTTTGATGTAAAATCAAAAAGTATTTTGCTTCTGTTGAAAATTTTAAAATTTCGAGTTAATACCCTCTTGTTGATCAAGTGCGACATGTTAGAAAATAATTTTTTTAAGAAAATTTATAATTATGAACGTACATGTCTTTAGCTTAATATAGAAAGGTTCTAACTATTTTTTTTTTTCAAATTTAGTTTTTTTCATATTTCAATAAATTAAAAGATCACTTCTTGAAATAAGTTAACCACTCGATTTTGAGGAAAAAATAGTTAGCGCCTTTCTATATTAAGGTAACGATATGCCATTATTTTAAAAGTATCTTTCATGTTTCTTAAATTAAAATTAAAAAAAATGAGAAAGATCGAGGCTTTCGAAAGAGTTAATGATTTTTCCTTAATGCTGATGTGATTTACTTTGAAGTAAAGGGACATCCATTTTTCGTTTTCAAAAGTAAAACGCCTTCAGTCTCTACAGAATTTCTGCAGGTTAGGTTAGGTTGCGTTATGTTAAGATGGCCGGTTATAAAGACCCCGCATAGACCGAATTGGTCCTTAGCGTTATCATGACATACGATAACCCGTAAATGAAAAAGTTAGTTCGATGTGATGATACCAAGAGTACTCCACACTCTCTTGGCGAATGCTAGGAGTCCTATTAGTCCGATTCCAGAGGTTTCCCCTAGATCTTGGTGCTAATGATCACCCATACAGTTCGTTCGGGAGTGTATAAGTGCCAGACAGCAGCAGAGTATGCGCTCCACCGTCTCCTTTTCCCTTGGTATTCCACAGAATCTACAATTTTGACTAGTGACACACTTTTTGCCCCGCCCTTTTGCCATCCAACAGTGACCCGTTATACAACCTACCAGAAGCCTACAGTCATTTCTCGTTAGCGATAGAAGAAGTTAGTCGATTTCGCATCATAGGTTCTCCTCATTGCCTTGGATACTTTGCACGTTTCGGTGTTTCCCCAAACCGCCTCAGATTACCTCTCTATAGAAGAGTCTATATCTCTCTTAATATTGCGAATTGCAATGTCTACAATAATGTTGTGCGGTTATTGAACTCCCGTTTCTCTAATTTGTCCGCCTCCTCATTACCTTCTACGCCCTGGTGTCCACGAACCCAGTAGATATGAACTCTTTTGTTGGTAAAAAGTCTCCCAAATGAGTCCTTGCACCTTTGAGCAGTCGAATAGTAAGTATATTCAGCGGATATCGCCTTGTTTGCCGCCTGACTATTAATAAAGAAGTTTATATGTGAGTTCCTAGTTCTGGTATTACGAGTCAGGTCAGCAGCCATATTTTTGCCTGGAGGATGCTACAGTAATCGGTAAGCTTATAAGATTCCGGAATACCCAGCTCCCGGCAGTATACTGCAGCTCCAACTCCCTCTTCCATTTTGGAACCGTCGGTATAAAAGTTGAAAGTCCTATGGTCAGAGTGAAGTCCTGCTAACCAGCCGTCCTCCTCTAAAGTAATTTGAGGTTTCTTAAAAATTATGATTTCGGAATTATGTAGTCACTGACCCCTGTAGAATCTTTCCAATTTTTTGCCTATTAGGTCGAGTATGACGACCATAATACCTCGTAGTGCTCGAAAAGTGGCTAAATTTAGTCACCACTTGTATAGTAAGTTTCAACTATTTTTAGGCGTTCTTCATAGATGACAGATGTTTAACAGCAGAGCTAGAGCGGCGGTTTTAAGCCCACTAAATGCATAAACCAAAAAAATTTTGAATTTTAAAAATATAAAAAAATTGTCAATTTTAAAATGGAATGCATCTAAAGGGATGTTTTCAAGCCCCCTAGAACTTTAAGCTGTAAAAAAAATTAATTTTTTTATTCGAAAGATCAATAAATGGCATTAACATTTTCAAATAATTTTGGCTATTTGGACAGTGCGGCTGTTCTTGACGAAGCGTATTCTGTATGTCCAATTTTGGGCAACTTTTTAGATTATTGTTGACCGTGTGTCACGAATAAAACGAACAATGTTGGCCTCCAAGGCTTCAATTGTTGCTGGTTTATTAGCATAATTCAGTGACTTCACGTGACCCCACAGGAAATAATTGAGAGGTTTCACATCGTATGACCTTGGAGGGCAAATGACAGGTCCATTTCTCGAAATCAACTTATCGTCAAATATTGATTTAAATAATTCGAAGGTTGCGGTCGGTCGCCCATACCTCGTCCGAATCAAGGTCATCCACGTTTTCAAACTAAAAATCATTGATCATGATGCGTTAACGATCTCCATTGACTATAACGCGACCTCCAACAAGGTTAAATTATAACACCAGCATGTAAACCGCGCTTAATCGCGCATTTTTCTGGATATAATGTAGCATGTAGGGCCCGTTGTGGATTGGTTTCACCCGTATGCGGCAATTTTGTTTTTTAACTCGTTACGCAAAGATGAACCTCAACGCTGAACATACTTGTGCGATAAAACATCGGAGCAGTTTTCAACTGCTTCAGAGGCCAACCGGCGGAAGAACGACACTTATGATGGTCTCGTGGACTTAGTTGCAGCACCAGCACAATCTTATGCCGGTTTAGGTCAATATCTTAATGCAAAATGTTCCGCGTAGTGGACGGGTAGAACCCCAATCCCTGCGACCGAAGACAAATCGTTAAATTTAGATCCCTCTTCCATACTTTCGTTTACAGCGGCGATGTTCTCATCAGTATGCACATTCCTTCGACGTGTAGGTGTTACTGCATTATTTAGAGAGTATGTCTGAAATCTATTTACTGCTCGACGGATGACTAACTTAGATTGACGATTGTTTGCGTCATAAAAATCACAATCTCGTCTATAAGTTGCGCGAATTAACAACTGATTTTCAAACTAAATCTGGATATTTTGGTAGCATCACTCAAGCGTCAATCCATCCACGATTATTCGCAAGATTATACGGATCATAAATGCACAGTGGACGCTGTCGTTACAAATAAAAACTTTTTGCAACAAATAAGTAATTATATAACAACTCTAAAGTAATGCAGACGGTATATTGTTTGTGTTGAAAAGTAGTGGAAGTTCGTAGTGGAAGTCAATACCCAGTTTTGGTTGAGTAGTTGCTAAATTGAAATCGTTTGCAAAGGCATATTAGTTTTAAGAACAAAATTTTTAACAAACTATTAATTAATTTATTATATGTGACCTTCTCCGAGAAAAGGGACCTTGTGTGTCAAAAATCGGATTTGGACTTTAGAGTTGATTTTGGTACTCAAAAGGGTGTACAATAAAAAGAAATGAGTTAGATTTCTGATAAAAATTTATTTACCCCATAAAAACGTACAAAACAAACTTGGGAAAATCGATAAAAATGAGAAAAACATTAAAATTGTTCTGGTTTACTTAATTCTTGGAAAAATTGCCGGCTTTGTATAGCAAGATTTTCTGGAATTATCTTATTACATTCTTTCTTCGGATTTTTCTCCGTACATCAAATCGATGTTCATCGACTCTTGTATATCTTCAACGGATTCCTCCGATTCGGATATAATATTGGATTCGGAAACATCATGCAAAAAACTTTGATTTTCAGTTAGCCCCGAAATATTAGCACCGACACTTTCAGATAACGTCATATCGATCTCATCATCGCCATAAACCGAGTCTAGTGTTTTTAAATCTTCATCAAAACTGTCAGAAATATGTATTTTTATACAAATTACTTCAAATTAACATCAGTTTAGTAACAAAATTACAAAAGAACCAAAATTACGAAACAACTTTTGCGATATTGATAGCACTCGTTACACATTTGGCACAAGACTGAAGCGTCACTTTATTTTTTCCTTTCTTAAGCCCAGATCCCACTATCGGCGAAATGTACCGATTTTCGTCACAATTCATATACCGATAATGTGAACGCACACAATTTTATCAAGTGCGACAATCTGTGCCGAAAACGTGCTGAGTATGAGCAATCAAAATCAGCATTGATACGCCGATAATGTGAACACACTTGGTCACAATGTCCAGCATTCAAATTGTAAGTTATGAGCCGATTTTTATCAGCGACTCGTGCGCCGATCAAACTCGACAATCAGCGCCGATATACAGGCATGGCAAAAGGCATTTTAAAATTGTACAATTTGGCCTCTAAAATTTAACTGTTTAAACTTAATATTACTAATAATTCATCCTTTTAATTATTATTCATATAGATTAAAGTCATAAAGTAATATATTTATCTTTATTTCTACTGTTGAACAAAAGAAATTGTGTCGCTTTTACCAAAAAATTACAATTAAATCAACCTAGCCATCCCTGGTTGTTTTGTTTACAAAACAGAAGAAATAAAAAACCAAGTGCGGTAAGTTTTCTCTAAAATTTATCATTTTTTATTCTTTTCATAAAAATACATACTTATTAATTTGCTAAAAATATTTAAAATCATTAGAAAACATTAAAATGGATTCCGAAAACTAAAACTCCGATTACAAACGAAAAATAAACAAAAACATGTGATTAAATTTGCCCAATCAAGAACGATAGTGTGACCGAATTGAACCGATTATTGTCGCAGTTTTGTTTTGCCCGATATGAGCCGAAAAAGATTGTCACAATATGCGACGATAATGGGATCGCCCAAAAATAAATTGTACAATGTTTTGAATTGTGTGCCGATATAGGACGATGAAAATTGTTGCAAATTGGGATCTTAGCTTTGAAGCGAAAAAAAATACGTCACCAAAATCGGCACCCAATCATAACTAACCATACCAAATCGCATCTGCCAACTGAAGGTGTGTTCAAAGTGATAAAGCGTTATGAAACTTTATATGCGTTTTCTCAAAATTTTATTTTCACACACTAGCTCCCTTTTCTCGGAGAAGGTCACACAACTGTTTTTGAAAAATGTTTAGTTCCAAAAAAAAAAAATATTTTTATGCACAAAAAAATCTGTTTCATAATTAAGTTCAAAAATTGGAATAATATTATTTTGAGGAGCAGATACTGCCAGATAATTTTGCTATCAGACTTCGGAAACTTTTCCCATTTTAAT
Organism: Gymnocheta viridis; assembly: GCA_956483585.1. Classification (NCBI taxonomy): domain Eukaryota; kingdom Metazoa; phylum Arthropoda; class Insecta; order Diptera; family Tachinidae; genus Gymnocheta; species Gymnocheta viridis. The sequence continues at coordinate 106,732,145 of OY101441.1, read as the reverse complement.
TTAATATAATCTATTTTATTGGTCTTTCTTATAGATTTTTAATGATCTTGATTTCATTAAGGATTCGGAAATTTATATTGCTTGTTCGACATTTCTCTTACTGATTTTTCGCTTTCATATTCATGTAGGCTTTTGAGCTTTTTTTCTATATATATATATGTTAACATGTTTATAGTGCGTAAAATATACAATCTTTATTACTTACCAATCACGTGCAAGCAATTGCCAGCAGAATTTGCTCAAATGAGCATCCAAAGGGATGCTAATTTAGTGTGAAAATACACTAAAAGATTAAAGGTTGTTAAACAAATCTAAAGGAGTGTAATAACTAAAAACAAAATGAATATAATGAAATATCAAATTTAACTTGAACGTCTTCCATATTAAATAAACGATTACATCACACTCACTTTTATTAGTTGCTGCTTCTTTTCTGCGAGTGTATTCGAGCCCCAGGATATTATTTTTAATGTGATTTTCATTCGTAGATTGGTTGCATGTTTCGTATGACTTTTTGCAGTTGCGAAAAGAAGGACAAGACATGTTGGCAAAAGACTTAAAGAAAACACGTACGCATGCGCTTGCAAATAAAACTTTAATTGTGAATAAATAATGTAAAATAAAACGCACTGAATGGATGCAAAGTGTATTATTGTTGCCATTATTTAAACAATCTAAAGTTTTGATGTACGAATTGTAATTCTTTGCACATCATCATCATCTTCATCGTTCTGCCTCATTGCTTTATGCCTCGTGATTGTCCTACTTTGTTTACCTTAGAGGTTTCAATAATGTATTTTTTTTGTACTCCAAATTGGTCCTACAAAGTTGCCGGTATGAAATGAATTTTATGCTTTAACTTTTTTTGTGTTGTTTTGTTTTGTTGACACATGATTATTGTCTGTCTGTAGCTACTGAGCGTATATTACGCAAACAAACATGAAAAGTTATTGTAAAGCGATAAATATTTATTGATTGCAAAAAGAGCTTATTATAAATTTACATTACTTTTGTGATTATTGATATTCTCAACTCTACTGATGTACTCTACTCTGACAGTTTTAATATACTCTACTCTAATTTGATTCCTCGACACTACGATCCGATCTACTCTACTCTAATTTTAATTTCCCAATTATTTTTTTTAATTTTTTTCAATCATTTAATTTTTTCTGCGACAATTTTTCCACTTTTAAAAACGAGGCAAAGTTTAAAGTTTAGACTAAAATTGAAGCAATACCTCCTTGAAGAAACCTCTAATATTAATCTTTATTTCCTCCTCTCGTCATTATCTGCTCCCAGGTACACCTTTACTCATAAGCCACATTCAACACTTTTAGAATAAACAATCGCAATAAATTTCGATTCTTCGTTAGTTACACATGTAAAAATTTTTCAAGTAAATCACCCACAGCAGGCAGATAAAAAATATAAAAAATAAGGAAACAGAAAAAAATGGTTAAAAAACAACCCGCAACAGCTACAATCAAAACCTCAACTGCGTTTTCGAATAAAATAAGAACAACGCTGGCAAAACAGGCATCAGAAGCTATAAACATGATAAAGAATAAAAAAAGGAGAAATTTAAGAGAAACACATTTTAACTACAACATTTGGGATGCTGGTGAACAAAAAGCATTCACGGAATTTTTGCAACAAAAAAAAAATGGAATTGACAACCACGACATTTGTATGTGTAGTTGTGAATGGCCAAGAAATACTCGTACTATTTTGTGAAGCAAAAATTTAAGAATTTTAATGAGATTTGAGCAAACTAAAAATTTAATAGTACAAACTATTGCAAAAAAAAAGGTAAACAGAAAGATTGGGAACAGGAGAGTAGAGTAGCCTAGAATAGAGTAGAGCAGAATAAAGGATGGGGGCTTATTTCCTGTACGAGTCCTACGTCCACCTTCCTATCACTGGGGTAGGAGGTTCGGAACATCTCTGCAGCGCATCTTCATTATGGAGGTTATGAAACGTTCACAGCACATCCACGCTCTCTCAGACTGTAACATTTTATTTACCATATTTTCCGGTGTTAATGTTTTTTCCAGTTCATCATAAAATTCTCGTCGCTGATCTGCCCATCTCTCACATTCAAAAAGTATGTGGTTTGCGTCTTCAACGAGAGTTTCGCTAATCTCACAGTTGCCAGCATCGCGAAGCTTAAATCTGTGTAAGTACCCGTTCAGATTGCCATGATTTGTCATCACCTATGTGAGAAAGTATCCCATACTACCATGTCTTCTCTCTATCCAGACTCGAATGTCGGGGATTAGTTTAAATGTCCTTCTTCCATTTTCATCCAGATTCCAACGATCTTGCCATTTTGTTATTAGGGCTCTTCTTGCATTTTCCTTTATTTCAAGAATTTTTTGTTTTTGTTCCATCAGGCTGCATGGTTCACATTTTATGCGCTTAGTTTCCACATAAATCTCATATTTGCCGATATAATTCAAAGTGCACTTAGTCTCTGTGGCTTCTACATTTCCATTATTCTTTCCTTTATGCTCATCGACGTGGTAAATATCGGGGCAGCGTAAAGTAGTTGAGAGTGTACTACACAATTTATAAGCCTTCTTATGTATGGCTTTGGACCTTCACAATTTGGCATTATTCTCGCCAGTGACGTTGCCGTCTGCACTGATTTTTTTCGTATCATAACTACGTGTTGACCGAAATTAAGCCTCCGCCGGCTTCGTTGAAAGTGTATTACACTGCCTTCTAGGAAGATCTGCGGTGGTTTAAATGCCCTACGATCCGTTACCAAAATTGCCTCAGTAGAGTAGACTAGAATAGAGTAGAGTAGAGCAGAGTAGAGTACAGCAGAGTAGAGTAGAGTTGAGAAGAGTAGAGTAGAGTAGAGTGGAGTAGAGTAGAGTGGAGTATAGTAGAGTAGAGCAGAATATAGTAGAGTAGAGCAGAATATAGTAGAGTAGAGCAGAGTAGACTAGAATAGAGTACAGCTGAATAAAATAGGGCAGAGCAGCGTAGAGTAGACTAGAATAGAGTAGAGTGAGAAGAGCTGACGGAAATGCATACTTTGTAGTAGGAAATAATAGAGTGAAGTTATGCCTTTTCCTTGGTCACCCTTTTTTTCAATATGAATTTATGCGTATGTTTTCGATGCTCTCGTATATCTTACGTATTGCTTTGTATGCGTGTGCGTATTCTTATGTACCATAGACAAACTTATAAGTATGTTGTGTGCTTGCTGCAGTTATTAAAAGGATGAGTTTAATTTATCGTATGAATGTGCTATATTTGCACGATTTGGCATCCAAGTGGCTTTGATAAAAAAAAATACGCTGTTTTGTTTTTCGTTATTCAAGAAAATACCAAAATGTATTTATGCATGTGTTTCCTTTTTATCTTTATTCGAGTACGAGTATACCTTAAGAATTCGTTTAAAGACGTAAGAAATTTATGTTTAAAACCTCAAATGTAAATAATGTCTGAAGTGAAATCGGATAAAGGCAGTAAATTTAAAGGATATTTTCAAGATAAAAGATGAGCGCTGTTGGAAGTGTTAGTATTTTATGTAAAACGTTAAGAAACGCACCACTTTTTTAAAATATAGTTTATTCGTGCAATTATTTTTTAAAAACCACTTTTTGTGAGCGTTTTTAAAAATTGTTTACGGTAGCCCTGAATCTGCTTAATTCTACTTTATTTAACTTAATCATTGCTTTAGTTCTAAGCTGCCCTCCTCTCCACCCGACATCTATTTTGTGAAATACTGCTCTACAAAACTTTGCTCTAAGCAGGTTTTTCGCGTCAATCCAATTTAATCTACTCTTCATATCTTCAAGTAGTAATTTAAAAAAGCAACTCTTGTAATTGAATTCTAGTTTTGGAAATTTTTTTGTTGAGAAATTCTACTTTTATTTGCTATACACGCAAATACCTTTTTCTAGGTAATCATGATCTAAATAAACCTCTGCTCAGCAAGTCCTGCTAGCGCTGTTCCATTTTAACATTTCGTTTCCCTTTCTGCAAAGTTTTAATTGATATTTGCTCTATTAACAAAACCTTTTTTTTACATGTCGTTTTTTTGTCATTTTTCCTAAAATTTTTCGTTAAAACAACACAGTGCTTTTTAATAGTTCTAATTTCTAGGGCTACCGAGTGAAAGAAATATCAAATTTTTTCACACACTTCAATGAAGCAATTGCAAAATTCTTTTGTAATTATTTTTTTTTTTGTTCTCAGACTTACACAAACATTTTGCCATACATTATCAAGGACTTTTTCTTGTCACTTTCTATGGCCCAATAAAAATAGAAATGTAATGAAACGTACAACTTCAAAGCCATTTGCCATCTTTTTTTTTTGTTGAGCTGAAATGAAAAATATTTACACAAAGAAAAAATATGGTTTCATTTTCTAAAAACTGGCATTGTGTGAGGGATTTTTTTTTGTGTCTCTAAAGTGCCTTAAAACATTCAGGACATACATGTGCGCATACTCATTCCTGTGCATTTCTTATATTTGGGTTCTGGGTAATTGTATTCATACAATCACACATCCCTCTTTTTGACGCTACTTAATCTAAATGTATGTTTGCTTACCATCAACAGTTTTGTAACTGTAAAAAGTAATTGAGAACATTTTTTTATCTGAAACTCTTTGTCCGACAAAAAATGCTTTTTTCGTTTCTAAAGTGGCAAAAAACTGGATACAAGAAATGTATTCATGCGTGACAAAAATGCAATTTTCAGAATAAAACACACAGAAAAACATTCAGAGAAGAACTAAAACCATATTTTTACAATTGTGCGCCAAATTTATCCTGTCGAATTGCTTTTAGTTTTTTTTTTCTCCTCCTTTTTTGTTATGTTTTTGTCCTTATTTTTGAATATGTTGAAATATGTCATTATGTAATGTTTGTATGAATTTATGTGTGTGCAAAGCAATAAAGGCAATATTCAAATTGGTTTAAAAGGGTATTCTATTAAGGACTATTTTAAAATAAGTTATAGTCCTGCACGTTATTAATTCAGGAAATTATATATTTTCTAATAATTTTATAGTAAACAAAATGATGTTAATTTAGTAAAATCCCGGCAGATTGTCAAACCTGTTTTCAAATACATAATTCGAAACCCCGTTTTTTTAATATGCCGATTTTTCTAAACCGGTTGAGCAGAAATGCATGAGTGACATACCGTTTTTTTCTCATGAGCAAGTGCGAATGCGTGTCTACAGTTGGTGTGAAATAACGAGCATGAGTCTTAATATAAAAAAATATAGCTCATGCCCATCATGAATTCATGAGTGAATTCATACACAGTATATCTCGCCCTTGAGAGGATATTTTTTGATACCGCGCTAGTAATTAAAACCGCTTATACGGATACTCTTTATAAGTTTATATGATCAATAACGTCGAACTAATTTTTCAATATCCGTAGATAAGTCATTATAGTGCTACACTTTTAAATCAGTTCAAAATAGTTTACTTTTTCACAAGACCTTATAAATAACTAAAGGGTCCGCCAGATAACTTTTTTTTAATGCTATAAAAAAACTACTGAATATTTTCTCAAATTTCTTTTTTTATTTGAAAGTACAATCCTTCCGGTTAATAATGAAAAATAATTTCATTCAAATGGCTGCCTCGGCTGGCCATGCAGTAGCCTACACGATCTGTCAAATTTTTAAGTACATTATCGATTGTGTGCAGCTGTATTTCACCGTTGGCTTCACGAATATTGTCCTTTAAAGCGTCAATTGTCTCTGGCTTGTCGGCGTAATACTTATCTTTGACGGCACCCCACAAATAATAGGCCAACGGTGTCAAATCGCAACTCCGAGGTGGCCAAACGACATCAGCTCTGCGGCTGATAATGCGATCTTCAAAAACTGGGCGCAACACATCGAGTGCAGCTTCGGCTGTGTGGCACGTAGCGCCATCCTGTTGAAACCAAATGTTGCCAATATCCTCCTCTTCAATTTTTGTGAACAAAAATTCGTTCAACATGGCCCGATAACGGCCACTCCTTGCTCATTTTCGAAGAAAAATGGCCCAATTATGCCTCTGGACCAAAATCCGCACCAAACAGCGACTCGTTTTGGGTGCGTCGGCTTTTCAATGTATGCATGCGGGTTTTCTGTGCCTCAAATGCGACAATTTTGCTTCTTTACATACCCGCCAAGATCAAAATGAAAAGATGATTTTTTTTGGCAAAATCGGCATCTTCTGTAAGTCGATCGCAGGCCCACTTAGCGAACCGAATACAAAACCATATTCGTTTAGCGGAAGGATAAAACTAATTATCTGTCAAATCAGACATGATCTCAGTGTTATCATTTACGAAATAAGAACTAGTTTAAAAAAAACGTTAGATGGCGGATCCTTTAGAATAACCCTGTATGCTTTGCTGAAGTTTCCAAAAAAATTTAGTGGAAATTGAAAATTGGTAAACAAACGACAAGGTAATTTGAAAATTTATTTGTTTGGAGACACATTTGCAAAATTTTTAGTGAACCTCTTCTTCTCTCTTACATTATAAAATCTGTTAAAAACTATGTGGAAAAAGTAACATAATTCAAGAAAGTAGGCGTAAACGTGGGCGTGGTAGAAAAAACTAGCCTATAATTCATTCCAGAGTGCCAGTTAAATGTTGTTGAAAATTAAGGAAGATCGGTCTAGAGGTCTGATGCACTATAAAGTACAAACAAACACACATTCCGCTTTATATTTATATAAGAAGAAGATAAATGAATTGAAATTCATATTTTCTTAAGAGTTTTTTTAACATTTGAGTATAGTGTACAAATTCAGAATGAAAGAAAAAAGTGCCGAAAAAAGGCATACAATTTCGAAAAGCGGAAAATTGAGTTCATTTACAAAATAGACTCACTAAAAGTTGCAGGACAGTCGAAAAAGAGCCAATTTTCCACTTAATTAAGGGAGTGTGCCAATCGGTAGCAAAGTACTCTGGTGTGTAAATTTTTGATACGGCTGAGGTGAAAAAAATTTCACTAGAGTAGTATCTTTTAGCCGGTTTCTTATCAATTTTTCCATAGAAATGATCCCAAATTTAACTAGCCCTGGGCAGTAGTAGAATTTCTGACAGAACTTGTAAATTTTTGACAAGGAACAAATTAGAAGCATGGTATGCCAAACCAAAGTAAGCCACCGCCGTCGTTTTTGAAAATTCGAGCTGTCGCCATTTTATGGCTCTCAAATGTAGTTGGAGTGAAAAATGCATCGTTTATTACAATTTGCGATTGCAATTGTATATCACACTATACAACTTTTCGCTACAGCAGAGAATTTTATTTAATGTGTATAAAAAAGTTATTTTAAACATTTGTTGGTAGCCGACGGCTTGTAGTCAAATGTTTTTTGTCTCGCCGCCGCAGCAATTTTTTCATCAGCTTGTTTTCACAGACGTCAAAATTTGATGTTGTCAAAAACGATATCATTTGGCACTGCAGAAACACGAACTTTTTTCCCACACACCCGCAAAGCCATTACGCAGAAAATACAATTTTTCCACTTTAAATTTAACAAAATCAAATATAAAAAAATTTTTAGTGAAAAGTTAGTTTTTTTGGATTTAAAAATTAATATTCTAAAAATTACTAAAGAACAAAATATTACAAATAATTTTCAGCCCTCAATAAAATACTCTTTTTGTAAAATATTAAGTTGGTGTGAAATTAAATAAAAAAATTAATTTGACTTTATATTTCTACAGTGTGAAGCTGTATGTACCAGCAGCCATAAAAGCAAGTTATTTTTAAATAATTTTTCATTTAGATTTTATACATTAGCAACACAATTGCCTTCTCAATTGGCGTATATGTACATATATTTTTCAATATCAAATAATACGATATTGCAAAGGGAAATCCGGGCAGGCCAACAAGTGCCACCCTTATAACCATCGATGTTTAATAGTTCTTTTTTAAATTGTCTATTTTTATTTCTGCAGCTTCCCTTTCTTTCAGATTTTATGCGCAAAATTATAGGATATTGAAAAGTTCAAGCAAATGGCTGCAAACAACATGTGTAAGGATTAGACAGACAAATAAAAAGTAATTACAATTTTACAACGACAGCGGCAGGATATTAAACACTTGCTTGCACAAGTGTGCATACAAAACGCATAAAAAGGAAAACTACATAAAGAACATGAAATTTTCAATTCAACTTAAATAAAATTCTTGTTTTTTTTTTAACTAAACTATTCAATTTTACGCATCCTTGAATTAAAATTTTTTCGCTAAAAATATTCTAAAGTTTAGCATACAATAGGCGTATGAAACCCTTCTTAACAACTTTGTTATAAACAATTTATGAAGTTTCACAATACATTCGATTTGAATCAATGTTGCATATCATAAATATTAAATGACATTGACAACAAAGTCATCATTATATTCGCGCTCTCAAACAAAAAATAGTCAGTCATGTACGAACATGTCATTTTTGTCAGCCCGTCAATAAATTTATTTGTTTTTTGTATATAAAATAATATAAAGAAATATGTATGTAAGTGACGAATAAGTTTTATTTTTGGAGGTTTATTTTTTACGTTATAAAACTGATGTACTGGCAGATATTTTAGAACATAGTTAACAATGTTCTCGCTGCTTGGCCTCCAGCTTCTACAGAGTTTTTGAAATAAAGTTCGAAAATTTTAACTTAATTTCGAAATTCCGTATTACAGAAGAAAATCACATTGTCCCGAATTCTTAAGACATTAAAATGTTCATGTGTTTATGCTAGAATTCGATAATATAAGAGTTTTAATATGTTCGAAATTTCAGTTGAATGGTATTGTTTGGCTCAAAATCAAATCTGACTTTACAGATTTCTTTTTAATTTAAGAAATTTTTTGGTAACTTTTTAAGAAAGTAATATTGCAATATTTATTCATCGGACTAGCAAAATCGCACGTTCAAAATATCCGAAATATTGTTGAATTTCCGAAATTAAGAAAAATACAAGTTATTAAGGCCGCATTTTTATAAATTATTGTCTTTTATGTACAAACAGTTAAATTGGTAGGATTTATTATGCTAAAAAATACGAACTTTGTTTCGAAATTAGGAAAAAAGTAATTTTTAGAGTCCCAATATAAAGTGTATTTTTCGGCCTTATTCAGAAAGGACAAATAAAGTCAAAGTTGTTTTAGAGTACGAACTTCACAAGAGCAAGATGGTGTTCCAAAAATTGAAGTTTTGAGAATTTTCTACATTTCGAACTTAATTTCGAATATATAAAAATATTTTAAACTTCTTTTTATTAAAATAACAACAAAAATTGCTGCAAAAATTATTATATGAAATCAGCATCAATTGCTTTGAATATTTTCTTAAAAAAGTTGCAGAAAATTCGAAGTTAATATCGAACTTGTGAAATGTAGAAAGAAACCCTGATTTTGCAAATTGGTTTAATATAAAACAAAATTTTTTTACGCAAATCTGTGCATATGTGAGCTCTTAAAGCATATTCGAATATATTTAAAATTTCGAACCAAATTTCGAATTTTAAAATTTTAATAAATATACATTTCAAAGGCATTAATTTTATAAATTCAAACTTAGCGAAAGCTTTAGTTTGATTTTCTTTCCAAAAAAGTTCGAACTTTATTTCGAAATTTTGCTAGTATAAAATATGTACCCAACCTAATATGAAAATATGTACATATGTATGTACATAAATATGTTTAATGACAGTATTTTAAAAAGTATTGAAAATAAAAATTTTGAAAGTTTTCGAAAATTCGAATTTGATTTCGAATTTGAAAAAAATGTTTTAAAACTTAAATTTTCCTTTAAAAAGTATATATAAATATGCAGAAGACACTTCTGTTAAGAGGGCGGCACCTTGAAAAGGACACTGTTGGCCGGTCCAGGCAACGCGGATATACGATGGACAAAAAAATTCTCTTGGACGGACATTTCGTTTGTTTTTGTCCAATTTTTTCATGTCATAATTCATAAATAAGCTTGTCAACACTCATCTCATCTTAAATCGGTTTGTCATATTAGAAGATTAGAAAAACAAGTTTCTGAAGTTCTAGAAATATCTGACGTATCAATAGATGAAATTGCAACCTTAGATCTTCAAGAAGCAAGAAACAAAATTTCATAACATATAAGGAGGCTTTAGCTAAAGCGCAGGATCTTATAGCGTTTGCGAAACTTTCAACGCATGACTTACATTTTCAAGATGTTATTGCCAAGACCCAAAACACGCCAAACTAGGACGCAGGAGTATTTAATAAAATAACTCATAAATACTCATAAAACATTTTAAGCTTTTATAACATATCATCACAAGATATAATATAATCCTTAAGTTATATTGAAAAAAATTTAGAGAGCAAGCAAAAAGCTCTGTAATATGAAAAGTTAACTAACATTTTTCAAAATTTTTTCAGTTTAAGCTTATTTTTTATTAAGGAATTACTTCAATTTCAATATAAAAAATTTTCCAGAGACATGTATTTTGATATGGTGCATCGTAATCAATCAAGAAGTCAATTTTGAATTTTATATAACTTAGAGCTCTTTTGAAATCATATGAAGATCATGAATGTGTACATGATCTTTTGTTAGTAAGCCCAATTAAATTGTTTTTATTTTTATTTTTTTGATAAAAGTAATTTTAAATAAAAACTAACCATCATAGAAATATTTTACTGATTTAAATTTGTAGTTATTCCATGACCGGACAGTCGCCTTGTACGAACACATTTCAATGGCCCCTTCGGTGTCTACTCAATAGAGATTCCACTGTATATTTGTTGCAAAAAATTTAATTATTTTTTAGAAGAATTTTTAAGATTTTTTTTAAATGAAACTTAATATACAGTGCAACCCTGGTTAACGCAACAAATAGAAATTTTGGGCCTGTTTTTTATGAAAGGGCCTTATGTCAAACCAAATAAAAGGTTTATTCCGAAAAACAAATGTTAGCATTTGAAATAAATGCATTTTTTTAATTAAAGTAAGGAAAACAGAAAAAAATAAGGAAAAGTATTAAAATTAAATAAAAAAGAACATTCTAAATTTGCACTAATAGTTTTCATGTTTTTAATACAAAAAGTATGAAATTTTCAAAAGCGTTTTTTTATGTGACATATTTTTTTGCACTGCAATTTGCTGAAGCTTTCGCAAGACCTTTATATCTTCCGAAGAGCTACTATTCTCCTCCTCACTCTGAAGGCAAACGTGAAAACTTTGAAAGCATTTTGATATTCTATTTTTGAAGGTATTGGGATCTGACACAACATTTTTATTCCCGTCTTCAGTTTCGCTTTGAGCCGATTAGATTCCTTCCTCAATTTGAATGTTTCGAACGCTTTCACTTGGCCAAGAATTTACTTCTCTTTTATGATTGCTAAAGTAATTTATTGGAGATAATCACTTATTGTAGAAATCGTCAATTGTTCAACTCTTAGAATACTCAGGGGTTTTTCTTTATCATTCCTAGAATAGCGATTAACTAAACATAAGATTGCGTGCACGAACGTTTGTAGTTTTGAATTCATTTACAAAAATTAAATTAAAAATCAAAACGAAAGAGAAAAACAAAACTTTGTTAGTAAAGTTTCGTTAATTAAGGCTTTGGTTTTTGATATGTTACGTAAACGCTAAGAACTTATTGTGTTCTTGTGATTATCGATGGGTTGAGTTTATCGAGAACTGCGCTAAACGTGGCTACACTGCAACTTTTTTTTTCAATTTAAGAGGAGTAGAATTTTTTTTTTAAATTTTAGTTGACGTTTTTGTTCGCACGCACATAAAACATAACTTAATTCTGAATTTGGGTGGAACATCGATTTTAAAGTACAGAAATTTAAAATCCGAACTTTTAATAAGTATTTCGAATTTTTAATATTAACTTCAATATAAAATTTAAATGTTTGTCCTTTTGCTTTAACTGAAAAATTACCAGATTTTTTTTTGATAAAAATTTCAAACTTTTTTTTTTATTAAATTTGACAAAAAGGCAATGTTTAGTGACCCTAAATAGTATTATTTATTTATTCAATATATTCAAATTTATTGTATAATTTTTTTTAAACTTTAAAATCCGAAAGAAAAATGCGGCAGTGAATTTGCTGCAACAAGTAAAATTTTGTTTGTTTTAAAAATATTATTCGAACCAAAACAGTTCCAAGAAATCACGTATAAATATTAATAAATAAAATTAACATTTTTTTTCAGATATCGAATTTAACATCGAATTTTTATTTTCAGAATGCGTTGTTCACATATTACGTAACGTATTTAGATACTAAAAATTTGATATGGAACTTGAAATCGCATTACACAAAACTATGTTACGTCCTATGTGAACAGTACCGAGGGAAAACTTCCAATTAAGTTAAAATACTAGAGTAAACTCGGGGTATTGGGAACTAATTAATGCAAGATCTATTCCCACAACCGAGATGCTTCCCTCAATCGAGATTGAGAAAAAAGATATAATTATATTTAGAATGAAAAATATGTGTTTCTAGATTTTTCTTTTATAAGATTACCAGAAATCGGAGTGTGTCGACTTCTTTGAGTAACAAACTTTTTTTTCATACCAGAAAACTCACAATTTTTCATAGATTTTCGTTTCGTACTGCACGCTGTCTTTAATTTCAAAAGTTTTTTTTACCATATTTAACGTCTGAAATGGTTGATTTGTTCACACCGTATTGATCCGCCAAGGATTATCATTTGAAGCCTTCTTCGAGCTGCTTCGAGCATTTTGTTTTAAGTGTTAAAAATTTTTTAACTTTAATAGTCAACTATCAAAAGCATACTTTATCACCAACTTAATTCCACGCAAACGCACAAACTCCGTATATAAAACACGCAAGTACGTGTACCAAAATTATCTTACATTGAATAAAAAAAAATTAAAAACAAGGCAACAGTAACGGATTTACATACATCATTTTTGCAGAATAACTTTTACATTAATATGCACAAGGATTTTTCTTCCTTTTCTGTTCTTATTTTAATTTTTGCTTATGTCTTCTTTTTCTAATCTATTTTTAAATTCCTAATTTTCTATTGTATTTTACAAGTTTTAGCCAAAGTATACATAGATAAAAATTCTAATACAGCACCGACACACCTGCCTCATTCCCCTCTATTCCGTACCAATCAGATCAAATGTTCCCTCTATAGAGTACTCAATGAAAGAATTTTTTCTGGCCCCTCAACCGAATGTTCCCACCATCCTCGGTTAGTTCCCTTTACCATAAGTCTACTTACTGTACCTTGATTTATTACATTTGTTTCAAACTCAACTTCGAATTTAAGTAGAACATCGGTTTTTAAGTGTATTCGAATGTCAAGAATAATTTCGTATTTTCAAACTTAATTATTAAAATCATAAGTATTAAATATCTAAAACAATTTCTTTTAATCAAAAACTAAAAAATTCCAACTTCGCTTCGAATTTTTTTTTAATTTAGTTTTTTTTTCATATTAAAAGTTTTAATAAATTAATCACAGTGTCTTATAAAAATTATGGAAAATGTAAGGCTTTTAGAAATTTCGAAAATTCGAATGTAATTGCGAATTTTGAAAGAATTTTCAATCTAGCATCTGCTTTAAAATAACTTTAGTACAATAAATAAAACTTGAAAAAAAATTTACCAAATGTTTTTAATGTAAAAAATAACTATTAATAAGGTTTTATCAATATAAAAGTGTATACAAAAACATGTTATCAACCCAGATGGTTATGTCTAAATAGATTTTTTTTGTAAAAATTCCTAGAAAAATTAAAGTTTTAATAACTCTTGAGTTTTTTTATAAAACACTTATTTTTATACTCCTTCTTAAAATGTATCCATTTATACTAAAACACTTGTTGCCTTTTAATAAAAACAACATGTAGAGCAACATTTACACTCGAAAGACAAACCATAAAAATCATGTAGACTCAACTAAAACACTAGCGACTTCAAACATGTTGCAATTGCAAACAGCAACAACGAAAAGGTTCGAACGGCTAACTGGCATCAAGCAAAGAGCCAAGTAAATATTAGAGGTTAAAAGCAAAACAGTCTTCGTTGCGCCGTTATACGCGTTGGTTGAATTTGCATTTGTAGAACGAATACTGGTGTAAAAAATCAAAAACAAAAGAAAAAAAAAACGTTAGATAGAAAGAAACAGGTGCGTAAAAGAAGGGTGAGACGTGTGACAAATAATAATCATAAAGAAAAGAAATTTTTATTGAAATAATAAATATTTAATTAAAGTGCTTTCTAAACAAAATTTAAAAGTGTTTTTTTTACAAATTTTAAGAAAATAAAATATTAAAGAAAAATAAAAGAAGAAAAAATATTTGTGCAGTAATTTGTTTTCAAGAAAACAAAGAAGCAAAGTGAATGAAGCATATTGTGCTCTTTAACAAAAAATAAAAATGTTCTTTTTCTAAGGGTTTTGTGGCAATAAAAAGGTAATTTTATTTATAAAATATAAATACAGATTAATGATAAAAACCAATTCCGAAATGCGAAATTTGCTAGAATTAATTAAAGAAAAATATTTTTATTTAATATAATCTTTTGCTGAGAAACGACAAAAAAATATTTTCTTCCTTGTGTTCGCTAATTTTTGAAGTGTTATTTATAACACCAAACGCCGTTTTTCTTCTTGCGACTGCTTTTACTATGTACATATGTATGGATGTGTTTATTTTTGCTGCACCAGCATGCTTTGGCACGCACTACATAAAAAAACCCAACAATAAACAATACAAACAAATAGACAATCCCATACGCTAACATATGTATGTGTGCTTGTATGCGACAAACTGTCAAAACTGACAAGTAATGTTCAGATCAATTTAATACTGCCGCAAAAAAACCAAATCCCCGCACAACAATATAAAAACACATCCTATTTGACAAGTGCAAACGACAACAACAACAGAAAAAATACTTAAAGAAAAACGTCAAAATACAACAAACCAACAAAAAAAAATTTTAACAATCTCACTTCATACCAACCGTGTTGGTTTAACGCATGCGACTTGTAAAACTCAACTTATGCCAACAAAAAAAACAACAACAACAAACAAAAAGATTTTTTTTCTGCTCAATTTATCAGTCAAAGGCGCTTTTATATGCACCTGCTTTGCGACACAATCCAAAAAAAACAAATAAGAATTCTTGGCCTAAAACACACGGACACTCACACCCTGCTTAACAACAATAATTGTGTTGTCAGTGTTTTTTAACGACATTAAGACGTTTTTGTTGTTGTTATTACTGCTGCTGCTGTTTCAAATTTGTTATTGTTTGTTGTTTTAGCCGGTTTTCTTTGTTGCTTTTGCAGTTGCTTTCATTGCATTGATTTAGTTTTTGCTGTTGATTTTTTTCTTTCACCTAGCAGAAGAGAGTGAGAGGGAATTTCATCATATTTAAAACAGTAATGTCAATTTATTTAAACTGAAGGCAGACGAATGAATATAATCGAAGGGCCCTATTGTGCATATCAAAATGCAACCAGAAAGTGAAAGGGCCGCTATATGCAGCAAGTGCAGGCTTGCTCTGTAGGAACAAATAGCGCAAACGGTGGTTTTTGGTAAACATTAATTCTACCTTACACATACACTTGTTCATAAATACATATGTAGGTACTTATGTATATTTATGTATATAATGGGAAATACCGTAGCAGACCTGTAGTACCCTGGATCCCTTTTCGACCCCCTTTGTGCAGCAATTGTTGTTGCCTCAGTCAACTAGACTTGGATCGAAACTGTTCATTAGCTCTTTTTAGACAAAAACAAAAATTATTTAAATGGGTTCGGTCAAAGGTTTGTCAACATGCAAAGCACCAGCATTTGCTCAAGAGTTTAGTGATTTTTGTCAGTATACTCGTAATTAATTATTAACTTCCGCTCTTATCACTGAATCGTTAATAGTTGACAGCCTTTGTCTTATGGTGTGTTACACCAAAGCACCAACCCCTAAATGATATGAGTCATTCAAGCAAAAAGTTCAATGGTGTCTCAACTTCTTCAAGTCATAACCTCAAAATATCTGACAACAAGATTTTCCTCTTATACAGTTATACCTAAGTACCTCATTCACTGTACTACCCAGGCCTACATGAAAACCTGTCACTTCTTGTTGTCTTCCGCCGTCTATTCATGCCTACATCATCTAACCGCTGCAAGATTATAGCTCTACTGGTCCCATTCGCTGGTGCAGTTCTGGATTCTGGCCTGCAAATCGTCGCGGGAGATCCCTTTTTGCGATTTTATGAGCTGCCTCATTTTTTGAGATACCGATAAGTCACTGATGGGGGCTATCAGTGTTTACTTGCTTACTGAAGTGCTTCTATTGAGTTTGGAAACACACTCTAGCATAAATTTGGAGCACATGCTCGATTGCTGCATGAATCTGGTCTGCAATAAGAGCTACATATCGTGGCATCTAGCTGACTCTTTCTTAGGTGGTCCAACATATTCGTTAGCCTAAGCATTTCTCCCTGTTAGAAGGTACTTTCCTAAATGCAAGACTCCGGAGAGATCCATCAGTAAAAATGCTGCTGTCATTCTTTTATTTACTTGATAGTCCAATGCTAGAATTTCGTCTCGTGTTAATGCGTTCGAATGACATTTGATTCTCCCCAATGATTCATAATGCTCTTACGAAATAATGTGGACCTAATGAAACGACAAGTGGCATCACTTTCTAGCTCCAACGGCGGCAATCCTAGTATTGCCTTTATATATGTACATATATTTATATTTATGTACATCGCGCTTGCGATTCTTTGTATGAAACGATCCAAGATAGAAATACATAAAAATTAAGCCATGCGCATGATTTTCCCGTTGGTTGACGTAGTTTGTGTTACATGCGCGGAAAACTTAAATTTGTTCTTGATTGTTTTCTGCGAAACCAATAATGATGAATCGACTTTCAGTTTTGAATCGATTCGAACATCCACAAGTTTCCAAAATCTACTGCTGACAGTGTATGTATGTGTGTTTTTTACTTCAAAGATCTGATATGTCACTATGTATGGATCCGACGAACACAATTTTCAATGACTCCTTTAACGGCGTCCTGTTAGAATAACATGTCGTCCACGTGCATATCATTCAATGCAGGCCAAAAGAAATGACGTTAATAAGTCATTGACGAGCCACGCTAGCGTGGTTTTCGAAGAAGTATAGTCCAATGATGCCTCTTCTTATTCACTTCGTATGTATACAATTTTGTAATTTATTAATTTAAGAAAAACTTAGTTAACACACAAAAAAAATACGTTTAATATGATAACGTTTACTTATTGTACTCTATTATTTTACAAGTATTTATTTTTGCCCATCCTTGATGAAATGCAAACATGTGCAACAGATTTGGCAAAGTTCAGTATTTGGAGAAGAATTTATCGAACGTCGAACAAGGTTTTTTTTGCCGATTTCCGACATCTAATCCGATTCGATCGGTTACTACTAAAATTCTCTAGCAAATAAATAAGGAACATTTTTTTACATCTAAAATCATAGAAAACAATAAAAACACTAAATTGTGCATGCCGTTGACATTCTAAAAATGCTCTCTGCTAATATGAGCATGATTTATTCTTATGCAAAAAAAATGCAATAGATTTGCTTAGCAAGTTTGCGATTAATAATAATCAATATGTGTGTGTGTAGTTATGTACATATGCCCATCAGAGATGGAACACTTAGCACTCTTGCACTTTTTGATTAAAGAAATATCTACACTGTATACAAAAATGTTCTGCACTCTGAACGAAAAAATAAATTCTACATAAAATCATTGTAACATTAAGAACTAGAGAAATATCAATAGTTCTACTTCCATTGGGTGATATCGTTGAAAGTTTTTTTTAGCAAGTTGTTAATAAACTCTATAAAACTACTAGGCGAAAGCTTAATCGCCCGATAAATTGATCGGTTAATAAACAAACAAGCTCTTTCTGAACTTTTTTTGAACTCGTTTCATAAGTAGTTGAAGTAGATCGTCTAAAATAATTTTATTCAAATATTGGCTGGCTGCGTAAATACAGTTAAAGCTGAACACTAAACTTTCATTATTGCGCAGTTATTGAATTTACGATGCTAAGTACCTATGGTTTGGCTTAAATATTGACCTTTCAAATGATTTGTTGCGTTAGCTTTAATGAAACTTGACTTGGAAAAGCCTCTTTAAATTATCGAAGACGTTGGATAAATCAAAAGCAAACCATAATAGAGAATATTCAATGTACCAGTACTTTGGATGATATTCTCTCTACATATAAAATTATTCGGTTTGAGTTTTGTGTTTATTTTTTTAAAGTTTTCAAAACTTCTAAAAGTTTTGGTTAATACCTTTAAATTAAATTAAACTTAAAAGATATGGTCGAGCACTATAAAGATTTTAAAACTTTGTTTAATCGGTCAATCGATCCAAATTGCCAATTTAATCTTTCATCAAAAATACCTACAAAGGTATGTATGTATTTTAAATTAATCGAACATATTGAAGGCTTTTAGCGATATTTTTTGTTTTTTAATTATAATAAAAATAAATTTGCAAATTCTTTTCACATTTGAATTCATTTTGGGAACTCGTAAATCTTCTTAAATTTTCACGCCATTTGAGTTTAGAACTGCAAAATAGCTTATTATAGAACGACGAAAGTTAGTGCTTCCCGACGCTAAGTCCTTTCTTAACTTGCAGTTGTATTACCAATTTAAAAAAATTTAAGTATGTATGTATATACTATGTATGTATGTATATGTACTTATGTACATACATACATTCTACATATAACACTTTTGATGTTCTAATATTTGAACTTCAATACTCACTATGTGTTTCTAAATCTTAATTTCCCATGCCTGATAGATGTACATGTGTATGTCCATCTGTATGTAGAGGAGTGTGTAGGCATGTGGGAGCATGAGTGTTCAATAAATTGTTTCTGCATCAAGCAAAGTAGTACTATGTATATGAATTTATTAAAGTACCGTTATGTCTTTACAGCTGACAATCAATGTTTTAGTTGTTGCTATAAAATCATTTTTTCTTTTCTTATATATTCTTTCAAAAATGTCTCATTGTACGTCTTCTTAAATGTATGTGGGCTTGCATTGTTGTTGTTCTTACAAAATTCTTATTCGTGTTCGTGCATGCTTTGTGTTTCTTTGTTTTTATATTAATTCCCTTATTAGTTGGTGTTTCTTCATTTCTGTTTTTAATTTTATTAACCCAAACAAGTACGTTCATTGACTTTTTGAACGAAAATGTTTAAAAATGGATTTCAATAACTTTTTGTAAATACGAGTATTACTGGGCCCATTGTTTTTTTTTCGGTTTTCTGTTTTTGGAGCTTAATTAAAAAGGAAAAAAAACTTTATTAATAAACTTTCATTGGTTTCTTCTTTTTTTGTAATCAAAATGGTAAAAATCAATAAAATGAAATATTGTTTGCGCCAGAAACATTTCTTGTTTGTTATGTTTTAATGGTTGTGTGTGTTTGTGTGCAAAGGATATTTGTGTGTGTGCTTAACTAGTAAAAATTGGCAAAAATTTCTACTTTGAATACGTGAAGTTGGCAACAAATATGCACTTACACACATACATACATATAAAAAAGAGCAAATGAAAAATATTTAGTTCAAAGTAAAATTTGGACATGAGACAATTCCCAAGGAAAAGCTAATTGATTTCAATCTAGACGCCAGAGCATAAAAGTAACGCAGCATGGAACTTTAATTGATAATGCTGCTTGATATGAGCGTGATTTTGACAGCCGTTAAGCAACCCATTCACTTGTAATATAGTTACATACATATTTATGTACATAACTCTGCAATACTTCATATTGTACAATCTTATTGTTACCTTCCAACATGGTGCAATATATTGATAAAATTCAAGAAGCTTTTGATTTCATTATATAGCCAAAAAAGTGCAATACTCTGTGTAATGTTATGCTTACTTTCTTGTTCTGAAAAGAGTGACACTATATTTTGTTCCTTGGTCTGATGCCAGTTATTACATCACATAAAGCAATCCGAGATTCATATCGAATAATATAATTTGTTTGTTGGTATTTTTGAATAAGTTTCAAAGCCAACTATGCTTATTTATACTTTTGTAATTTTTGAAATTCTCATTGGTTTTTTAAAAGTTTGTGTATAAGATAAGAGGTTTGAAACATTTCAAAAATATGGTTTAAGGTCTACTGATGATTTGGCATTAGCACCAATGAAATGCATGTATACAGACTAGCTAAAAAACCCTCAACAAACAAAAGTTTTTTTCAAATTAATTTATTTGATGATGATGTGTAGAGCCAGTTAATTCCGCAGATATACGAACACAGAGACGATCGAACACTTGGAAGACAACATTCGCCACGGCCTCCATTGCTGCAAAAAATGGTCGAAATGATCTTCCCTCGAGCTAGCCGAGGTGCTTAAATGCCGGAAATCACAATCAAATGAAAATTCCAAAGCCTTATACTTCGAATAAAGCCGAATTCATAGCAATTAACACTATTTATTTATTTTTTACCTCTAAATAGTACCATTAAATTCATCTATTCTTTTCTCATAAATGTTTTGTATGAACATACATACATACTTACATATCTACAGATATGTATATAAGACCTCCTTAAAGCTGCTGCAATAAATGCAATAGAGATAAATGGTAATGAGGAGCTGTTGCGGCCTCCGAAAACAGCGTTGTTATTTTCTTTCGTGCAGATTCTAAATCAATTAACTTCTTTTGTTGCTTCAGCGTCGTAGCTTAAGATTAATTTCGGGTTAGAATAGTCCCCTATTGCATTATTGAATTCTTCTATTTCTTTTTTCGATAAAATTTGAATGACGCTTATCAAAGTTATTTAATGCGATTGTTGTAACTTTCAAAAAAAAAAACGTTTCCTCATATTTCCCAAATTCTTGAATTTCAAATGTGTGATAAAAAAATGTTTTAATTTTATTGTTTTCTTTTACTTTTCAGCTAATTTTTGTCATGTTAACATGTTTTTTTATTAAATATAGTTTAACAGTTGTCACATTTAATGATAAATGTCTTATTATTAGAAACGTGACAAAATTGATTTTCCCAAATCATTTCGTAAACGATAAAGTAGCCAAAAAACGTGTGTGGCTTAACAAACTAAAACATGTATTCAAATAAATAAAATTTTTATTTTACAATTTAAATAAAAACACAAAAAGAAATTGTTAAAAGTTTTAAAATCTTTGTAGTGCGATTATCAGTCCAGCTGTATGTAGTTTAAAGTGGCATGAGGCCCATACAAAAATAATATCTACATATATTAAACCAAACACTGAATGTTCTGAAAATAATATTTAATCCCATGACCCAAAATACAACGGTTTTTGCGTTTGAGATATCGCTTTGGTATTTTTAGTCTTACCGCAACAAGTCGTTACTAAATGTTTGAATACCCTCATAGAAAAATTCATCTACAAATTAATGACGCCCTGTCATCAAAATTGTGACATCAATTTTTTAACAAATGCCATCAATAAAACGAAAACTATTATTAATCTAATGACAAACGCCATGAAAGAATATTGAACTTTTCTAGGTATCATCTATGCTGTGACTGCAATGACATCAATGCAATGCCGAGTTTTGTATGTACATATATTAATAATAAATAAATGTTTTCTAATGTTTGTTATTTGTATTTTAATGAAAATTTATTGATTTATTTATGGTTTTTTTTAAGTTTTTAAGAATGTTCATCACATTGATGAATTTTCATTATTATTAATATGAAAATACTAATAATATAATTTAAAAGCCTTGATGACACTTAGTCATCAGAGACGGCATCTACATGAAAAAGAATGAGAACGAATTGTAAATAAACCACACGAAAATATAAATTTTCATATATTGCTTATGTTGTTGCCGATAGAAATATCTGAAAAGAAGTTGCTTTGGCATCAGGGTAGGCCAGAGATGAAACAATGAGATCATGATTTAGCTTAAAGCATATTTTTTGCCCCAACAGATTATAAATTAAAAAGCACAGCAATGTCATGTTTCGTGTAAACTCTGATTATCATTCGACAGAGATTGAATAATAACTAAAATAGCATGCAGTCTCGTGTCATCTCTGGTCTACTTTTTTTCTTTGGTTGAGCTGGTACGCTCGTCACCTGATGTGTGCACAGTCTAAGATTCGAGTTCCAGTCGTTTCAGCAAGGAAAAAATTCAAATATGTACATGGATTTAATTAATAACCAAATAAAATTAAGAATTTTAAGTCAGACATGTTTCCGCATAAAATTAGTAAAAATAAACAGTCCTTCGAGGAAAGGGAACCTTCCTTTTATATGCACGTCAAAATCATATATTTCGCCAAACCTTTTTTGCATTAAATCGAATTGATTCCGATCAATCATTTCTCTGATGTCGGTGGGTCATAACACAATTGTCATCATTGCTACTGATGACAGCATGACCAACTGACATCGTAGTGACGACAAGTATCTTGGCGTCAAAAGCGAAGACACTTGTACAGTCTTTGCTTGTACTGATGTGAAATCATATTATCGTCATTGTTATATAAATTGTATTGGTTAGATTAAAGGTTCTCTAAAACGAGCGCTGAACGAGTTCGACAAAAAGCTTAATTTATCTCTTTGGGGTGATTTTTTTAGTCTGACTTAAATTTTTAGATATCATTTTTGGAATTTCAAATTCTTCGCCCCAATTTTTTTGCACCAGATAAAAATTCTCAATGCTCAACGCTTCTAAAATTATAGAAAACACTTGCAATATAGTTTAGACTAAACTTGTGTTCAACAGCTCGTTCGAACTAAAAGCAGCATTGGGACAGTGATGCCAGCACAAATTTAACAAAATCACTACTTGTCTCGAAAAAAATTCCCCCTTTTTCCCTACACACAAGAAAAAGTTCACTATATTTTTCCCTACTCTAAAAATAAATTGATTTTATGAAAAAAGAACATTTTATTTAGGGTTTTAAAATTTTGTACATTTATATCGCCAGACAAAAATTTAAATTATAATAAAAAAGCAACATAAATTTATAATTTTAACAACCCCCAATATCTGCCTTTGTGCCATCATAGTCCTCAAACAGTCGAACTTCCATAACTCGAATTCGATTGGCAGTAGCGTCAAGAGAGAAAATAACTTACAGTTCTCCTTCCGTAACTCGAACGTCCATAACTCGAAGTTCTCCATAACTCGAACGAAATTGCATGCGTATGAATTACTCAGCAGCTGGTTTATTGCATACAGATTATTGAAGTGCGTTGTTTTGAATAAATTTTCTTTTTATTCTTGGGTCCCATCATAAGTGGAACGGCGAGTGATGGCTAGGCTTCGGCAGAAGAGACTTCTCAATAGCCTTCCAGAAATGATGTACAAAACTCTTATCGAACATTGAATTTATATTTGCAAACTACAACGGATGAGCAATATAAGACTAAACAATTTAGAGTAATTTTTTATTGAAAATAAATAAAAATAAATAAATTCTCAGTCACTAATTTTAGAATATTTTTTCCTATATTCATTATTTAATGTACGGACGTAATAGCAATTGTGTTTTTTAAACATATAAATTCTATAACTCAAAGTCTCCGTAAGTCGATAAGATTTTTTTGGGATAATTGTGATTCGAGTTGCGAAAGTTCGACTGTAATTACATTTCTTCAAAAATTATTTAATTTTTAAGGAAAGTCTTCAGCATTCATTGCTAATATAGATTTCTTAAATTTTTAAAATAAAGATGTGGAACTCTTAGAATTTAATCGAAATCTTAATTCTGAATTCTTAATAAAATTTTGTCGTAGATAAAAAACGTGACCGGAATGAATGGAATGAAAGTTTTTTGTTTGTTTTTAATTGCATATTTAAATTTGAATATTTAAAATAGCATAATATATATTTTCAAAAAGTCTTAATTTCTATATCAAACCAAAAAAATACAAAATTTTCATATTTGTTTTTATTTTTCATACAAATTCTGTTACCAAAAAAAATCGGACATTTCTTTGCCTTTCGTTGTCTATATATTATTTACCAGAAGATGTTTTCTGTCTGTATGAAATATCTCGCGTAATACTGTAACAAAATTTGAAATTTAGATTTTCATATGTATTATCACTTTTGTGGGGAGTTTTACGCAATTACACCGCAAAATAAAATGAAGAAAAGCAAAGTTTAAAAAATTCCCTACATTTTTCTTAAAAAGAGAAACTTGTCCCTTTTTTGCTTGCCTTGAAATTTTCCAATGAATTCTCTAGAATGTTTTGGGATAAACTTGTGTCCAACTTGTTCAGTCGCTCATATTCGATAAAAACTTTTGATCAAACCCGTGTAATTTAAAAGAAGTTGAGAAAAAGTTTATGTCTAAATCGGGCGACGGCACGAGTTCGACGCAAGTCTACATGCAGTTGAACGCAAGTCAAAGCAAAAGCGTCAATGTAAATTATATGGGCATACAAGCAGGTATGATTCGAATGTAAGACCAATTAGTTCGAAGTCAATAGTTTTAGGCCTATTTAATGTACATTGACGTTTTATGTTTGACATTTGTCCAGTAGCTAATTTCAGTTCAAATGAGCCTTTAGGCACAAATGTAACATATTTAGTAAAGTTGTGACTAGAAAGCACCATTGGAAATCCATTAAAACATTCTGACTAATTTACATAATTTCAGTATTATTATTATTATTATTTTAATGTTATTTGAATCATTACACCCTATTACCATTATTATTATTATTTTGTTAATTGTAGTGTTTCTGTAGATTGCATGGCTTAATTTGTTTTATGCCTCAAATATTAATGGCGCAAACAAAAGCAAAAAAGAACGAACAAATCTACAAAAAACAAATTCGATCAAATAATACTTTATAGAGTTCTGCTGCCTTTGTTATATTTTTAGTCTACTAAATATATGTATGTATAAGTTATTAATTAATGGTTATAAATAATATTCATAATATTATTGTTATACTTGAACAATGGCCCTAATCAACATTAAGTACACCGCACTCATAAATTATATTATTATTTTATTATGTTGTGTACTTGTCCAAGCTTTTATTGAAATCCAATAGATATTTGTATTGTATGTAATTTTTTAAACATGTTTTAGCGAGTAATAGCTC
Organism: Gymnocheta viridis; assembly: GCA_956483585.1. Lineage (NCBI taxonomy): Eukaryota > Metazoa > Arthropoda > Insecta > Diptera > Tachinidae > Gymnocheta > Gymnocheta viridis. The sequence goes on along the minus strand of OY101441.1, from coordinate 106,706,986 downwards.
TTGTCAACTATTCAATATTAAAGGATTTTAATAAAAACTAGTTAAAATGTTCCAGCAAAGTAAAAGTAATGTGTTAAAATAAAGGACATTTTTTCACTTCGAATAATTTGGCATTTTCACTCATTGCTGCAACAAAGCGATGTTATTATGGTGCTTACCATCTTTTTCCCTGCCAGTTAACGACTTATAAATTTAAATAGTTAGAAGTCATTGAATACACAAAACACAATATTGAAATGAAATGTCTGCTCGGAGTATTGAACTTGTGTTTCTGAAGTATTTTTTGTATTTGATGTCACAGACGTTATGTAGTTTGCTGGGTTACTCTGGAAATAGAAATCATGGTTCCTATTATGAGAAACTTTCTATTTTCGATTTTGGTCGAATTAAATGATCGAACGAATTTTTATTTGGTATTATGACGTTCATTCGATGAAAGTAGTCTTATTGTGAATTTCACTCAATAACTAAAATTTTGTGTAAATTCCTTTTGCCAGCTCAGCGGTTTATTCCATTCAGGGATGTTAACTTTTTTATTTCGATTTCCTTACAGCCCTAAAAAAATTACCCTTTTTAGGTGAAATTACCGTACCCAAAGTCTTAGTACAATAAATAATATTTTGTTATTAAAACAGCTTTATATTTTAAATTTAATATATTTATTTAAGAAACAACAAAAACTTAAAGAAACAAGTACATAGTAACAATAAAATAAAATCAACGTATACATTTTTGTACTGTTTAAAGCTTAGTTATTCTTAAATTTGGATTGGTTTTATAATTTTGATATAGGAAAACAAAATGCTTGTGACTGTCTATATAAATTTATTAAAAATATGTTCTTAAGTTTTACAATTGCTTAAATAAATTGACTCTAACGGCCATAAAATAACTAAAAAAACATTAATGTTCAAAACCCCATAAAAACGTTACTTAAAACTCTTTTAATTTACATATAAAATTAAATTTCAAACACCAAAAAATTAACTAATAAATATTTTTTCAATTAAATAAAACATCATCTTACAAATTGTGCAAATAAAATTTGCGTAAACCATCCACCGCCGAACCAGGCATTCAGCCATCAGCCAACTATCAGTCATTCATTCAGTCAGTCAGCCAGCAATTTATTATTATAATATTTTTAAGCAAATAATTGCAAATATTTGAATACACAATAGCGATAATAGCATTAACAACAACAACAACAACAAAAACAACAATAAAAACATCAACAACAACATTTACAATAAATTATTATTACAATAAAACAAAAATATCGACAAAAAGAAAACTTAATTTGAATAATTACACATTAATTATTCATAAAACGTTTTAATCATGCATAATTCCATCTCTGTAAAGCTTTTAATCGCACATTTTTTAAAGAATAAAAAATGAAAACTCTTTGCAGCCACACTAAAAGATACGTTTCAATTATTTCATAAAAATTATAAAATGGAAGCAATTTAAATACTTTCAGTTCTTAAGTGTTGCAGAGATAAAAACAAAACGACAATTATATAAAACAAACAGAAAAAAAAATATTAAAAAATTGCGCAAGAAATACAAACATGGCACATTTCTGGCAAAACAGAGCAAAAATGACAATACAAAAAAAACTTATTTTTTTTTAAAAAGAAACAATGTGTGTAGTAGTTTTGTATTAAAAAACCGAAATGGAAAAACAAGCAGAATATTAAACCAAACACTGACTTGAAAACACATGAAATAGAAGAACTTCCGCTTAAATAATCATGCAATAAACAGCAGAGCTTACAGTGTCTATTATGGGGATGAAATAAATGGGGAGATGTTAGTGGGATTTAAGAGATAAAAGAAATATTCTTCTGCTTTCAGCACGATTCTTATCATCATCCAGCTTTTTTAAGTCCTCTGAAAAGATAGATTTTGGAAGGTCTTCAAAATAGACGTAATTTGACTGGAATCTTTTTCCACCGATTTATTTCCTTGAATTTGGAAGCAGGACAAAAATCACTGAGATCCAAATGTGGAGCATCAGGTGACATAATTTGCACACCTGCAAACAGAATCCCACTCAAAGGTGCATAAAAAAGTTCCTAATGCAAATTTTATTTCTATTTCCTTGCCAGTCCAACACGGTCCAAGGTTGTCGTGAAATTTGTGTAATAAAATTTTTCCAAAAAAAATGTGTTTATAGCACAAAAACCTTTTTGCTTTCCGTTAGATAAAATGAAAAATCATGTAGATATACTTTTAAATTTTCTTAAGAAAACGAAAAACAACAAACACAAATTCTAAAATTTTGTTTTTGTTTTTAATGTAATTGTATGAAAGAACGAATACGTGTGACATCGTGGGTCTGGCAGTAAATAAATAACTGCAAGCGACTGAAGTAACGACTTTTCAATTTCACAAACAATTTGAATGTTCTTTTTTGTGATAAAAGCTTAATTATTTGTAGTGACATGTGTTTCATTTAACGTTTTACAGAAGCCTGACTTTTCACCGAAGCCAGTTCTCTGCCGATCAAAAGTTTCCAGTGAAAATATATCTCTAGCAAACCCAGTTTTCCACTGAACGCAGTTCAGTTAGGCTAAGAAATTTTTTCTTATACATTTTGTTTCGTTCACCATTTCCAAGAAAGGTTCCAAGGACCGCTGGGTCAGATCGGGCTCGACGGACCCTGTTTAAATACTTGCCCATTTAGGGTAACCAATATTTAAAAATGCAACTACGAGGGCGGATTGATATTGAAGCTCCCTAACGCTGGATGGCAGCGCAAACACAAAAACTCTTTTTTTTAGAAATTGCGATCTGTCAAACGTCAGCTGTTAAAATTTCACCCAAATTCATCGATTAAGGCAGAATTAGCGGAGCGCACCCGTACCGTACTGTATCAGCTGTTCGTCTATGTTATGGGAAAAGCAATACAAAAGCTTATCGAATTTAAATGTATCGTAGTTACAACGTACCAATCTGTATAAAATAGAAATTGCTAACGTTGTTACGTGACATTTGTAAGCCAGTGATGGGCTGTTTCTTTGGTACAATTTAAGGGGATATTTCCGCTCTTATTTTTTTGTACTTTTTGATAATATTTGTGTACTTTTGACAAAACAACTTAAAATAATGTATATTTGCATATATATGTACATACATATCGTCAAATAAAATGCAAAACGGCCTATCTATTTTTTTTAAAATAGTTATCTTATCAAATGCAAAAGGGCCTAGAGATAAAAAGCTTAATAAAAAGCAAACTATTGTGATCTAGGTAGTATCATTAATAAAATCGGAATCAATGATACTATGCTGAAAAAGATAATATTTGTTATCACAATAGTTTGCTTTTTATTAAGTTTTTTATGTCTAGGCCGTTTTGCATTTGATAAGACGATATACATGTTTAGATGTATATAATAAACAAATACATATATTATATAAATGTGATATGTACTTATATACATATAAAATAATTTAAATGGTATCAATTTCTTTTGTACGCACATATAAACACTAATTTGTTGTTTATATTTTATATTATAATTTTATAATATAAATGTGAAATAATAAATAACTTTTATATACATACATACACAAAATAAAGTTCTGATATCATTTAAATATCTTAGGTACTTTTTCTGCACAAGTCACCAATTGAAAATTTTTAATACCCATCACTGTGTTGTAAACAGCTGTTCCTTTTTCCTGGCAATAAAACAAACAATATAAAACAAAAGTACGTTTTTAAATTTTCTATAAGTGGACCAACGTGCTAACAGTAAGGCACGGTATGGGTACAGCAACGCTCGGCTAACAGGGCCTTTAGTTTATTTGTTGTAGTCGTTTGAAGTAAGCAACTTTTGTGTTTCTTGAAAAATGGAAAAAGTGAATTTGAAAGGGAAAACGGCGAAAGAGACAAAAGAAACGTTCGATAAACATTACGGTGGGTCTGCTCTGTCAGTTTACATGGTCAAATATTGGATTGCTGAATTTAAACGCGGCCGAACAAGTACTGCAACAATATTATCAACAGGAATGCCAAAAGAGGTGGTTACTGAAGAAAATATGAAGAAAGTCCTCGATATCGTTATGAATGATCGCCGAGTCAAGTTACGTGAGATTGTTAAAATGGTAAAAATATCATATGAACGTGTATTCAACATTTTGCATGAACATTTGCATATGAAAAAGCTATCGAATAAAAACGAGTTCGACAGACCACTTCACAGCGGTGTTTGGCCATGATAAAGCATAATCCTGTTGATTTTTGGTGTCGATTAATAACTGTTGATGAAACGTGGGTCCACCACTACACACCTGAAACCAAAAGTCAATCGAAACAATGGGTGGAAGTGTTCCGAAGAAGGCGAAGACAGTGAAATCGGCTGGAAAGGTATTTGGGGATACACACGAAATATTGCCCATCGATTATCTTGAAAAATGATCCACAATCACAAGAAAGTACGAGTATTATCGTGCATTATTGGATCAATTGATTGATGTAATCAAGAAAAAACGACCACATTTAAAGAAGAAAAAAGTGCTCTTTCTTCAAGACAATGCACCGGTTCACACAGCATTAGATACGACGCTAAAATTACGTGAAATACACTTCGAATTGGTTGATCATCCATCTTATAGTCCAGATTTAGCTCCTAGTGACTTTTTCCTGTTTCCAAACTTGAAAAAATGGCTCGCAGGAAAAAGATTCATCTCAAACGAAGAAGTGATTACCGAAACTAATGCGTATTTTGAGAGTTCCCAAAATCGTATTATTCAGATGGTATAAAAAAGTTGGAATATCTTGTTACTAAGTGTATTGAGCTAAAAGGAGACTATGTTGAGAAATAAATGGTTTTTGAAAAAAAAATGTTTTTTCCTACTCAGGTAGCTTCAATATCAATCTGCCCTCGTATTTTGTGGTCGACTTTAGTGTAGAATAAGTGGTTGTTTCAGCTAATGGATAAGGAGGAATGGTACGGGATATACTTAATGCAATATGTGTGGACTTATATACTTTTCTGATAATCTATCAGTATTTATTGGAATGTATGTACTCATGTTTGTCTTACAAATTTCTTTTTAATTGGTGCAGGCTGAGGAACAATAAAATTATATTAAGAAAAAGGAAACTGTGTAAAAAATTCAAAAGAGAGCGAATTCACAAACTACCGATTACCAATAAATCATTCGTTACAAATCCATATTCAATTCACAATAATTTCTAAATTCAGAACTGGTAATAAGTAAATTTAAATGATTTGCATAAATATACAGTACTACTTCCCTAATCCGAACACTTGCTAATTCGGACTATCCAGTAATCCGAACATATAAATTTTTGGAATAGTTTAGAAAATTTTCCTCTAGAGTCTGTCTGTTCAAGTGTTCTTTTTTCTCAGTAAAATTTGCGTGGCGAACTGTTTTCGAAAGCTTTTTTATGGGCTGAACAAACCAAAGCGACAGATAAAGAATTTAAAAATAGAACTGACATATTACATAAAAAATTTTATTTTTCAAAATGAATATTTTTGGTCACTTTTATTATGTTTCTTTATATTTTCCGTAAATAAATTATATACAAATGAATTTTTTTTCTTTTCGGTAAAATAAATAAGTTATATATATTTGCATTTATATATTGCGTTGAAAATTCTATTTTAACTGTAGTCCGGGCGATCTACTAATCCGGACAGTAGCTGAAACTATGTCTATCCGGATTATGGAGATTGTACTGTATAAATATAATTCAAATCTGGAATATTTAAAATAATAATCCCATCAAAATATATATGTATAATAAAAAGAGAAAGGGAAAGATTTGGAAATACAATCAAACTCTCTTAAACACTTGGTCTGACACTCCACTTGATTCTTACACCCCTGGCCTAAAGTGGCTCTCCATTGAAGCCAGGTTTCAATTGAAACTGGCTTTCTACTGAACACGGCTTTGCAGAGATCCCTGTTATCTAGCATTTTGATTTTTCCAAAACCGAATTTTTAGCTAAGCCCAATTTTTATTTAATAGAAATCTGTTTTAGACTCATAAATATATAATGGGTGGACTTATGGTTAGATTCCCGTTCTAACATTTTTTATGTTCTTTCAACTGTTTTTTTTAACTTCAGCCGTTTTTCATTAATACAAATAGAAAGACTTTTATCACATTTTCACAACCATCCCTTATTTTCTCACTTATTTTTAGTTTGGCAACCCTTTTCGGGATGCCTTAAGCAACAGTATCGCATGATTTTTCTTTGCCTAGATAAACAATTTTGTGTAGCTTTGAGGTTCTTTTCTTCTTGTGTACTATTCCAGTTGATATCTTTTTTTTAACAAGTCTTAAATAATCACGCAAAACTACAAAAACCACAAAGAACACAAGAGTTGTCGCTTTTTTTCGTCGACAAAATAAAGAAATTTAATACGTTGTAATAAAAATAGAAAAATTATATAAAATAAAATGAAATGAAATGAAATTGTCAAAAAAAAACGAAATAAAAGATAACTTCTAGATTATATGATTTTGATAAAGAAATTTAATCTTGAAAAAAAAATTACAGCAATTTATTTTAATAAGAAATATGTGGCAAATTTCTATATTATATCTTATTATCTATTAGCACTTGTTGTATCAACAAATAAATAAATGTAGAAACAAACAAAATAAAAAAGATAAAATAAATTTATCGCTGCTGACAGAAGTTTCAGTTTAATAGGAAACAAGATAATACCCGTAATTTATTTGAAAAAAATCATAAAAATATGTTATCTGCAATTTTATTCAAAAGCAGAATTAGCCAAGTGGTAAGAAAATTTGTAATAAATACATTTGTTTGGTTTGAAATTGTTTTATTATTACAGTTTAATTCAAAGTTTGCGTGTATATTTTTTATTTGGTATAAAGAGCTTTAATTCTAAGGGCGTAGCAAGAATCATCAAGAGTTAAGACAGAGTAATTTTGTCACAAATCTCAGTAATAAAAAAAACTATAATAATTTAAGTATTTAGAATTTTTATTCGCACTAATTTTCCCAATATTAACATTTTACTTATTCAGTAAAACGTTAACAATTTTGTTAAAAAACTAATTGCAATTGATTATTGAGGGGTATAGCTTGTTCCTATGCGCATTTCACTGTTGCTAATGCAGATCATCAGGGAACTTTACCCCTGATGATCTGCATTAGCAACAGTGAAATGCGCATAGGAACAAGCTATACCCCTCAATAATCAATTGCAATTAGTTTTTTAACAAAATTGTTAACGTTTTACTGAATAAGTAAAATGTTAATATTGGGAAAATTAGTGCGAATAAAAATTCTAAATACTAAAATTTTGCGATTCCCATAAAACAGCACCAATTATAATAATTTAAATTTAATATATAAATTCTAGTATTCGTTACTTTTTAAGTTTGTTCTATTGAGCTTGCCCTGAATTCGAGCTTTCTTGGAAATTGAGCTTTTGTAAAATTTACCTTTCCTAGGAATCGTTCAACCTTTTGTCTCTTTTTGAATAAATACTCCTTACTAAAGCAATTTCTTTATGTAGTACTACCGATGGTCATCTGTTGACAATACGTAAATAATTTTTAAAAAATTTTCAGTTGATGAAATCATTTTATAATCAAGCTCAAAGTGTTACTAACCACAAAATAAAATAGCTTAAAATTAATTAGTAAATACTATTTACTAATTTCGAGTTTATTTAATTTGTTTTGTTTCCTGAAAAATAACAGAAATTCACTTACGAGTTGTCGACGTATGACCATCGATACACAATTTCGTTTAATTTTTTAAACTTTCCCAGAAAAAAAAGTAAAATTCTAAGACTGATAATTAAAACTTTATTAAAATTTTACTAATTAAATTTTGTTAAATCTCTTATCTCTTTTTAGTGTGAAGTCATTTAAGGTATTTAATTATTTAATAAATATCATAAATTTTTGGTTGACTTCTTTGATAAAGCGAAATATTTTTTTACTGAAAACTATATGGAATAAATAAAAGGTAAGTTTTAACGAAATTAAAAACATTTTTAATAAAAAAATTATCTGTAAGACCTTAAACATTAAGGATTAGCGGAGCGCACCCGTACCGTACTGTATCAGCTGTTCGACTAAGTTATGGGAAAAGCAATACAAAAGATTATCGAATTTAAATGTACCGTAGTTGCAACGTACCAATCTGTATAAAATAGAAATTGCTAACGTTGTTGCGTGACATTTGTAGGCCAGTGATGGGCTGTTTCTTTGGTACAAGATAATTGGGTATTTCCGCTCTTATTTTGTTGGTACTTTTTGATAATAATATTTGTGTACTTTTGGCAAAACAACTTAAAATAATGTATATTTGCGTATATATGGACATACATATCGTCATATAAAATACAAAACGGCCTATCTATTTTTTTTTAATTTTCAGGAGAGACAAAAAGCTTAATAAAAAGCAAACTATTGTGATAAAAAAAAATATTTTTTCCAGGTAGTGTCATTAATAAAATCAGAATCAATGATACTATGCTGAAAAAGACAATATTTGTTATCACAATGTACATGTTTAGATGTATATAATAAACAAATACTTATATTATATAAATGTGATATGTACGCATATACATATAAAATAATTTAAATTGTATCAATTTTTTTTGTATGTACATATAAACACTAATTTGTTGTTTAGATTTTATAATATAATTTAATAATATAAATGTGAAATAATAAATAACTTTTATATACATACATACAGAAAATAAAGTTCTGATATCATTTAAATATCTTAGGTACTTTTTCTGCACAAGTCACTTATTGAAAATTTTTAATACCCATCACTGTGTTGTAAACAGCTGTTCCTTTTTCCTGGCAATAAAACAAACAATACATAACAAACGTACGTTTTTAAATGTTCTATAAGTGGACCAACGGGCTAACAGTACGTTACGGTACGGTACGGCTACAGCAACGCTTGGCTAACGGCGGCTTTATTTTTGAAAAGTTTCAAACCTCTTATCTTATACAAAAACTTTTAAAAAACCAATGAGAATTTTTATAAAAATTACAAAACTTTTTCAAAAATCCCAACAAACAATTTATTATATTCGATATGAATCTATTTTAGTTTCTTTGCAGTCATTATACAATTAGACGCCCTTTGGGTGACAATGAAAGTATTTATAAGGCAAAACGAAAAATAAAATCTTAATTAAGTATTTTTTTTAAATTTATTAATCGAGATTGCCTCGATATCTTTTTTCAAAGATTTTCAAAAAACTTTTGTTTTTAAAAAAAACATTTTCAATATCTTTTTTCTTTCGATATCTTTTTTTTAAAGAGTTTCAAAAAACTTTTGCTTGTTGATGATTTTTTGGAAACATTTTTGATAACATAAAAAATAAAAACGCTATTCAAACTAAAAAAATTCTTAATTGATATTAGACTCTGGTAGGCGAGAGTGTTTGTAAATCAATTTTCTGAATAAAGCTCCGTCAGTACACTAAGATAGTTTTCATTAACAAAAAATCCGTGAAATTGTTCGTTTAGCACCGTCAAATGATACGCAAACTACAGTCTTCACAGTCTTGACACCTTTCCTTACTATAATCCTTTCCATCTTCATCCACGTGCACAAGTTACAAGAGGTCTGCAAGCAAGCGCCTTATCTAAATAAAAATCTCTTGAAATATTTCATAATGCAATTAACCACTACTTACTGTTTAATCAAATCTGTCTAAATAATATGTACCATAAATTAAGCAAACTAGATGTGTACTCGGACATACATTTGCTAAAATATGCATCTTCAATCAGTGATTACTTGTTCTCTAGTCTCTCATTAAATACATAAGAACAGATAAAATCTTCATACTTCCGGCTCCTCCCCTCTCATATACAAACATACACTTATTGAAATTGCAGGAATTAATATGAGAAAATGTTTAATTTTTTCTTTTTGTACCAAAACAATAATCATTTTATAATCCAATTGTAGATATTAACCTCTTAAAGGCGGTCTCACTTTAATGACCGGCATATAATTAATCAATCATTTTCCTAGCTCATTAATCCATTCATTAACTCAGTCATATTCTTAATCACTGGCTTTCATATTGCTTAAAATGTCTTATATACTCGTATACTTCGGAATCGCTGTTCTCACTTTTATTATTGACCACTAGGAGATTTCTTGTTTGGTTGTAATTTTGTATAGAATTTTTTCGAATTGTTTAAAAGCCTTGAGGCCAAAGAATAAAATAATGTTCTTTGTGTTTATTATTTGTTTACAATTTATGCGTAAACATTCACAGATATGAATCAGAAAAATTCATTAAGGTGGGACAAGTTGTTGGAGTCTTTATATATGTGTATTCATGACATAATGAAAGGAACAAAAAGCTTTTAAGAATTGTACTCCTTAAAAAGTGCTTTTTAAAAAGTGAAACTTTTGAAGGAGTACCTTTTAAGAAAACAAAAATTTATTTAAAAATGTATCTTTTAAATAATTACATATGTACATAAAAAAAAGAATTTTTAAAAATCCTTTTGAAAAAAGTATATATTAAAAGAATTTTCTTTAAAAGAAGTACTATTTTAAACATGTCTATAATAAAATGTTCCTTTTAAAATATAATCTTCTAGATGAAGTACAATCTGAAAAAGTGTACCTTTGAAAAGATAATTTTTAAAAAAGTACGTTTAAGAAGCATATCAAATAGTACTATTTAAAAAAGCTCATTTTTAGAAAAGTATCTTTTAAAAAAAATAAAAAAAACTCATTTTACAAAAAGTACATAAAAAATAATTTTAAATTTGTTCCATTAAAACATTTTTCGGTAACATAACATAAAAAAGTAACTTGATATAAAATTGACTGCATGGCCATCTATGCCGCAAGAATTCATTCTTTCATACAAATACTATTGAAAAAAAATAAAAATTTTGTAAATCCCAAAACGGAAAATTTAAAAAAGTACCTTTAAAAAATCGTTTTGAAGAAAATTGCATTAAAAATATTACTTTTAAAAAAGGTACTTTGAAAAAAAAACAAAATTTTGTAAATCCCAAAAAAGAAAATTTAAAAATTACCTTTAAAAATCTTTTTGAAGAAAATTGCATTAAAAAATAACTTTTAAATAACTTTAAAAAAAGTACTTTGAAAAAAAGTATATTTAAAAATGTACCTTTAAAATATATTTAAAAAAATTACCTTTAAGAAATATCTTTTAAAAAAGTACCTTCTACAAAAAAACTTTTTTAAAAAAAACCTTTTTAAAAAAGTACCTTTTAAAACAAGTTCCTTTTAAGAAAACGTACCTTTAACAAAATACTCTTCGAAATCAAGTACCATATAAAAAATACTTATTAAAATCAATTACTTTAAAAAAACGTATTTTTTAAAACTAAGTACTATTTAAAAACTACTTTTTAAGAACAATTACCTTTTTGAAAATTGTACCTTAAAAAAATCTAATTTAAAAAAGAGTAATTTCCGTTTAAGAAAATGCACCTCTAAAAAATATATACATAATTTTTAATTAAAATATTCTGAAAATTGCATGTTAAAAAAATTACATTTTAAAAAAGCACTTTTTAAAAAAGCAGCTTTTAAAATCGTATCTTTCAAAAAATTATATATTAAAAAAGTACTTTTAAAAAAAAGTAGCTTTTAAAAAAAGTAGTTTTAAAAAAGTACCTTTTCAAAAAGTAACTTTTAAAAGAGTAAATTCTAAAAAGTTCCTTTTAAAACAAGTGTGAATTCGGTTATAAATAATACTTCTTGTGCAAGTATGAAGGCGGAGATTAAATATTTACCCCTCTTAAAAATGTTTATGAATTTCGGCTTCTCCCAGGCCTATGTATTTCTTTGTTGTTGAATATTTTAAAGCATTTATTTGCTAATTTCACTCTTAAGAGCATATTTGTAGCATTTTTTAAATTTATTTGACCCTTTTAGGCCCAAAGTCACTACTTTTAGTTAACTAATGTTGGCCGTTTAACCAATGGCATTTATATGAATAGTCGTTAGTTAAACCACTGCCATATGGGGCCTTAGAGTATATTTCGATACCTTGTAAAAATTTTTTTCACATGCTTATGGCAACGGGATCAGAAAATGTGTTTTAAGTATCTATTTTGTGTATCTATCAGTCCTCAAACGTTATCAGTTTGTTATCTACATTTCATTTCAAGTTTTCTTCTGCTTGAACCAAAGCAGTTTTAAAATATGATGCCAAGTAATGTTAACTTTCAAATAAGATCTTATTGCATCAGTTGACTTTGAAATTATATAATGTGTAAACATTTATTTAGATGTAGCAGACAGACAACGTTTTTTACTTGAAAGTCTAAACCAATATTTTGTTATTTATTGCAATAAAAATTACCAATAATTATTTAATCGCAAAATTTTGATATCGATATCTTCCTAGAAATTGAAATCTAATTGATAAGTTTTTTTTCAACTGAGTATTTTCTTATTGGTTTTGTGCTATTTTTATTCAATACTACTGTATCCAGCAGTCGACTCAATCGACCGCACTCTAGAAATTAATAGGTATTAAACATTTACATAAATACGTACGATAAAATACAAAAACAAAAAGCATTCTAAATAAACAACTTAAAAATCTCGACTCATTTCTATGCAAAAACAAATTGGACAAACACACATGCACACTTTGTTCATTTTTCAAGTTGGAGCTCATATATGCATGTGTAATAAGTGTGCATGTGTTAGTAGCAACTTTAAACGCTAATATCTCTCTAAATATCGCACCGATTTAAATAAAATTAAGATTGTGCAGCATATAAAATCGGTTCAGTATTACGGCCGTTAAAGGGATCTAAAAGAACGTGTTTGCCTATTAATAATATAGATTATTAAATATATTACAGTTCAGTTTCCTTTAATTGAATTTCAATAAGTTAAAGGTCCTATAAGTTGAAGCTAAAGTAGTGGATAAGCAAGCGGTCTTAACATTTTTAAATCTAGTTCTAAAACTTGAAAATTATACTTTTTTCTGTAAGTTCAAGTGTATTTTTAATTTAAGCCATATTCGTTTCTGTTCAAAAGCACATTAAATTTTTAGAGCATATTTTTGCTTTTTTCTGAGCATGTTTTTTTAGAGTATACTTTCGGTTTCCCTGGCTACAACGAGCTTCTTTCTTATGGTCCCAGTATTTAATTTAATACATTCTTTTTTAGATCAGAAATAATTTAATTAATAAAAAAAGCCAAAAATATAAAATTTAACTGAACAAAAATAAAATTATTTGAAAGATTTTTTTTTTTTTCGAAAAAGTTTTTTCAGTGTTATCACGGTTATTACGAAATTGAATTACTGGAATTGGTAGCAAATACTTGTTGGTACAGCGCGAAAATATCGATAATTTTTTTTTGTAAGAGGGACCTTTTGAAAAAGAACTCTTTAAAAAATACTTTTAAAAAAGAACTCTAAAAAAAATTTCCTTTTTAAAGAAGCGTTTACTTATAAAATAGTACCTTTCAAAAAAGAACGATTTGGAAAAGCACCTTTTCAGAAAAATACGTTTTAGAAAATCAGGGGGCAAATCACGCCATTCGATATCGAACGAAATTTTAATACAAATTCAAAAGATTTTGTATGGGACTTTATTCAATATCGAATGCCGTGATTTGCCCCCAGCTTTAAAAAAATCATCTTTAGCAAAATATCATTAAAAAAGAACCTATCTTTAAAAAATTTTAATAATAAAACAATACCTTCTGGAAAAGTATATAAAATAGGAAAATTAGCCGCTTTGTGTGGAGTAACTTTTTTGCAGCAGTGTTTTCTTTAAAAATTATATCACTTAGTTGCTTGGCTAATATATGTCGTTTTTTAATGACAAAAGTTAACATCAAATTAACTTAACCAGATGGTTCTTTGATTTTATAGCAAATTAATAATTTTATGGTTTTGCCTGTCTTGTTTTGAATTGGCATTTAAACGAACAAATTGTTTTATTGCTGGCAGAAATAAAATGGATGAAGAAAAACTGATCTTAAATAGACACCTCGACAAATATTTCTATTAGTTTCTGTTTTTATGCTTTTAACCTTCGGTCTTGGCTAATTGATTTACATATTTAATTTCAGTTATTTCTTATCAAATTTTTCATTATGTTGCTAATTATATTTTTCAGTTTTCTAAAGGCTTTTCTCATATAAATCACAAATAACTTTCGTTTCATTAAATTATAATTTTTATTGAAAGTTAAAAAAAAATTTTTTTGAGCTTCGTAGAAAAAAATATGCGACCGACACTCAACTGTTGCTGTAACTGCTTCATTAAAACTGAAACAATAAAGTCCTGTAATTAAAAGACTCTGTATAATTGGTTTTATAACACGTTTTTAAGAAGCCAAAAGCTTTAGTTTGTTGGGTGATTAATGTTTTCAACCTTGCATTTGAAAAATGTTAAAATTTTTTATTGTTTTTTTTTTTTTAAGAAATAATCTGTTTATTGTTGTTTAAACATTTGTTGCTGGACAACTAAAGACAATCTAAAGAAATAAATAGAAAAATATAAAACGTGTATAATTTACCTTCATTTTGCAATATATTGTTTATTTATTAAAAACTATGCAGATAAATATACCATTTGAATGTTTTAAGAAAAAAATATGATGATGATGACACTGCTTGCAAAATAGAGTCAAAGAAAAAATATAAAACGTGCTTAACTAGTTTTTTTTAATAATTTTTTTAACAAACTGCAAACAAATATTTTGCACTTTTATTTGTTCAAAGTATTTTGTGTGATTATATGTGCGTGTGTATGTAGCTTAAAGTTCGATTCGAACCACATGCAACATTTTGAACGAACTTGAAAGAAAGTCAATAGTAAAATATATTTTTAACCGCCTTCAAAAAAGGTGTGGGTTATCAATTCTTCTGCATTTTTTTCTGATATATTTGTACACGCATTTGTGAAACGATTCTCCATATAATTTTTTTGTTTGAAAGAAATTGATTGCAGTTTGGCCTCATATATTTTTTGGCGAAAATCGAAAATCGAAATCGAACTTTTCCATATTTCTAATCCCCAAATTTTTTTTGTTTGAAAGGGCTTGCTTTTAGTTTGGATGGTTAATTTTCCGCCCGAATTATTGATGTTCGCATAACTCCAGAAATGTTCTGGACAGATTTTCAAAATTCTTCTTTGGTTTGAAAGTGTGTCCTTTCTTAAGTCGAACGGGCTATTTGCAGGGTCGATTGGACCGATTTTAAAAATTCTTTACTCAAAAATATAAACTAGAAATTAATAATATTTGTTCAATTCACAAGCTCAGTCGTATGGCTTATCGTTAAAAAAGACGATTTATGTTTATGTGCTTGTGAACAGACAAATTTGTTGTAGGTATCGTCATTTTGGCGTATTTTAAATGTGGATTCAATGTAGTCAATTCATTGTAAGTAAACAATTTAAGTCGAGCATCAAATTTCTTTTTAGCAAATAAAAAAAAACATGAAATCAAACCAGATGTGGGAATTCCAATTTTACGCGAAATATTTAATAACTTTTTCCCGACAAACAATTAAAATTGTTTGCAAATTAAATTGAAATGAATCAAGTATATATTTATAATGTATTTTGTGGGTTTACTTATAACATATGTATTTAAAAGAAATTAATCTAACAAATAGAATTTTTCCATACCTGGCGTCAATACAACCATTTATAAAACATATAAAATTCAAACGTATAATTATAACACAATTTTGTATGAAAATTACCAACAACAAAAATACAATATTTATAATTAGACGATTACACAACACATACGACGTTAATACGAGCTTGTGAATTGAACAATTGTATTTTAAGCTCACCCATAATTTCGTTCGTCTTTTGATATATTCTATTGACTCTTTCTATTAAAGTCGGTTTTTTGCTTAAAAGATTTCTTATATTATCCTGCCTTTAGACTTTTTATATTTTTCCCACAACAAGATAATCATTGTTGTTTCCTTCACCTGAGCTAGAAATGTTGCAAATATATCAGCTTGTTTGTTGCAATTTTTGCAAACTCTACAGTATATTTAAGGGTTTCCTTAAACTATATACATTATGAATCCATGTTGCTATTGCTTTACTAGCAGACTAAGTATTACCGGCTAATAATTGACACAAGAACGATTCGTTTATTTTAATGTGATTATTAGGCACGCTTAACACTTAAATTTTACCACTACTAAATAAACGTTAAATTAAACTATTATTATACGTTGGTTTTATCTAATTTACTCGTTTTATTTCTACTCTTTCTTTTTACTTAAAACAAACTTTCTTTCGGATCGGTCATATTCTAGAATTAAATATCACACATTCACTCAAATACAAACGATAAATTACAAAAACAAAAAACCTTCTAAATAACCAACATAAAAATTATTAGCTCGCCTACTTAGCTCTCTCTTATTACAAAGTACATTCAGGAAAAGCTCTCTCTCATTTCTATGCAAAGGCAAATTGGACAAACAAACATGCACACTCTGTTTATTTTTCAACTTTAAGCTGATTCATGGCATGTGTAATAATAAGTGTGCTTGTACTAGTAGCAACTTTAAAGTCTTATAGCTCCAAAAATACGGAACCGATTTCAATTAAATTACGATTGTGGATATCTGTGTAAAAACCCCTTTAAAAACATATAATTTTTTTTAAATCAGTTCAGCATTACGGGCGTCAAAGAGATATTAAAAAATCAAATCAAATCATGTTGTCAAAACGTGTAAAAATAAAAAACAGACACTTTTACCATAAGAGCAACGTATTTTTATTACTGTTCTTATTATTCTTATTTCTTGTAATATTTTGTGAAAAGTTCAAAGCCTACTGTGGATGTTTATTTACTTTTTGTTAGAAAGAGAAGTAAGTAACGCTCAAACAATTAATATCTACCAGTCAGTTGGTATGTTACTTCCCTTAGAAAAAGAATAGTGAAGGAGGGCAGATGGTGATATTATGAAACTAAACTGTTTCACATGTAGGCGCGTTAAATTTGTTTAAGTTAAATAGACATTTTATTAAATATTTTACTTCGCCGACGATTCTGATATTTTACCGAAGAAGGGGGGAGGGGGCTGTGATGTGCTTAAGCATAGATCAGTAATGGTAGCCGCAAAATTGTGATCTTTATGACTTGTCTGAAAAGATCTCGAATCCATTTCAGCCAACAGCACCATGTTCATTTTATTTGTTCGTTACCAACGTTGAAATCGGAAAAAAGTATGCTTAAATGTTTAGTACAGTAGCAACGCGAATTGGTAAGTTAAATTAAACTTTTATTTAACACAGTAAATATGTACATATACATACAGCCGAGGAATAAAGTTCTAAGCGGTGTCCTCAAGGCACTTTCGTCTTTTGTTTTCTTCTCGGCTGTTGTACAAACGTTTCCTAAAATACGCTAAAAGAACTATGACGTTCCTTTTAAGTTGGTGGAACATATACGTTTCTTTACCGCCAACAATAGCAGTCTGATATGACTTTTCTGCTTTCTTGTACATTCAAATTTCTGTTTGATATTCTTTTGCTTAAATGCTTAAAACAAAAGAAACAAAATTAATAGTTTTTTAACTGAAAGTGCAAGTGATGGTTTTCAGTTAACTTTGTTACAGCATCTGCTTTCAAATTTTGTCTTTTGTGATTTTCTCAATTTGACCTTAAAGTCAAATGCACTTTTTATTAACAACTATTCCTGATAGTTCAACTATGACACTTATTTTATAAGTTGTATGTAGTTGTTGTATGTATGGTAGTTTCCATAGCAAACAGGAGTGTTTAATTAAGTTATTCCCTTTTCCTTGGCATATTATATCAAGGCTAGTTATTTCTAATTAAAAATGTTACGAACCTTAGCCTAATATAAATTACTTTGGTTTAAAAACCCAGTTCGAATAGAAAACCACTTGAAGAAAAAAAAAAACACTGTTAGTTTTTCTTTAATTTTCCAACAAAACGTAAAACATAACATTGACCTTTAACAGAAATTGTTGTTAAGTTTATTTAATAATTACTAAGAAACGGAAATTCAAGCCATCACTTGAATTTTACTAACAAATTAAACTTCTTCAACAATTACGTTGAATACAGAGTCAAGGTTCGCTGACTTGAAACTTTTTATTAAAAAAAAATAACAAAAAACGAAAATAAGAAAAGTAATGCAAAGAACATACATTGAATTACCAAACACCCAAATTGTCTTTAAAAAAAAGAGCTTAAGCAGTTTCCCCAGAATAGCAATAAAGTTCAATTTACATACTAAGAAAGAAAAAATGAATAAAATATAATCTGGTTTGTACTCGTATTCTTTTGGCTGTAACAAACTCTTGTGCTGCTGCTGTTGCTGTTGCTGCTTCTGTTCAGACACTTGACCACCAAAAACCAACCCAACGACCACTTTAACCAACTTGGAAAAGAAAACTAACAGACACACTTTGATATGTTCAACAAGAAAAATGAAAATGAACATAAATTAAAACGAAAAAATAACGTTAAAGTTTGAAGCGTTAAAAAATACAAACAAAAAAATTAATGTAATTATGTTTATCTTGAAATAAGAATATATAATAGAAATTTAAAGAATAAATAAAAATTCTAAAAGGAGTTAAATAATAAATATTTGGTTTTAATTTACATATTTATCTTAATGAGCACGAAATAGGTCAGTGGCTTCTTTGATTGCTAGTCATTACATAAAGGGTTAAGCATGAAATAGTTATGAATTATTCCTAAATTAGGGGCCGATATACAACTGAAATTTAGCTTAGCAATACTCTAATAATACTCTTCGATATTGTTGAAACTCATCCATACTTTTAGTCTAAGTTTTAGTTTTATATCGGCTCACCATCCAAAAAGTTGCTGACCAGTTTCGTGCTCATTAAAAGTATAAACATAAATATTTTATTCAACCAAATAATTATTTGGGGGTAAATAAAAGAAATAATTTGAATTGTATTTATAACATTGATCATCACTGTAAGCAAATTAATCATTTTAAAAACACTTTGACTTTTTTTTACGAAACACACGACAACAACTAATGAAATTGTATTGAAAGCAGGTGATGATACAATCATCTCGTTGCCGAGATTTCTTGCAACGAAATAAAAATAACTTTCTCTGCTTAATTTCATGCAAATTGTCTTAAGGCCATATTAGAAATGATGGTCAAGAATAAAATTAGAAATTCTCTTTGGTCTTTTGCGTTTGAACAAATTGTGCTTACAAATAAATCTTGTCAACGTTTTACAGAATACCAAATAAAAACACACAAACACACAGAAATCAAAATTCTTTACCCAAAACGAAATCGATTTCAAATATTTATATAAAAAAATGTAAGACACGTAAAATAAAAACAAACTAAATAAATAAATAACAAAGAAAAAATATTTGTTGGTAGCTTTGCTTAAAGAAACATAAATAAAAATGCTAATTATTCAAAAATAATAGACTATCGCTTCATAAACTATCACACCGAAGTCAATTATAACTTCAAAGTCTGTATTCTGGCAATGCAAGTCTTATTGATAAGCATATTCGTTTTTAGGCGAAAGAGAAAAGGAGAAAACAAATAAGTATACACATCTCTATCGCACTTATGATTTTCGTCATACTTTCTCATTCGCAAGCACATGACGACACATTGTATTTCAGCAATAATACTTGCAATATGTGCACGCCAAAGAAAGTTCAATGAAGAGAAAGTAAGAATCTTATCAGTCTTACGTTAAACTGCGAAAAGTTTTGAATATTGAATCATTGAAAAGTTGAAAAAGTTTAAATTTCTATTAAGACTGACTTATCCTTGTATTATTTATGAAAACATATTTTTCAATTCACCTAAATATTTATTCGTTTCCAAAAATATGTAGTTCATTGACTGTTTTCCCCACTTTCCTCGAGGGCCCAATGCCGTCAATACAACTCTTAAGCATAGTCAGTATAATGAAAACTACTTGGATTTCAACTAAATTGCTTAATTTTTGGATTCCTAAAATTTTTTTCAAAATCCCCAAAATCTCCTTCTATCCTATATATAATTAAAAATAAATAAAAAACCGAAAATAAGTTGCTTCAAGTGAAAAATTAAAATCTTATTATATTTTTAAGATAAATTAAATTAAATGATCACTAATCTCTTTTAAAAATCTCCTAATTATCCCCACTTCCAAAACAAAATTCTAAATAATATTAAATTACATAATACAAGATTATGTTAATTTATTTATATTAATTTCTATAAAAAGAAGTAAGTACAAGCAATTTCTGAAATTTATGCAATAATTATAAATTTTTTTTCACTTCCCCTGAAAATTCCGCAATTAAAAATTTATATAAATGTAAGAACTTTATTCTTGTAAATACTGTAATTTATTTGTAAAAATTCAATTAGCAAAATTTTTATTAATGCAAATCAATTTCCACCGAGATTTCTAAAATTCTCACAATATGTTTCAAATATTAATTTTTTAAATAATCTATTTGTATATAAATAGACAAAATCAAGTTTTTGGATCCCTTTTCCTCCGTTGTTTGCCAACCGATTTTTTTTTTGATTTTTTACCAAATGGTAGATATTGTTAAGCTTTAGTGACCGAATATAAATATTATTTGAATCAGTTTAGTATTAAAGGAATAAAAGGCTCCTAAAGTTGACACCTCTACAAATGCTAAAAATACACACGTACATAAGCAAAAACATAAGCAAAGCAATGAGAGCGTTTAAGACTATCTGAGTATGAGTAATGAGTAGAAAAATTTTGCCCTTCAAATGAGTAAAATAAGATCAGAATTGAACGAAATGAGCATTAAATATGAATGTACATGTTCATTAGTTTTGTTTTATTCGGAAAATTATTTGTTTCTGTAAATGCTTAATATTTAATTAATTATAGCTAGAATAAGGTCGATTGTTTCGGCCATAGGAAATAGAAACAAACATTATTTAAATAAATATATATTTTTTAAAATTTATAAAAACTTTTTTCCTATCCACAAAATCTTGTCCTTCCTTTCAAGAAATCGTAGAAAATTTCCCAATTTTCTCCATTCTTCAATTTATTCAAAAACAGTTCAGGGACTTGTAAAACTTTTTTAGAACAAATTTTCTCAAACAGTTCAGGTTCTTAGAAACTTTTTTTAGAACAAATTTTCTCAAACAGTTCAGGGACTAATAAATCTTTTTTTAGAACACATTTTCGTAATGTATTGTAATTGAAAAAAATCCCAAAATTAATTTGCTTCTCCAGATACAAGAAACAACAGAACTGCTTTTGCAAATTAAATAAAACTTTCCATTATATTTTCCAAAAAGATTTAAAGTTTTGTTAAATATTTGAAATGACGAAAATTTTTTCAATTCAGAAGAGTCCATAATATTGCAATTTCTAAATTATATTTGAATGAAAATAGTCAATTTTTCTTTCATAAAAACTTCGAGATTCTTTTTTGTTAAACATTTTTGCTTTTTTTTTTTAAACGCATTGAAAAAGTTTTTGAATTTTTAGTATCAAAACAAAAAAATCTAGCTAAATAAATATATTTTTTTATTGGATATATAAAAATTAATTTTTTGTGTCTTATGGAAACGCCTTCTTTCGTTTATAGGAACAATCCCAAATTCTTCTATTTTCCCCTCTGTCTATACATTCAAAAACAGCTCAGAGACTATTAAACTTAAATTTGAACAAATAAAAAAAGTATACATATTAGCAAAATAGCCTATGTTGGCGATTCCTTGAACAATTTTCAAAATGCCCAAAATATCCTTTCTTCTCCAGATATGTTTAAAATAAAAAAAACAAGAGGCTTATTAAAAAAACTACATATCTTTTTTGTATAATATTTATAAAAACAAAAAATATTCCCAAGTTTTTCTGAAATTCCCAAAAATGTACCCATTTTTCAAGAGACTTTAAAGTGAAATTATTTGTGATTGGAATAACCAAAACTTCTTCCATTCAGTAAAGTACATGAATGTCCAAAAATTTCCCTAATTCCCCTGATATTTTTACATGTTTCTCTATTGAAAATATTTGCTTTAGAAAAAATTTCATCATAGAATAATCATATTTTGTTAAAAACTTTAAAGAGAAGTGAACAAACAATGAGAATGTTATAAAAAAATTACAATTTTTATATTCTGAATGATAAAAAGTTTTTTATTTGTTATAACTTAAATTGAAATTGTAATTTAAATAAGATATATTCAAAATTATTAATTAGTAAAAATTCTAGATTTTTGTTTCTTAACTTCCATTATTTTTAAAATTAACAAAACTACAATTTTTCAACTCGACTGGGTTTGATTCTAAATTTTGCTCGCATAAAACCTTTGACATGTGAACCATAAGTTACTATATTTAATGTCAATATTTTTCACACTAAATTGGTTGTTAGTGGTTGTAATTCAAAGTTATTATTATTTGGCTAAAGTTTGTATAATTTTTTGTAGAAAGAATTGAACATGAAACAATATTCCCAAAGGAAGAAGGGAAAAATTAATATCAATTTACTTAAACCTTACACGGCAGAACAGCAACAAAGTTGTTTTTCGAGAGCAGTTGCACTTCCATCATTAGTGCTCATGTGTGTTTCTATGTATCCGTCACTGTTTAGGTGGCTTGGTTGAACGCGACCTTATATCTGTCTTTATTTATACAAATTATGATCCATAAAATAATGGATTATTTGAATTATTACGTGTTGATCTTTTCTGATAACATTCATAAATTGCAAATAGCTATTAAGCATTTTAAATAGCTATTAAGCATATTTTATTACTATATAATCAAATCTCTAACTAATTCCCAGAAACTTTAGAAAAATCCCCGAAATTTCCCTTTATAGTTTTAATTTAAAACAAATAGTTTATAGCTAATATACTTGTTTTAATATTAAAAATTAACTTTCTCGACTGCCTTTTTATTTTTAATGATGCCCTATTACTTATAAAAAATCCCCAAAATTTCTGTATTTTATTTTAAAGCAGAAAATAACATCTAGAAGCAATTAATTTATTAACATGATGATTTGCTTAACGTGAATTTTGAAAATTTTTTTATTCCCATACAAAATTTAAGTAGAAACTAAAACTTCCCTTTTATATAAATTGCTGTGGGAAAAATATGTTAAAATATGAAATTATACGAAGAGTTCTTTTTACCTCTGAAAATATTCTGCTTAATAGTAGCTTAAAGCAAAATTTTTAAAATCTATTAAATGTTTCGCTCATGCGCGAAATAAGAGTCATATTTTTTAATTCCTTTTAGTTGCATTTCCAGTGATTTTTTTTCTATAACTTGTATGTTGCTGCCATGTAGAATACATACGGAGCTGTAACCTTCAGTTACTTCCTCTTCAGTATCCATTAACCAAAACGAGATTTATTGCTAATACATTTTTCTTTTTCCATAAAATTCCCCGTCCGTTTTAGGTTTTGCCTTTATGTGTTTTTAACACTTTAAGCAAAATATCTACACATTCTTTCGACTTTTTAGCTGAGTTGACTACAACAAAAAAAAATATATATATCTAAGATCTATAACCATTTATTGTCACTATTTTTCTAAGATTATTGTCAGTTGGTTTCTTTGCGTCTACAAATTTTTTTCTGAATAGAAAAAAAATTGCAAATTTTCCTGTTCTGATTTTATTCTTTTAGCGTGTTATGCTTGACTTAGCCTGGGGAATTGTTGTCTATTTGTGAACATCCTCAGAGCTCCAATAACATTAGAAAATATAATCCACCAAAGAACAGAATGGGAGTGTAGGGGGTTGAAGAAATATAGAAAAGTTCTAGCAGTCATTGTATTGTATTGTGCTGCCAAAAAGAGCTGAAGATTCTTTTATGCAACTTAAATAGTTATGCAATGACAATGAAATTCTACTCAAAGAGTTGGAGTTGTTCAAACATGAGCGAGAGTTGGGTGATAAGTTTTTGATGAACTAAAATAGGAGAAAGCAAAAAGTTAAGATGTAAAAAGGTTTGGCTAATTTAACATCTAACGAACGTCTACAAAAATATATAACATATTGTTCAGAATATTGAGGAGAAAAATAATGTAGAATGATTAAAATAGAAATATATATGACCTTGACAACAATCTATGATTGACGTATAAACACAACATTAGTTGTGATAAAAACTTTTCCGATTAAATGAAAACGATGCCTGAATTAAAAGCGGAAGCCACAGTTTGCAAGTAGGCCAACACAATATTACAAAACTGTTATCCTTTAACATGAAACCGTCTTAATGATTACACAAATTATTTTCTCACACAATCCTCGCATCCTTCCTTTTATACATAATGGCACAAAGTATTACGACCACAACAATGAGAGATTTTAAACCAAGACAGCAGCGGCTGGAGTTCATTGAATTCATGTTACGCTAAGATCGTAAATTATTACCAAAACAGGTTCTTTTTCCTGATTCCATACACTTTTACACTTTATGATTTTTTTATATTTTTTTTGTAAATTCCCTGTGCATCTTGTGAATTCTAACCATAATTCTTGGTGCTGCTGTTGGTGCCTTAAAACATAAAGAAATGCACAAAACAACCACAACAATAATAAAAACACATGAATTGTAACAACTGGAGTCTGTTGACTCAGTGGTCATGTTATACTTAGAAAATCTAAAAGCCAGCTTGGCTGACAAGCTGGCTGGCTGACCGGCCGACCGGTCGTTTGTCTGTTTCGCTTTCTTTTTGAAGTAGAAACACAAAAATTTCTCTTGGCCTTTTTCGTGTGCGTGTGCGCTTCTGTGTGTGTGTGTATGTGTGCATGTGTTTTGGGATTTCTAATGCTTTGTGCCTCACTATTATAAATGGTTCAATAATCATAATGTCGAGATTGTGATGTCAATAATAATGCCGTCCGTCTATTGTTAATATGTCTGCAAATACATACTGCGATAATAATGTTGTTGTTGCTCATAATTACAATGTAAAAATAGAAAAAGAAAAGTTTTCCCAAAAAAAAGTAAAAGAAAAGCAACAAAAGAATTTAAAAGAACAATTAAGAAGCTTGTGAAGAGAACAAAATGTGACTAAAATCATTCAGGAAAATATCAACGCCATCATTAGCAACATCAAGCAGACAGCAGACACAATGGGACAAAAGTTGTAAAAGGGTTTTCATAAAATTATAAAGGAAGCTCGGAAGAAAATGTATATACAATTTTTTTCAATAAATTCGAGGTATCTTAAGTATTACAAAAATATATTTATCATGTAAGTACTCATGCAAAAATTTAATGAAATGAAAATTGAATTTTTTAAAAAACTTTAACGCATTAATTTTTACTTAAAGACCTCAAACTTTTGCTGTTTATATAATTTTACATAATAATACTTTCCACTATACATATAACTCTCGTATGCTTTTTCGAGTCATTAGTTGTATAAATAAAAATTTGAAATCTGGCGGATACATGGAAACACACATGATCACTGATGATGGGAGTGTAGCGGCTCCTGATAAACAACGTTTTTTTTTCTGCCGTCTAAGTTGAAATTAATTGATGTTAAAATTTTTCCTTGGTTCTTTGGAATATTGTCCTCATTTCCAATTCTTTCTGACCTAAAATGTAACAAAACTTTACCCAAAATAATAATCACTTTGGATTAAAAACTACTAACAACCAATTTGTTCAAAAAGTAATCACTTTAAAATAAAAAAAATATTTCTCAGCTCTAATTAGCTTTACATGTTGTGTTATATTGTCAACTCTTTTCTGCGACAAAAGTAACATGGACAACAACCTGCAGCCGTGTAGACGTGAAATTAATCATTTTTATCTACACACAGGTTGTAGTCGATATCCTGCTGTCGTGAATGTGTTTATAGCTTTAAGTTAGCTTAATTTTAATTTGCCATCACTTGAACCTGGAAGTGGAGAATTTCTGGGATTTTCAAAAATTTGTATCGATTGAGTTTTTTGTAGAAATTAGGCAGTGTTCACATATATATTGCGTAAAATAATTTTGACATGTTTGACTCATATTGCCCATTTCTTGAAGCACTTTAAATCTTTTTAATATTTTTTTTAGTAATTATATAGTTCTTTGTTGCAATTAATTTTAGTTTCATATACTTTTTTTTGATTAATACGAAGGCGGATTGATATTGAAGCTACCTAAGTGGTAAAAAACATTTTTTTTCCAAAACCATTTATTTCTCAACATAATCTCCTTTTAGCTCAATAAACTTAGTCCAACGTTTCTCCAGTTTTTGTATCCCTTCCAAAAAATAGGATTATTTGAGGTCCTTAAAATAGGCATTTCTTTGGTCAATGATTTTATCGTTGGAGCTAAATCTCTTTCCACCGAGCCATTTCTTTAGGTTTGGAAATAGGAAGTAGTCACTAGGGGCTTAATCCGAAGAATATGGCGGATGAGGTACCAATTCGTAGCCTAATTCATAGAGCTTTGCCATTGAGACTGCACACGTCACACATTTACGTTTATGGTCAATTGAGAGCAAACGCGGCACCCATCTTGCCGATAGCTTTTTTATACGCAAATGTTCATGCAAAATGTTGAACACACACACACATACGATATGTTTACCATTCCAACAATCTCACGTAACTTGACTCGGCGATCATTCATAACGATATCGAGGATTTTCTTTATATTTTCTTCAGTAATCACCTCTTTTGGCCTTCCTGTTGATGGTATTGTTGCAGTGCTTGTTCGGCCGCGTTTAAATTCAGCAATCCAATATTTGACCATGTAAACTGACAGAGCAGACCCACCGTAATGATTATCGAGCTTTTCTTTTGTCTCCTTCTCCGTTTTCCCTTCCAAATAATAGTGTTTAATCACTGCACGAAATTCACATTTTTCCATATTTCAAGAAACACAAAAGTTGCTGACTTCAAACGACTACAATAAATAAACTAATCGATGAATTTGGGTAAAATTTCAACAGCTGACGTTTGACAGATCGCAATTTCTAAAAAAACAGCTTTTGTGTTTGTGCTGCCATCTAGCGCTAGGTAGCTTCAATATCAATCCGCCCTCGTATATGTACATGGAAATTTTGGAGATTTTTATGAGCTTATTTAGGAGTTTTTTATTAAAAAATTTTCGTTCATTATTGCTATCGAATTAAAAATCTGGTAATGCTTTTAAATTCAGATATTATAGAATATTTGAAATTTTTGGGATTTTTTTTCTTGTTATTTGGGAGTTTTTAAATTAATGATTGGTTTAATTAGTTCATCAATGTAATACTTCATTAGACTTTAGCTTGATTATTAGGAAAGAACGCATGTTTTATGTCCCACTGTGCGGCATCATTAGCACCTAAACAGATTCATCATCATCATCGTCATCATCATTGTAATTATCATCATCACTATTTGCATCATGCTGTTTGCTGTCCTCAATGATTGTGCATCTTTGTAAAGTGTAAAATATCAAAATGTTCGTCTGTTTGTCGGTCAGTCTTGTTTGTTTTATGTCGATGTCTTCTACTTTGTAGTTGTTATTGTTGCTTCATTGCTTTTGTTGCTATTATTATTTTCAATGCATGATTGGGTTTTTAAGATGTCTATAATATGGGCTCAAACACACAACACTCAGCCACACGTGCATACGGAATGCAAGCGAGTGAGAGTCTGTGACTTAAATTTATTTCCTTGAACTGGTTGGTTACACATTTTCTAATAAGTGTTTATGAGTAGATATTTTGATTGTGAAGGCTTGATCATATTTTGTTGAGTTTTTAATCCAACATGTTCGGCGAGAATTTTACAATTTTAATTTATATTAATTTTTTTTTTCGTTTTTTTGTATGCAAGCATGTGCGCATTTGATTGTATTGATTTTATTTTCTCTATTGCTGGCATTATTGGTGCTTTGCTGTTATTGCCAACGTAATTATTTTTCTTCATACACATTTCATGCTCAACAGTACTCGTATATTCAGGTTAACAAGGTGAAAAATTAATAAAATAGTATTAATACTCCATGTAAAAAAAACTCCTGCTGTGGTTTTTGTTGACGTTGTTGGCATAAAAAGCTAAAATATGTAATTAAGTTCTGCTGCTGGTTTTTTGGGAGGTAAAATCTATTTGTAAAGTTATTTTATAAAGACAAAATTATTTCTGTTGTATGAACAATTTGATTTTATAGTTGAAGAAAATTTAATTCAGTAACAGATTATTTTTTTTCATTTCTATATAATATTTGAAATTTATTAAATTAAGCTTGAGATCTTTAATTAGAATTATTAATTCAAACTTCTTACATATATTTTAAGTAGGGATTATAAAACAGAAATTTAATTAATGTGTGCTGTTTTCGGAGGCCGCTACGCTCCCTTCTTTGCAATCATGTCTTCGTTTATTTTACCTTTTATGTAGCTGATTAGATGTTTTAGTAGACTCCGAAAACAGCAGGCTTCTCCGTTCTAATTTTGTGCTGCCAGAATCAATTAGATTTTACTGTACTCCTTTCTCAACAAGAATAGTTGAAATTATTCGTAATAATTGTAGAACTCAAGCCTGACTTAACAATTTTCACTTCCGCACAGAAGAAGGTTTCGCGCGAGCGGCCGATCAAAAGTTTTGATAAAATTACATTTTTTTTGTTCGATGGCTGAACTTTCAGCTTGCAACAGTGATTGTGCCATAACTTTGTGGTTTTGGTTGCAAAGACTCAAGTTACGCTAAGCACAATCCGGTTCGAAGGACTGTAATCGTATGCATGTATATTGTTCTCGTTGTCTCTGCTGGATAGAACTAGAACACAGTTTGTAGACAACAATTAGACACAAACATGCATATTTTGCTTCACCACACACTACAGCAACATTATTTGTGTCATATCTTGTGTGGTTCCTTAAAAACTACAAAAAACGCAATTATTTCCAAATCAAATCTATCGGCACAAGAAGCGTTTTGCTAACTCATTTATTTAAACTAACAGATCGTGCAGCACACAAGTTTTCATTAATATTTGAAAGTCGAATTTTTTTTAACATTTGCTTATTGGTCAAAATGGATCTGTACTTGTTGTGGAACTTCCAAGCAACCTTTTGATAAACGAATATTACAGCTTAACCTTTTTGTGTATGATATTTAATTTAACATTTAAACACACAATCGAAATGCTAAAAACTCACGCGAAGAAGATACAATTTGTTTTATAAAAAAAACAAAGATTATTTCATAAAAAAAAATTAAAAACGTTAGATAGAAATAGCTAATCAATAAAAGCCACAACAGTGACTGCAATATCATGAACAATTGTATAATAATCACTAACAGCAGCAGCCAAGGTATCAGTCTGAACACTGTTCCCCCAAGACCATTTAGATGTTGTATAAAACACTTCTTTATTTCAGTTAAGGCATTTAATATTAGGGTGGCTCATGCTAATGAAAATAAGTTTTCGTATACTCGTATATAGATAGAACAAGGAGAAACGGTTTCAAAAGGTCCAAATTTAAAAGCACTAAAATTATTATTAAAATTTTAATTTAATTAGTAATTAATAGTAAATTTTATATGTTGGTGCCAATTTCGAAGGTGAAGAAACAATAGTTTTATGAAGATTGCAAACATCTCGTAGTCTTTTCTAATAAATGATATTTATATCGAGTGCAGTTTTTAGTGGTTTTGAACTTTAAGTTCGAATGAAACACAGATAACTGGTGCCCCCGTAGACTAGTGGCGACTACGCAGAACTATCAGTGTGGTGTTCAGAGGTTCGATTTCTGCTAATACTCTGGCTGTTTCTGAAGGCTTTGGGTTAAGCGGGTTTTTATTTATTTATTTGTCTATGGCAAATAATCCTTACAGACAGTTTAAATTGTATACATATATTTTTACATATTAGTGATATAAACATAAAATAATAACATCTACAAAAATTTAGGACATATACAAAAATTATGATTTTAAATAGATTAATATATCGCTTTTTATTGTAGTGGGGTATGAAGACAAATCAATAAATGTATAAAATTTGTTAAACTCGTTGCACATTCTTCTCAAAGGGTCAGCATTAGCATAATTAGCTCTAAAAAGTTTAACTGATAACGAAGAAAAATAACGTGAATGGCGTTGAGAGCTTACTTCGCCAATAATTATGTTGAAAATAAACGATATGTTCAGTACAGTTCTACGGCTTTTTAGAGTTGGCAGCTTTATAAGGGAAAGTCCAGCAGAATATGATGGTAAATTCCTTGGGTTAAAGTTTAACCCACGAAGACAAAAATAAGGTATTTTTTTCACGGATTCAATAGCGTCAGAATGTTTTTTATATATAGGGTCCCATATTACAGATCAATACTCCAACACAGGTCTTACAAAACCAAGTACACCTCTAGCTTTATTTGTTGTCATTGTTATATGAACAATAAAATTAAGTTTTGAATCAAGCAGGATTCCAAGATCTAAGAAATTATCAACCGAGTCCAACTGATAATCTTCAAAAACATAGCGTACAGGAATCGGACTTTTTCTAACAAAACGCATGTATTTATATTTATTAAAGTTAGATTCCATACGATTTATTTTGCATCAAGTGTAAAACGAATTTAAGTCGTCTTGGAGACGTTGTTCAGATATTTGACGATAACTGCGAAAAATTTTCATGTCGTCTGCATACATTAAAATATTGGATGAATGAATTACATCAGTTAGGTCGTTAATAAACATGTAAACAGAAGCGGTCCAAGGTGGCTTCCCTGTGGTACACCAGATGGAGCATCGATGCTTCTGGAATATGTGTTTTTAAAACAAACGGTTTGTTTTCTATCACTCAGGTATGAATAAATCCATTTTATACTAAGATATGTAAAACCAAGTAAATGCAATTTAATTTTCAAAAGCATATGATTGACTTTATCGAAGGCCTTGCTAAAATCAGTGTATATCACATCGATTTGTTGTTGTTGAAGAAATGCACGATATATTACGGTTGTAAGATGAAGAATATTAGTTATAGTAGAGTACATACCTTTTTTGAGACCCATGCCGATAGGGGGGTAGAGGTTGTGTTAGTTTTGTAAAAAAGTGAGTTTAACTGTCATGAATTTGACTTTATTCGCTTTTTGCAGGAATGAGGGTCGAATGTCAGTGAGAATGTGAAGATTGTAATCTCCCAAAGCATATTGGTGTAGACTAGAGCCCCATAACAAATAGTCCTGCGGTGTTAAATCTCATGACCTTGGAGATCAGGTTATGGGTCTAATGCTCGACATTATTTAATCACCGAACGTTTCTTTTAATAAATCAATTGTGGCACAAGCTGTAAGGCATATTGCACCGTTCAGTTGAAACTACTGCTACTCCACATTAATTGCAATTGTGTTGCAAAAAAGTCAGTGATCATGGCCTTACATTGCTCACCATTAACTCATGGGCTTATTTTTGTCTTCCTCGTTGGTACGTACTACAGCGGAACGGCAGCTTCTTCGGTATGCAGTGTACAAAATCTCTGACGATGCTTGTTGGCCTCTAGAGTGAAATTAATGCGAAAACGATTTGTGTTTGCTCGAATTATTTGCTCTGATAGACGATCACGCTGACCATGATTTTCCATAAAGAATTTACACAAATTGCAGGCGTTGTTCATGGCGTTGGCACTTATCAAGCAATATTGTCAGCTTAAAATTCTATAGCTTAAAAAACACTGTTTACATACAATTAGCTCTACCAGCAAAGTGGGGAAATTTCCATTGCGTTGGTATAGGAAAATCCTAAAAATTTAATGGTCCATTTAAAATTTCCCCTCCAAAACCTTAAGCTTAAGATCCGCGTCTGATGAAATACATGATGAGATCATGTTGTGGCCTTCGACAAAAAAAAAAATTGTATAATCTGCGGCTAAGGTTGAAATTTAATTTAATTAATTTAATAAAATCTTTCCTTATTCCATAGAAAATTGTCTAGCATCCAATTCTTTTTGAATAAAACATTACGAACTTTAGCGAAATAAAAACTATTTGGGTTGAAAATAAGTATTTAATTCACGCCAAAGTATGTCCCATGATAAAGAAAATTCATCACCCTAAGCAACCTTTCGTTGCCGTACAGCCCTAATAAAATATACATCAAGTCAAAACCAAATTGTATTGTTGTCCATATTCATATAATTTATTACAATATTTGATGCTACAAGCACACAACAGACAGTTTAAACTTTAACAAGCCACTACCAACAATTTCGTTTGATGCAATTTTTTTTAAATCATGTTTTCTCTGCTCATGATGTTCAACTCATCTTGGAAAGATCAACAGCAACTTTGGTAAACGCAAAATATAATAAAGATACCAAAAAATAAACAATGAATAAAAAATAAAACTTATAAATACGAGTACAAGTAACATTTGAAGCTGGTTTAATAAAACAAGTTAGAGGAGAATTAGTTTTGCAGTGAATCTCGTACACCCTACTTACTAATTTCGGGGGCTATTAGATTTTTTATGCGGCTTGGCTTCAGTGGAGCTACAATAATGTTACCAAAAATTATTTTCCGCAATTTGAACTAGATCGAACCGGGAACTTTATAAAGTTGTGGCTGAAATATCACGTGCTGTTTAGCTAAATGAACATTAGACAAATTGCAAACCTAATTAGCGTCATGGAGGACAGCAACTTCTAGTCATAAATTATCGAGGCCTAAGGAAAATGATCGAGTAATCGATGAGCAGGTCGACTAAGACAAAAAGTAGTGACATCTGCTTTGTTATTCTACACGTCTATAAATATAACTGATCTCATCTCTTTGTTGATTCATTATTTGAAGAACACTGTGACATGAGGAGCAGTTTTAGTGAAACCACTATCATCAAGAAGCAGATTTACATCTCACGCTCTACCGCGGATAATCATAATAAGTATTAGAGTTGGGTTAAACTCGTTCAGCCGCTCGTTTTAGACAAAAAAACCTTTGATCAAGCCCATTTGAATTATATGGGTTCTATGAAAGGTTTTTGTCTAAAACTCTACTAAAAACCTCTAAGCTAGTTCGAACAGTGCTGTTGGACTTTAAAGTAGACTTGTTGTCCAACAGCTACATTCGAACTAGTTGCACTCACGTTCGTATCAAGCCTGGTTTATATACATTTTATTTATCTTAACGCTTTTGCTGTGACTTGTGTTGAACATCTCCTTTTAGTTTCAAAGAGCTGTTTGAAACATGTCTACTGATAATTTGATATAAGCATCAAAGATCTGAACCCACATAAAATAAAAACTTTTTGGTATTAAATTTTGGGAGATATTTCAAATAATAAATTTTGTTAAATGATTATAATTACAATTTATTTTTAGTTTTGCCTCATTAAATACTTTTTTTTCTCATATCATATCGAGTAAAATTTGTTGGTTTTCATAAATTTTTTATCAAGTCCATGCCATTTAAATAGGTTTCATTAACGTTTTTTTGTCTAAGACAAACGACTAAACGAGCTCGATCAAAGCCTAGCCTTATAACGTCAAAGGATAAGCAACATCAAAATGCAGCTTCAATATTTCAATACAAACAGAATTATTGAAGCTGAATATTCCTGTGTCTGGCAGCAGTTTTAGACTTGTGTCTAAGAGTAGAGTTGGGTTCAACTCGTTCAGCCGCACGTTTTTGACAACAACCTTTGATAAGACAGATTTAATGTGTATGGTTGTGATCAGAGGTTTTTGTATGAAGCGAGCGGATTAACGAGTTGGACCCAACTCTATCCAATAAGCTTGGGTCCAACTCGTTCAGTTGCTCGTTTTAAACAAAAACCATTCACCGAAACCATATAATTTAAATAGGTTTTATCAAATCTAGTGTCCAATAGCTCTGTTCAAACTAGGCCTTAATCGAACTCGCTTACTCGCTCGATTTTGACAAAAAGAACCCTTAGGGACAAAACTTGTCTCTCTAATATTGATTTAAAGAAGATTCACTCCTTTATTGAATCAACCGGGTGACTGCGTGATAATATCAGCAGCCAGTTAACATAGGACCCTTGGAAGACGGGGCAACACGGTCACACAACGTGAACTAATTGATGGAACCACATGAGCTGTGCTTGATCACGGCCGCCAATGGAACCTAACCCAACCTTTTGACAAAAACCTTTGATCGAATCCATGTAGCGACTGAACGAATACGATCCATGTCTACTTCAAACTAGTTGCACTCATGTTCGAATCAAACCTTATCTCAAAACTGTTCAATTTACATTGGCATTTTTGATTAAACCTTTTTCCAACAGCTGATTTCATTCCGAAATAGCTTTTGCACACAAGTCGAGACTTTATATCTGCCATCTTTCCAACCGTTAAGTTACTAACAACTTGATAAATTAAGTACACCTGCTACTTTCTAAATAACTACTTGGAAAAGATAACAAATATAATAAAACCATTACAACTGGTATTTTATTGCACTCACATTTTATTGTGGTTTGTTGTTGGGTTATTTTTCTTCTTTTTATTGCCATTTTCCAACAAGAATCTTCAAATTTAATTTATGAAAAAGCACCCAAAATTGTGTAAAACCTCAAAAATATGAATATGGATTTTTTTATGCGAACTTGTGCTTATTTTTTTTGTTTGTGCTGGTAAAATACTGGTTCATTTGCGGTTAAGAAATTGTAAAATATTATTAAATACGTTATAGAAATAAGAGAAATTGAAATGTGCAGAGATTTCAATTCAATGAAAAGTACTAAAATTAATAGAAAACAGATTATTTTATAACTAGAAGTTTTTAGCAAAACGTTGCAGCACAAGTTTGATTTAAACAATTGACATTTGAAATTTTAAGCCAACCTCAGAAATGCAGGGACAAAATATGGTCGTTGTGACAACATTCTAATAACAAAAAATCATAGTTTTGTTATATGATTGCTGTCGAATCATGCTATTAAGGTATTAAACATATTAGATACAACATAATATATCGAGTCATAACACTGTTAAAAGTTTCCATGTGGAAATTATTTTATAAAAAATATAGTCATAATATAGTCCT
Source organism: Gymnocheta viridis (assembly GCA_956483585.1). NCBI lineage: Eukaryota > Metazoa > Arthropoda > Insecta > Diptera > Tachinidae > Gymnocheta > Gymnocheta viridis. The sequence goes on along the minus strand of OY101441.1, from coordinate 106,671,970 downwards.
ACTAGATCATAATATCATGTCATGGGCGAAGTCAAAAGCAACGATCGCTTGAAAATAGTTTTTCTTGCAGTTCATTCATTTTAATTCCAAACTGATATAAAGAATGTATTCTTTTAAATTTTTTATTTTGCTTTTTAGTGCCCATTAAAAATAAAAAATCCGTAACGCCTTTACTCAATTACAATTTAATTCAACTGTCAAAATATATAAAATATGATGGCGCTTTTTTCGCCCTGCTAAAATCAACATAAATTTGAACAACAAATACGAGAACACATAAAACACACAAACACCCAACAAAGGAACTGCATGCAGCAGGAACTTAGAATAGGACTCTCTTCATGTATGTATTTTTGTACTCCTCCCCTGGTATGCTGTTTAATATTAAATGTTTTAATAAATAAAATCAATAAAACTGGGAATGTGTTTTGAGAAGAGTGTAAGATAAATCTGTTTAATATTCTGTCGGCATATTTATAAAATCCAGCCAGGGCTGCATGCTCAAGGATTTGCTGGCAACGAAGGGAAAGACAGAGAGCAAAAGCGTGAGGGATCGAGAATATAATAATCACCTGTTAGTTTTCAATAATCCATAAATCATGTGGTGCAGACAAAGTGTCTGCATATTTTAATTGATTTATAAAATAAACTAAAATGAAATTGATATTCTCTTTTTGTTTTAGATTGAAAATTTATTAAACGTTTCGCAAATACAGTTATTAGACATACAAAATTTATAATGTTATGCTTTTTATCTTGAGAATGTTATTTTTGCTGGAAGAAAGAACATTTCATATTGAAATTTAAATATTTAAAAGGTAGAATAAAGTTAAATTGCCTAAAAATTACGTTTATCACGCCCCTCTTGGAAGGTCTTCTTAAAGAGTTTCTTGCTGAGATCTTCTGCAAAAGGAAGTGAGTGTGGAAAAACATATGAGTATGGATTGCTTTGTGGGGTCCTTTTGCCCGCTAAATTAGGGCTTCTATAAGGCGTTTTTATTCCTGTTTTTTACCACTGGGTATAATTCCAATGAATGTGGCCCAGATTTGGCTCTTAATATGTACGTGAGTGACTTTTTTAATATCAAACTATTGCAGTTTCAGGGAAAAATAGAAAAACATAATCATAAAAAAATGCACTCATAAAAACAATAAACAAATGGTGCCCACAAAAAAAAAATAAATAAATAAAAAGCAAATGAGTTATAATAACTACAGAAACGGATATCACGAAGAGTAACAAGGAGTGGGAGAGTCTTCATATTGATGTAATAATGTATTTCTTTGTTGTCACGGGGAAAAACTACACACACACTTATACACACATACAATGCATACACACATACATATGCATGTATATATGTGTGCTTGTATTAAATGGTGAAGTGTTATGAGGTTTGTTTTCACGACTTTTAATAACAAAAAAAATCTACACCATCATGGGTATTTTTACGATAAATTATTTTTAATCAAACAAACATTTTACTTACAAACATACAGCTGCTGCAAAAAATAGCACTATTGTGAAACATTGTTGTTAAATCAGTATTGGAATTCCATTTAGTTGCCGAATTGTGCTTGAAAATGAAAATAAATTTAAATATTGAAATTATTCTTATTGAAACCAAATTCAAACAAATATATTAATAGAAACAAACAAAATATAAAAAAAGATGCCATTAGCTTTTTCTGTTTTTTTTTAATTTTTATTCTATAATAAATATTTGGCGACTTTAAGTTTGGCTACCGGTCGGATAAAATTATGCTAATAAAATTTTCGCACTTGAAGTTTTTTAACTTATGTGCTTTTTTATATTTTGTTAAAGTTTTTCAAAATTATTTATTTACAAAAATTTCTAATTTCATTTGAGATTATATCAGGGTATTCGAAGAGGATTTCCTGATTGTAATACATTTATGTACTGAAAAAAGTTAATCTAAATACTACGGCTACAAACATTTTTCACAATAACTTATTTATTTTTATAGAGATTTTACATTTGCTCATTTGAATAGAAAGGGTGATTTTTTTAGCAACTTTCTTTATTGCCAACACTGTTTTAGGCAGCTCAGAAGTTTTCGTGTAACAATTTAAAGAATTTATTCGTGAAATACCGGGCGATATGTTGGAGAGAGTATGCCAAAATTGAACCCTGCGTATGAACTATTTGAGGCGTAGCTGCAGTCAACATTTACATGAAATCATCTTAAAAATCTTATGCTCTTAAAAATTCACCCCTTAAGCTTAGTACTCTGTTCAAATTTGCGAAAAATGTTGAGCAACATTGATTATTTCGTTTGAAAATATTGACAATTAACCAGTGGTGACAACACCACGATTTATAAAAAAATTTATCGGCTTTATTGCGTTGAAATGAGCAACATTGTTTTTCTTATGAAAACAAAAAATGTGTTTATTTAAAAAAAAAATTAAAACAAATGGACAACAAAATAATGTGTGTGAAGATAAATATGCCGAGTTAAATATGTTTGACGTAAGAGGTTACGTAAAACATATTTAACTTTATAGTTAAATATGTTTTGAAGTGCCAACACTGACATATTTAATTTTGTCATATTTAGGAAAAATTAAAACTACAAGTAAACCACTATATGGAGTCTTTAGCCAAGGGACAACACTATTCAAATAACTATGTCACATTTATTTAATAAGGTTACAGACAACATGAAATAAAAATGTATACAAAAATAAAACAATTATTTGATAATTATATTTATTAAAAAAAGTAATTTTTAAGAATCCAAATTTTCATTGCTTGCAAAGTATTATTAAGTGCATATTTTCAAAAGAAGTTGTATTAAGAAATTAAATAAAATGATTTAAAATTTTTATTTTATTTCTAACCAATTTTGGGATTCGCTTATAATTTTTGCAAACACGTACTCACGATTCTACTAAAACACGATATTTTTTTAAAGAAATGTTATGAGTAATTTTACTATTAAAAAAATAGTGGAGTTCAGTGTCTGATGTCAAATGCAAAATGTCATATTTTGTTCTGAATTTCAAATACACGAAACTTCTGTTGAATTTCATCAAAAGCTACGATATTTTGCATTTCAATTTTTGCAGAACCAGTTGCATCAAACACTGCACTCCTTTGATACATTTATTTGATTAAATTTACATGAGAACAATATTTTCCGCTTACATTTATATAAGAAGAAACGAATCGTTTTAATAACTAAAGGGTGTAAGAATGCACTTATTTGAAAAAAAGATACAGTTTTTGAGATAGTTGTGATTTTTTTATTGGATTGTAAAGAAGATATGAAAGACTCAGAGGTGAAATGAACCAAGCCATAAAAAATGTAAAATTTCTAAGCTAGTGCGAAATTCTCCGCAAAGTTTAACTCTGCTTAGTTCTGTAACGGACTAAGTAAAAAAATGTTTCGTTCCAAAGATAACGCTACAAATTTCAAGTCAATGGCTCTCATTTTATATTTTTTTTGTGGCAGTTCATTTATAAAAACTCAAAATATCTTCGATTAGTCTTTTTGTGACTTGGTTCAGGTTAGATTAGGTCATAAAAACCCCGTATAAACCGAAATGGTCCTTAGCGTTACCATGATATACGATAATCCGTAAATGAAAAAGTTAGTTGGTTCACTTCAGCTCTGAGCCCTCCAAATGTTCCGACTAAGTATGGAATAAAATATTTGTCAAATGGTCCCCAGGGCTCTAATGCTCGGCAATTTTTCGTTTCATCAAATGTTCCATCACTTTTTCACAGAGATGTTGCTGTATCGCACCGATGACGCCTTGGATCTTGAATTTGAGTTCAGAAATTGTTTCTAGTATATTTGAGATTGCACAAAACCCCAAAGAAAAATATCGCAGGGCCCTAAGGTAATTCTTGGTACTTCTTGAGGTAATTTCTTCTAGAAATCGTTGCCGCAATAAATCGATTATTTCGTGTTCTTAAAACCACTTGTCGTCCAGATCCATGCCGCCCGGCTGAGGCACAAGTACTCCTTTATCATGTTCCTCTAACGAAAGCCGTTCACCGTCACTGCCATTTTAGCCTCATCGTTTACAGCAGCAATGTTAGCAAGAGACCGGCCGCTACGCTGACGCACAGGAGTCTTATTGTTTAAAACCGACACATTTTCTTAAAATTTTATGACCACTCCTCGAATGGTTGCAACATTAGGTGCACTTTCTTGACGTAAAATTCTTCGAAGTTTGCAAGTGCTCTCAGCATAATTTTCAAAATTTTTGTAATAAATTTTCGCAGTGATAACACATTATACATTGGTAAGGCGCTCCATTTTTTATAATCGGAATAAACACATGTCACAGTTGCCAAATATCAGAGTTGCTACTTGCACAAAAAAAAAAATAATACTAAACACACAAATATACCTAAAGGTACGGTCACACTTGGCAAACAATTGCCCAAAAAAACGTACCCACTACTTTTGCTTAGGGTTAGTGTGATTTAAACTTGGTTTTTGTATCACAAAATGAAGTTATTTATGCCGCAAAATGCTACTTTTCTATTATTTTTAATAAATGCGAACCCATATTTAAAAAAATATTGGAATTAAAGAAAATACAAATTTAGCTTGTCTGTTGGTCACGTTTTTTTCGGCAAATATTTGGCAAGTGTGATCGTACCTTAAGACACTTTTTATGGATTTATTGACATTTTGTATAAAAGATTGCTGAAAATGATTAATGAAAATTTTTATGAACAGAGAAAAGGAATGCCAATGGGGTCTCTTGCATCTCCAGAAGTAGCGGATATAATAATGGAAGAATTTTAAACTGAGTTCTTAATAAAATGGACATAAGGCCAAGAAAAATTACGAGATACGTTGACGACCTATTCGGGATAGTAAAAACCAACAAAATAGACAAAACACTCAAAGCTCTAAATGCCTTTAACAGACAAATACAATTTACATTGACCTCAAGCCGAACAATTAATTCCTTAACTCATAAGTTATAAAAGGTCTACAGCAAAACACATTCATTAACAATAAATTTAAAAAGTACATTCTTACTGAGAGATCGTTTGTATTCCGACAGGAAAATTCAATTGCAGAACATCAAAAAAATGTTTTATTAACATAGTCAACATTGCTTTCATTTCGGTGAATTGGAATCAAGAAAGAGAACTTCTTAACCATGACAAGTCCATCGAATATTAAAACTTGCGATGTTAAATGTCTGCATGGAATTCGATTTCTTGTATGAATAACTTTTCATTCACGAGAAAAAAACTAATTGTTTCAGCTGAAATTGTATTGATGTTGGCAGGCTAAAAAAGTGACATTGAGGAGGAAAACTAAAATAAATTTTAGTTAAACTTTGTGTTTTTTTAAGAAATAGTAAAATGGTTTTTTGTTTTAATATATTTTACAACGACGAAGGTGTTTCCGCTAATATTGATGTGTTGTATTTAATATAATTTTTTTGTTTTTTATCTGCAGCAATTTTTGTTTATTTCGTAAGTTTTGTATACGCTCTTCTGTAATTGCTGAATTTTTTTAGCACTTCCTATTGAGCTTGTGCTTGCATTTTTAACAGCTCTAGATGCTCAGTTTCGAAATTGTTGCTTCTGCGGCGATTTTTGTTTGCTGCTGATGCTGTTGAAAAGGGGAGGTTTTCTTCTGTGCGGTGCACATGCCGAAGACGAGGCTGCGACGAAAGTGTCTTCCGTTTCTTCGTCATTCATTGCATGTGGTATATTTTCCACACGGACGACATAACCACCAGCTGCAACTTGCTCCTTTATTTGTATTAGTTGCGCTAAACTTTCCTTGATGAGATTTCTTGCTAGGGACTTTGACAAGATTCCTCGCAAGATGATTTCTATGGTTGCTAGCAAGCTTCCTTTTCAAATTTGCCTTATAGTGTATCTAAATCTACAATAGAAATAAATCATCAATACACTTGCATTGTATTGGTCTAATTTCATGATTACTACTTACCCGTCGCCACTCGTGAGAAGTTCTTGATGGTGGTCCTAAACTATTTCTTTCTATGGAAAATTCCTCCCACAATTCTTTGTTTTCATTTTTGCTGCATCAAAATAGCGGCTTACCTCATCCACTATCCATGAATTCAACAAGTTTTTCAAACTGTTTTTCGTTGTAACTTAATTTTTTCTATAAATTTGCTCGAAATCGCTGATTAATAAATTACTTAAAACAAATTTTACTTACCCGCTTTCCATTTTTTGCCAATAATTTATCCAAAACAACTGCTATTGATGAGTTGTATGTTTTTGATATTTTTGTCAACTGCACTACAACTGGGTTGTAAACGGCAATACCAAAAAAAAGTTATACGACGATATAAATTCAACTTCAACAGTTTTGATGGGTTAAGTTGTTATCGATAATACCAAATTGAAAAATTTCAACTAAATTAGAGTTGAGTTGTAAACTGTAATAGGGGCATAAATGTTATTTTTTATTTTTTTGCAACAAATTATGATAAAAACTCTCATTCGCCTTTTTTTTCCAGGCAGTCATAACTTTCAACGAGGAATTTCAGTACTTAACCCTGCTCAAAGTTCCCCTGCTTTTTGCCAATTCAATCCAATCTAATCTAATGAAATATTTATAATACACGTATTCAACAGTCTGTTCCAAACAGTTTTTTTTTAACAATTTTTATTTATGATTTATGATACAATTTTAATGATTATTTTGCTTTTTTTGGTAACTTTTTTTCCACATTATTCGCTGGCGTAGTTGTTATTGGATTGAGTGCTAATATTTTTTTCTTTTGTTTTTTTAACTGGAAGTCCGCTTTTATTTATTTAATAAATTTATTATTGTGTTTTTTTCAAGCTATTTTCATACGTTTGTGTTTATTTAACAGAATTTTTAAAGTTTAATAAATGAAATGAGAGTGAAAGCAATAAAAACGAATTCTAAAGTGTAACAGTTGATGAACATTCGGAAAACAAATATATATTTATAAACACTTTTAGAATAACACTTTAGAATAACTGCTGATGGCTTTAATTATTTAGAATGACAGCCAGCTAAGAGAAGTCAATAGAAAAAAATTCGTTTTGTCATCGGCAATTTAAACAAGAATGTTGATCAATAATTATAAAAGTAGAGTGTACATATGTCTGTATGTCTGTATTTTTTTTAAGAGAATGTAGTTTTAATTAAAAACAAAACTACCGAAGGTTCTGAATTAAAAATGTCCATAAATTGGGAACCTAAAAATATTGAAATTTTCAAGTTGCCAAAAGTTGTTAAACTTCAAAGGGAAAAATACAAAACTCGAAAAAATAAAATCAAAATGCGAAACAGAAGGTAAATTTTTCTCCTTTGGCATTTTTGCTTCGCAAGTAACTTCGCCTACAAATAACAACTTCAAAATATCAATAGTTAGAAATCATTGAATATATAAAAATTCATTAAAAATTAAAGTCTGCTTTGAGTATTGAACTCATGCTTTTGAAGTCGATGTTGTTGTCGAGGTCAAGTGCTTTCACAACTGTTTTATTAAGGGATAAAAGCTTGATTCGCCATCAACTGTAAAAAAAGCGCACACTTTATAAACGTCCCATTCAGAGATTCAATCGTTGATTTATTAACTATTTAGTAAGTAATTGTACAGCTGCTTCAAAGTAATGCAGATGGTGTGTGGTTTATGATTGAAATGTGTGTTACTCTTAATGAGAGTCATTACCAAAAATTGCTAGTTATGGAAAAAGGAGGGCCTGAAAAATGACCAAACAAAATTGTATTCATAAATTATGAGTGTTAACGAAAATCAAAAATACTTCACATTTTATTTTTTTACAATTAGAGATTACTTTTTTTTAAATAAATAATAAGGAAATCAAATAATTTGTAAGCAGGTTTTATATAATATGTATCTCTTTTTCTTGAAACATTTGATTTGTTGACGAAGAATTTTTGCGGTTGCGATGGGAAAAAGACTCTGGAAGTTCTGAAAATAAAATATTATATTGAAAATATTTTTCAAGGACTCGGTGTGCTGAAATCGTTGTGTTTTTTTTTTAAATATTTTCTAATAAATAATTAAATAAAAAAGGGGTTAATTTTATTTGTTTTATACTTGTTTAGATTTTTCTCGTTTACATGGAAAATAATATACTGAAGAATATAACAATAAATCAACAACTCAAAGCTAAATAATAGAAAAACCAAAAATTTAACAAAAAATTTAATTAAACAGTGGCAACATTATTTAAATTTTTTTCATCGTCTGATTCCGGATCAGATGAAGTTGTTGATCTTTTGCAGCTTTTAAAAAAGTTGGTTAAAATATATTTTTGAGCCATTTTCTTTTAATTTTAACACTTTTTCACTTTGTAACAAACTTTTAGTTACGCGCACTTTTAGCACAGTGGAAAGTTGCGGTGTCTGGCATGTTGTTATGAGTATATTGTCAACACAATTTTAATTTTACACAATTGACATCTAGACTCGTTAATCAGCTGTGCTATCGCTACTACCTTGTTGATCTGCCTTGTTGCCATATTAGCTCAAATATCAACCACGACAAAAATTACATGTTTGCTTTCTTTTTCTCACAAAAGTAATTGCAATTAGAAAAATTTGTTATATCTGATTTAGTTTTAATGCAAATTATTAATAAAGAAAGTATTAGATAATCCACAACAAGGTAGCGCCTGTTGAAATTTGAAGCCGACATAAGTCGCTTGCTTCGGCGGCGGCTGAAGCAATTGAAAATTCTTCGGCGGCGGCTGTGAGTAGGCTCGAAGCCGCTCGACTTCGCCCTCTGCGTGTACTCGTACTATTGCATAAAATTATTTATTCGGAGATTCCACGATATCTTAGTGATAAAATTAGGTTTGCCAGATCACTTAGAGGGAAAAAGATCATAATTCCCCTGCACCACCTTCTTGTATCTCAAAGGCATTTTTTTATACATGTTTCGAGCCGTTGGCATTGTCTTAAAAAAATTTCAAGAATTTCTTATTTAATTATTTTGCACCATATTAACTCATCACTGTTACAATGCAAATAATTTATAGTTTAATTTAATTTTATCTATACAAATGTGTGATCTTCTAGTATAACTTATAATCATTGCTTTCTTGTACTTTAACTATAAGATTAAATTTTGTTTTACAGGAATTGAATATATAATTAATAAATAAATATTTATATAAATATCCACCCCGTACTGATCGAAAAGTTACCACATTTGAATCGTCGCATTTGTAATCAATATTAATTATTCAAACGCCTTCTTCAGTTGTTAAACGATTGACATTCTTAACTGGAAAACCTTTCACTACATGAATGACACTTCAAATGACTCATATTTAACAGCTGACAACCTTGCCAGACTGACGGTTTTGAAACCAATAAATGGATGAAAATTTACATTAACATGAAATAAAAAAAAATTGTTGATAATTCATTCTAGCAAAATACATTTTGTCAATCATTGTATATTATAGAGGTATCAGTTACTTAAAAGTCAGTTAAAAGTTCTTTTAGTCAATTTAATTTATTTGCCTTTAGTTCCTTTAAACGATTTCGCCAAGATTTCTTTTTTATTTCAAAATTTGATTCACGTTACATTTAACCCGCTTTAATTTTAGTGTTAATTTATCATCTACAAACTGTTGGAAATGTTACAATATGAACTAATGAAATTAATTAACACCATATATATTTAAAAAAAAACTTTTTTGAGAAAAGTGGTTACGCTGACACACTTATGCGTTCAAGCACGTTGCGGTTACAGATAGAAAAAACCGGCTGACAAACAGGCAACTAGAGTTTTTTTTTTCTTCTTTCAATGCCATAACCAATACTTTCATATATGAGGGGGTTAGATAAAAAAACACTCATCTAGAGTTACATATATTTATTATTTTTTAAGTTTGAATGGTATTTAAAAGAAATAAACTAAACTAGAACATTTACATATAAAACTGTTTTTAAAGTGAGCGCTTAAACCGGTATATGAAGGTTTTTTAATAGATTTGATTAAACTGTATGCCAGATTCTTTTAAAAGTCATAAATTTTTAATATAATAAATTTATAATATTTAACTCCTTATAAAGTAAACGACAAAAGTGTGCAAATTATTAAGTTAGTTTGCTGAAAATTTTATTTAAAAGTGAGTACAAAAGCTGCTCATGGCCGCTTAATAATAATAATAATAATTAATGCTACAGACTGAAATAAAAAAAAATTAAAATTAAATAAATATTTCTTATTATTTGATTAACTGATCGCAGCTACAAAGTTGTAGAAATTATAATTAATGAATTCTTTCTTCTATACAAATAAGCTTCACTGCTAATTAATTTTATAAATTATTTTTTTATCTTTAAAACCCAAGTCTTCTCCTCCATTAATAAAAACGAGGCAATTAAGATTTCAGCAAACTACAAGTCTTTTTTACAATGAAATATAATAGAAAAAGATAAAATTTGTAATTTCCGATTGGAATTTTATGGTTGTTTAATAACTTCTCAACAACTTCCCGTTGGCGTGTTTTATAGAAGTGGCTAACTGCAGTTTTTTTTTTTATTTTCGAATACACAAATGTGTTAGTTTCCTATCAGTTACTTTTTAATTGCTCAAATGTTTCAAACTTATTAGTTTGTTAGAAACTAAATAAAAAAAAGCTTTAAATTTAAACGACATTTCTTTAATAATATGTCATTCTCATTTTTTTTATTTGCAGGTAAGATGTTTTTCAAAATCGATGCGAGGTATTTATTGAAAACATTATTGTTTTATTCAAATTTTCCTTATTTTTGATGAAATGAGTTTTTTTTAAATAAAACCAAAATGTGGAGGCTCGAACTAAACTTACTGTAAGTTATTTTAACAAACATAAGAATATACTAGAAAATTATATTTTCTGGCACTGTTCATATTTTACGTAACGCGCTCTGGAGGGGAGAGATGCGGTTGAAAATTTACAACGAAATCGAAAAATCGCTAAAAAGATATTACTTAACATGTGAATACCCATAAATAAATATCCAACTGTGTTCACACATCACAGACACCTCATTTATTTAATGGACTGATCGTAATTATTAAGATCTAATATTTTATAAAAGAAAACTTTTCCAAGCTTAAGGTCCACAATGACAGCATAAAAAATTTATAATATGAATAAAATTAATATGTAATACTAATTGAAGATGCTTTCCATAGAAAAAGCGATATATTGGAAAAAATTAAGCTTTTTATTGGTACTAGCTGTTCCCTGTGGTGTTAATCACGATTAAAAAGTTTGTCCTTTTCCTCTATGTTCTTTTCTATACCCCTTGTTTAGCCTATATCATTTTCTGACCCCTAAACTACAACTATGTACCTATGCCAAAAATAATGTCGATCCTTCGCTCTGTGAGAAATTAAAACAAATCTATCCCACGGGACCATACAATTGACCGGTTTAAGAAGTACTCTATTTGCTGTTCCAGATTAAAATCTGCCTCTGTCCCAAATTTCATTCAGATCCGTTCAGACTTTCTAACGTGATTGAGTAACAAACATCCCTTCATCCATCCATCTATCCAAACTTTCTCATTTATAATATTAAGTAGATTAGATTAGGTTGTTGACCTTAAGCTTGGAGAATTTTTTTTTAACAAAATATTAATAAGAAGATCGAAAAATTAGAATAATTATTAAGATGTAATTGTTAAAACTATTCCATATTGTGTGTTTGGATATTTCGAACCTTAAGCGACAAAAAGACGTAAATTAGAAAACAATTCAAAGTAGCCTTTACTTTATCGATACATTTTTGTAGAACATTTCGTCCTTGCCATATCCCTTTTTCAAGGTGTTTTTTGCGATTTGTTAGAATAAAGCTGAAAATTTCCGTTATGAGAGTTAATATGTGGTTCAAAAATATTTTCCATAACATTTTCTACAAAGTTGCTGAACATACTCTACACCTCAGATGTAAAGAAAACAGAGTTTTATATACCGATATGCTGCAAGAACAGGCCAAAGCTGGGAAACTTTAACCGCTTCTAAAATACAATTCCGATGTGATCTTTCAAAACGCCGACACATGTATATTTTTTTATCTCTACCAGAAGCAATCGTCGGAACTCCGTAATTTTTTTTCGCTTTGTACTGTTGGAAAATGTATTAATATAAATTGATTTGTATATATTAGGCTTAAGTTTATAACTTGTTTATAAATTTTTCTCGTTATGTAAAATATTTCTAAATGTTTGAAATTTGTATGAAAATTATTAAAATTTTTCTTTTAAATTTGAGTTTTTTCCATACCAACTTCAAACGCTTAGAAACGTTTCATTATACGAAATTAGATCCACAGAGGCAACAGGACATCAGACTATTTGCAAAGAATTATTTTTTTTTATTAAAAAAAATATTCAAATGTCTAATTTAAATTTATTTTGTTAATTTATTTTTTAATAATTAAATTATTTTATCAAGAAATTTTTAATTTTTTATAATATGCGATTTTTTTCAAAGAAAATTAAATGAAAAATAAGTTCAATAATAATTTTGAATAAAACCAAAGTATGTGATTTGCTTTAATAAAATATGAATAATTTTTTTGGCAGCATATTAAATTGTGTATGCATGTGTGTGTTTATGTAGAGTAAAGATATTTTCTATTTTATATGAATTTTTGAAAAACAAAATCCTCTTAATAATCAATTTCATCTCAATTTCAATGTGTTGTTACTGTTCAATTACACATGAAAGTACCTTCTTGAAATTTCTGTATACGTATTATAAATAAAAATTTAAATAAAATAGACGATTTTCCTAAAAATTTCTGGTCCGTTTATATAGAAAAGTGAAAGTTCATTTAAAAAAAATTGCCGAAGCGAAGACTTTTATAGACAAATTATTATTATTTTTCTTTTCATTTAAATACAAAATTAGTACAATTTATAATTATTATTTTTGTACAATCCCGTAAATATCTTTTTAGTGGGCAGCAGTGTTTACCTCTTTGTAATTTTAATTGCTGAAAACGTCAAAAATACTAATATTTCATTGAATATGTAAAACATTTTTTGAGAAATATTTTTTTAATATTTGAAATACGAGGGCGGATTGATATTGAAGCTACCATTTATTTCTCTACATAGTCTCCTTCTAACTCAATACACCTAGTAAGACGATATTCCAACTTGTTTATACCATCTGAATAATACGATTTTGGGAACCCCTCAAAATAAATCTGGACTATAAGATGGATGATCAACCAATTCGAAGTGTATTTCACGTAATTTTAGCATCGTATCTAATGCTGTGTGAACCGGTGCGTTGTCATGAAGAAAATGTACTTTTTTCTTCTTTAAATGTGGTCGTTTTTTCTTGATTGCATCAATCAATTGATCCAATAATTCTTTTTCAAGATAATCGATGAGCAATATTCCGTGTGCATCCCAAAATACAGTGGCCATAACCTTGCCAGCCGATTTCATTGTCTTCGCCTTCTTCGGAGTACTTCCACCAGCTTCCACCCATTGTTCGATTGATTTTTGGTTTCAGGTGTGTAGTGGAGGACCCACGTTTCATCAAAAAAGTTGCTAACTTCAAACGACTACAACAAATAAACTAATCGATGAAATTGGGTGAAATTTTAACCGCTGACGTTTGACAGATCGCAATTAAAAAAAAAAGTTTTTGTATTTGAGCTGTCATCTAGCGCTAGGTAGCTTCAATATCAATCCGCCTTCGTAGTTTCTTTCTTAATAAAAAATAATTTGAAGTTATCAAAAATTCATAATATAAAAGAAATTGGTAAAGTCAAATTTGAACTTGAACTTGAAATACGAGAAGTCCACACATACAAGTTCAATTAAATTTTGTTTAACTTGTTTTTATTTCTTAATCATCACACAAAATCCCCCCTCATATTCCTGCTTCTCTAAACACCAAAGGCGCAGACGATTGATAAATTAATATTTCTTTTAAAAAAATGTATTTTAATTATTAAAAAAAAATCTTTTATCTTATCAGCTTAAAAAATTTAAGCAATTTGCGATTGTTCAAGAAAAAACTCGAGGTGGCCATGAAAACAAATTTCGATATTTTATGATTTAAATTAAAATATGTACTCTTTTGCAGTTTTTTTTATAAAATTTTTCATTTCTCCACTCAGTCAGTGAATATTTCTTTGTTTTACGTTAAGAAAGATATTTTTCTTTCTACATAAATATTTAATTTTCAATATTTATTCTTGTTATTTTTTTAACAATTTGGTTTCTTTCAACTACAGCGAAATTCAATTTTTCTTATCTAATCTTATCACTGGCAGTAACAACTAAACAAAAATATTACCACCAGTAACAAGAACAACGAAGTACACCCATTAAGAAAACTCATACAGTGGCATACGTATTATGTACACTACACACACACACGATTACACAGTGCATGTTGCAAAAAACATGCATGTCGAATTCTCTCTCTCTCTCTAAACATTTGGATGAAAGATTTGAAAGAAAATTTGTTCCTGCAAGAGTTTCTTAAGGACGTAAAAATCCTTTTCCATTAAATAATTTGGTTGTGTAGTTCATATTTCTAACCACTGCCAAAATCGCTTAAAAAGTGTTATAAAAACAAACAGATGAACGCTGACGAGAGGTGGTAGTGACCCTCGAAAACAGTAGCTGTAAGGGGCACTACTACTCGCACATTTTGACATTTGGATTGCGATCCATTTTATGGATTTCAAAATATTAAACGATCCATCACTACTTGCGTCGTTACTTTATGCTAAACGTTCAACGTGGTCGCTCCTTTATTGCAACGTAGTGATATCTCAAAAAACCTAGTTTTTGACTTAGAAATACAGAGTTATTCGACGTATCGTTTCTCATCTTGTGTATAAAAATCATACAAATATCTTGTTTGCTCAACTCTAGTAGGAAAAATATATTTTTATTTTACGATTCGGGTGCGTGTAAATTAAAAACTTTAAACTCGTTTTCTGAAGAACGAGTTTTTCTGCGTTATGACTACGTTGCAATAAAGGAGCGATGTGTTCTTAGGTTCTGCTTTTTGATGTTTTCAGAATGAATTACTTATTTCTGCATTGTGCCGAAATGTCACTGTTTTCTTTCTTTCTATAAATTGGAAGGTATCATCCACGATCAATTTATTCTTATCCGTATTTCATAGTGACTTTTGCAAAAGAAAATGTTTGCTGGGGAAGCTTGTGCCAACAGCCATCACCGCCACTACAATGTATTTCTTTCTACATTTATAAAAGTTTTTGATTGTTGATGCTTCCAAGGATGTTGTTTAAACATTTGACGTTGCTGATAGTGATGAAGATGTGGTCGTTGTTGCTGCCGTTATTAATGCGGGTGGTTCGCGGTCGTTTACAGCAACATTGTTATATTTATTGAAACCCTCATGTTGTGATGTTTCTAGTTTTATCGCAAATTTAAAGTTTATGTGTTAGAATTGAAAGTGCACAGGGAAACTGATGAAAAAATAAATGGCAAGATTTATATTGAGTGTATTTCAAATTAATTTGAAATTTGGAATATCAGTGGAAAAAATCCTAGACTTTCAAATAATTGTGTATGCAGGGTCCTATTCTAAAAAACAACTTATCAACTTTTCACTTTGCACTTATCAAATTGAATATTTGGCAAAGTAATAAGTGTTTCTGTTCCACCATATTCTTTGCAAATTCTTTGCAAATTTCACTTTGCTCTAAGCGAATTTTTGCAAAGTCCTTACACTCTTTGTAAAAGTCTTTCAATTCTTTGTAAAGTCTTTGTGATCACTTGCAAAGTGAGTGTGAAAGTATTCCACAAAGTATTTAATCATCTTTGCATTTCTGTCTTATCACTTTTCACTTTGTATTGCTAAATATAACTTGTTAAAATGAGCCTCAAAATAAAAATGGAAAAAAACAACTTGCAGTGTTACATGTTATTGAAGAAAAAATATTTATTTTATTTGCTAGTTTTCAAAACAATAAAGTAAATATTCTTTTATAAAATTATTGTAAATATTTAGAACACATTAATTATGAATAATAATAAATTAGATAAACCGTCTGCCTGGGAGGAAGTTTTGAAAAAATCCCAAAAGAAAGAACGCTTTCGCATTGGAAAAAGGTCATAGATAAAAATAAAAACAATTTTATTTCAAAACAATACTATAATAGTTGGCATTAGGAAAAGTATTGCAAAATGAGCCATATCATTAAGGGTATCATTTTCTTCTTCATCATTTTCCAGACCCAATTCTTCGATTTCATTGTCTGTGTCCTCAGTGGGTTGCATGTTTTCACTGCTTCTTCCGATGCTACAGGCAATATTGTGTGTTAAGATGGCACAAGCAATAACTACCTTTTTTACAAACTCAGGCCTGACTCGCAAATAATTTAGACACGGAAATCTTTCTTAAAGAATGCCAAAACTATTTTCAACTATGCACCGTGTTTTTTTTTGTGACAACGATTGAAAGCCTCTTAAGCAGGGTTATTGGGATTTCGGCTTAATGGTGATATCAACCAGTTTTTCAATCCGTAACTATTATCACCCAAAAACAACAACATCCGAAAATGGTCTCCGTCCTTTTTTTAAATCTTTGACTTAAAGCCAAATTCCGAAACACTCTTGTGTCATGAACGCTGCCCTGCCAACTTGCATTTACACTGTAAAATGTGTAGTCTGGTCGGCATATCACCATCATATTCAATGAGTAGTTTCCATGACGGTCCAGATACCCTTCCTCGTATAATGTAGGCGCCATCGACGCAACCACACACACTAGTTTTGTCGTTCGAACAAAAATTATTCAAATAATTTGAAAATTTTTTTCATTTTTGTTCGAACAAACAAAAATTTTTCAATTTAGAATAAAGAATTATTCGAACAACTTTTTTCGAATAATCGATTATTCGCATAATTAATGAACGACGTATAAAATCATTAAATACCTAAATATTATTCCTGAATTCTACGAATTTTCCATCCAATATTAGGTTTTTACAATATCCCACAAGAAGCTGAACAAAGAAGTACGCCGGGAAGGTATACTACTTTGTTTTGCCGCCATTTTAGCAAACATAAGTTTTGACAGTTCATATTTGGCAGTCGTGAAGCAGACACGTGGCAAATTTATTATGGAAAAATATTCGATAAGCCAACGTGTTTTAATTGTTGAAACAGTTTATCGAAATCAATCATCGATTACTGTGACGATGAGAAAGTTACGTGAAATTTTTGGGAGAAACAACGTGCCAACAAAGCGCACTATTTATCGTGTAGTGAATGGTTTCGAAGAAAGACGGTTTGTAGGTGATAGGCCCAAGCATGGACCACAACATACTGCAAGATCGGCTGAAAACAAGAAAGTGTCCATGAACCTCAATTCGACGCCGTGCTCAGAAGCTTGGTCTTCAAAGAACAACTTTGGCCACAATTTTGCACAAGGATTTGCATTTGTTTCCATTTAAGATTCAGTTGACACAAGAGCTTCTTCCACAAGACCATTTACGTCGCCGTACATATGCCAATAGCACGTTACAGCTCGCCCATGATTGCAATGGTTGCTAGCAAGCTTCCTTTTCAAATTTGCCTTATAGTGTATCCAAATCTACAATAGGAATAAATCATCATTGCAGTTTCATTGTATTGGTCTAATTTCATGATTACTACTTACCCGTCGCCACTCGTGAGAAGTTCTTGATGGTGGTCCTAAACTATTTATTTCTATGGGAAATTCCTCCCACAATTCGTTGATTTTATTTTTGTTGCATCCAAATAGCGGCTTAATTTTTTCTATAAGTTTGATCGAAATCGCTGATTAATAAATTACTTAAAACAAATTTTACTTACCCGCTTTCCATTTTTTGCCAATAATTTATCCAAAACAACTGCTATTGATGAGTTGTAAAGTTTTGATATTTTTGTCAACTGCACTACAACTGGATTGTAAACGGCAATACCACAAAAAAGTTATACGACGATATAAATTCAACTTCAACAGTTTTGATGGGTTAAGTTGTTATCGATAATACCAAATTGACAAATTTCGACTAAAGTAGAGTTGAGTTGTAAACCGTAATAGGGGCATTAAATTGTCTTAAATACACCTAAAAATATTGATTTTCATAAAAAATTCGAATGCTAATTATCGAAAAAGTTGGAATTCACTCATTATTATTTCGAAAATTTAATAAAGCTGTTTTGAAAATATGAAATAAATTCATGATTTTAAAATGAAAAATAAACATTTTCGAATATGCCGAAATGCAATAAAAAGTCATGATTTCAGTAACAAAATCTAACATTTTCGAAATTAGTATTCTTGAAAATAGTTTTTTTTCTCTGCTTGAAGCATTTAGCAATTTCTAATTGGCTGTCGCAAAAAAACTTGACACTTGACACTGTCTCTTGACGAGAGCTTGACGAAAAGAAATTTATTAACACGAATTTCTTACATTCAATTTCAATAATAACTTTTGGCTTTAAAATTAAAAGCTTAAAAAATAATCCAAACAAAACTTCAATTAACTGTCAGTGTTTTCTCTGCATTTGTAAGATGTTTTAATGATTGTAAATAAATTTTGTAGATGTTTTCTATCTTCTTTTTTTTCACTTAAATTAATTAAAACAACTTGACAATTTCACTGGTCACCACTTTTCTTTTTTTTTTAGTCGAGTAACATTGACGGTGATAAACTAACATTTGTAATCGTCATCAGTATTATTGTCAGAGGCTTCACAGCTTCATCACATTTTATGTTATAATTGAATTTCAACATTATTTTTTTTTCTACTTTAAAGATAAATTTTTTTTCTTCTTTTTTTGGTGTCAGTTAAAAATTTTCTTTAATACATTTTCTTTAATACATTTTTAGTGATTTGTTGTCATTGCTGTTGAGGATGTCGCTGCTGTCTGTTTGTTGCAATACTTTTGCATGTGGTTGGCAGTAATGAATGCTGCTTTTCCTGTTTCATGTTTTTTAATGTTGTGTGCTGGTGTTGGCGATGTTTCCATGTTGGTTTGCACTCGTACTTGCACGTCTGTTTATCTTTCTAAAGGAACATGACATAGTTTTTCTCTGTGAATCAAATAGCAAGATTTCATTTTTTTCCTGTTTAGATTTTAAACTTGAAAACAGCTTGAAAATTGTTTGTAACTCCATGTATGTATGGATGTGAGTGAGTGACAGATTATAGTAGGGTGACATTAATGGGGCAATATTTAGTGAAAACAATATTAAGAGTACAATTGCAGCAAATAGAGTGCTTAACTAAAACAGAACTACAACGTAGCTAAAGCAGAAGTATAATTGAACACACCCGGCAAACTACAAACATGTAAATAAAAAATTCTTCAAATCAAGGCCACCTTAATACTCTCTCTATTTTTCTTTTTTTTTATTGTAAAAAGATTTGTACAAATATTTGCTTTATTATCTCCTTTTTTGGTTACAAAATGTGAAAATTTTTGTTATACTTTATTTGTCTTTGGCCTTATTGGTAAAAAATTCAACTTTTTAGACAGGACAACTGTAACTGAATGAACAAACGAACAACCGAACAATGTTGTATTCACAGTTCGTTCAATGATTATTGTCATGACTTTCATTGTTAAACGTGAAATGTTTTCTTGATTATCAGAATAGAAATAAGCCAGATGAAGTTAAGAAAAAAAATACTTGAATCAAAAGCTCGAAGAAAATGTGTTGCAAACGTCAGACAATTTGGTTTCATGTAAATAAAATGTGTGGGAAAAATTAATTTTTTTTCTAAAATTAAATCAGATTTTCATTTATTATCCAGTTAAAGATATCCAATATTTAACCATACTACCATTTAGGAATAAATCTTTCATAAAAATACTTTAATTAGTTTCTTAATGTTACACTAAAAAAATAAAATTATAAAGGGTCCGCCAGATAACTTTTTTTTTGAAAATGCTATAAAAAAAACTACTGAATATTTTCTCAAATTTCTTTTGTTATTTGAAAGTACAATCCTTCCGGTTAATAATGAAAAATAATTTCATTCAAATAGCTGCCTCGGCTGGCCATGCAGTAGCCTACACGATCGGTCCAATTTTTAAGCACATTATCGATTGTGTGCAGCTGTATTTCACCAATGGCTTCACGAATATTGTCCTTTAAAGCGCCAATTGTCTCTGGCTTGTCGACGTAACACTTATCTTTGACGGCACCCCACAAATAATAGTCCAACGGTGTCAAATTGCAGCTCCGAGGTGGCCAAACGACATCAGCTCTGCGGCTGATAATGCGATCTTCAAAAACAGGGCGAAAAACATCGAGTGTAGCTTTGGCTGTGTGGCACGTAGCGCCGTCCTGTTGAAACCAAATGTTGCCAATATCCTCCTCTACAATTTTTGTGAACAAAAATTCGTTCAACATGGCCCGATAACGATCGCAAATGACTGTAACGGCCACTCCTTGCTTATTTTCGAAGAAAAATGGCCCAATTATGCCTCTGGACCAAAATCCGCACCAAACAGTGACTCGTTTTGGGTGCGTCGGCTTTTCAATGTATGCGCGCGGGTTTTCTGTGCCCCAAATGCGACAATTTTGCTTCTTTACATACCCGCCAAGATCAAAATGAGCTTCATCCGAAAAGATGATTTTTTTGGCAAAATCGGCATCTTCTGTAAGTCGATCGCAGGCCCACGCGATCGAGTTGTTCAAGTGTATACACAGGATAAAACTAATTATCTGTCAAATCAGACATGAGCTAAGTGTTACCATTCACGAAATAAGCACTAGTTGAAAAAAAAACGTTAGATGGCGGATCCTTTATCTGGAAAATTATTAAAGTTTTTAAAAAATTAGGAAGACCCGATTCTTACTCGTTGCAGTAGTTTACAAACTTTTTTACATAATTTCTTGCTTAAAGTCGAAACTAGATAAAAGGTTTTCAAGGGAAAACATTTTGCATTCGTTAAATTTGGAATATTAGAAAAATTATCAATTTTTTGCAGTATCTCATTGTAAAAGCTTTATATTTATTTCTTTAGTTAAACTATAATTTCTAAGGTACTTCTGTTTTATTTGGATTCTGCCGGATTAACTTTCTTGTTTTGACATTTTTGAGCACTTGCCGAACTTCTGATATGAGGCATTTTTGGTAGATTTGAGCTACTTTTGATGCACTGTCGAAAATTTATCAAATATCGAACTTTAAGTTTTTTTGCGGATTTACTTTGAGTTTTGAGATCCTTCTGGTTGATTTGAGATACTTTTGTCACATGTTCGAAAATGTGCTAAAGGTTTAATTTTCGGAAAGTTGCAAATTTTTTTTGGAAAAATTTTTTTATTGCGAAATTTCTATTTCTTTAGGGAAATTTATAGTTTCTAATACATTTTAAAACACTTTCGATGCATCTTCAAAAATGTTTTATATAAACATCTCTTATTTATTTCGAAATAACTTGGACTCGTGTAAGTTTTTATTAGCAAAATATCGTATTTCTGTTTTTTCGAGGCACATTTGATGCATTTTCAAAAATGTTTTTTATATAGAATTTTAAATCTTTTCGGTTTAACTTCGAATTTTGCAAACTTAAAATATTTTTTTAGAGAAATTATAAATTTCTAGAGTGTTTGGACGATTATTTTGAAATTTTCGAATATATAAAAGTCTTCGCGATTTCATTCGCTCTGATCTGGCTGGTTGTGATTGGGTTAACTTTTCTGATTTTCCGATTAAACAAAGTATAGGGTGTCCGCCGGGAAGGTATACTACATTGTTTTGTCGCCATTTTAGTACACATTAGTCTTGACTGGGCACATTTGGCAGTCATGAAGTAGTATTGTGGAAAAATATTCTATAAACCAACGTGTTTTAATTGTTAAAATATTTTATCAAAATCAATCTTCGATTACTGTGACGATGAGAAAGTTACGCGAAATTTTTGGGAGAAACAACGTGCCAACAAAACGCACTATTTAACGTGTAGTGAATGATTTCGATTTAAGTGGGTCTGTAGGTGATAGGCCTAAGCATGGACCACAACGTACTGCAATATCAGCTGAAAACATTACTGCTATTGGACCTTACTTCTTTGAAAATGAAAACGGCGTAACGGTAACTGTGAATGGGGAGCGATATCGTGATATGATTGAAAACTTTTTAACGCCACAACTGCATGCTTTTGTCTTGATTAACATGTGGTATCAACAAGACGGTGCCACATCGCATACAGCCAGGATTACAATGCAATTACTGCGAGACCTCTTTCCACAACAAGTTATTTCAAGAAATGTTGATGTTGATTGACCTCCACGGTCGCCTGATTTGACTACTCAGGACTTCTTTTTTGTGGGAATATCTGAAAAGCAAGATTTATGCAAAGAAACCAAAAACGCTTGAACAACTCAAACAAAATATTCGTGATGAAATTATTGAAATACCGCGTGAAATGTGTGAGAATGTAATGAAAAATGTGCTGAAAAGGGTTCGCATTTCTGAGGCTAACAGAGGCGGACATTTATCTTATATTGTATTCCATACATAATTGCCGAAATTAAATAGAACATTTATCAATATAAGATCCATTCCCTTTCATTAAATTAAAAATTATAAATAAACAAAGTGGTATACCTTCCCGGCGGACACCCTGTAGATGAAAAGTGATTTCATATAAACTAAATATGTTTTAATATTGAGATGAAGCTAATAAATATCAGTAATTTTTTTGTTTTTTAAAAAAAATACATTTAAATATTTTATTGATTTAATTTTTTTATTGTGCATTTCATTTAAAATTTCCAGTTGAGTTTTTACCACCAACATAATAATTTGTTGCCACAAAGAAGCTTTGTTTCGTGTTTTCTAATGCAAAATATTTTACAGTCATTGAAAAACTCAAACCAGTGCAAATCAACCTTCAAAACAACAAATGGTGAGACATCCTTGCCAGGACATCTGTTCAAGGTTAAAATGTAGTTGAACTGTGAACAAAAATGAAGCCAACTAGAATTTAAAAAAACACACACATTCGAATGATTGTGAATGATTACGTTTATATTATGGTGTCATATTGATTTTTTCATAAAATCTATCTCGTTTGCCAAGGACTTTTTGCAGTGTTGGTACAAACAACAATTTTGCACAACCCCAACCTTCAGAATTCATTTTGCTGAAGGTAATAAAGTTCAAAAATTGCCTTTGAGGGCACAGTGTAACGCACCCTTTTTTTGTAACTTCTTTATATATAAATGGGTGTTCGTTCGTGTGTATTTAGTTGTTCTTTTGCTAAATAAAATGGCAGATAAGGAAAAACAATCTGATTTAGATAATAAAACCTTTTTTTTATTTAAACATATAAACATTTTGTGAAATCCAAAAGAAATGTTATGGGGTTTTCTTGTTTCTGTTTCTGTTTTGTATCTATGCCACTCCTTTATCAATGACATGAGTTGTTATAAAGTACACATTTTATACCCTACACCATCGGTGTAAGGCTCACATGCATATTCGTTTGTTAATTCGTTTGCTGCTGCTGCTACATTCTGAAATATTCATTTTGGATACCTTTGCTTTGTAATGAATGTTCATATATTCTAAATGATAACTCTGGGACACATATGACAAATTGGCATATTATATGGTGTCGTAAAATTCAAGTATCTTTTTAGATTAACTCTTAGAGTCCATTCACTTTAGCTCGATGTGGCCACCTTTTGCCTTGACTAAGGTCAAGTTGCATTCCGCATTAATATGATCCTTGTTTTCCAAAATGGCCTAGATAGATTTGTAAATCGGATTTGCATCTGAGGAATTCGAAAGCCATTGTGTGGACGTAATGAAGGGTGGAACATGATTTTTTCAACATTTGCGGTTCACACGAACTTTATTAGACGATGTCGAGTTTTGTAGGAGCGTCCATTGTTTACGATCGAAATGTTTGCGTGCCCCAAACATTTTCCCGATAGTAAATCGCTTTGACTTTGATACCAGGCTCGATGAAAACGATTGGACAGCGTCAATCGGCGGTCACAGATTAAGATGGAAACTTATTTTGGGTGGTCGTTCGTAGGTTCAAATTTTCGTGAGTGCCTCCAGTTAAGTAAACCGATAAATTTTCAACAGGAAAATTTTTTATATCAGCGAACACAGTGCTTGGAAATTCGCCACATTCGTGCAAGCGTAACAAGTAGGGTGATCGATTATACGACATTTTCCAGAAACCAGTTTTCAAATAGTTCGAATATTTGAAATTTTGAAAAACCCGGCTACGGTTTCTAAAATTCAGGAAAACCCGGTCAACCGTTTTTTTCTTTCTTAAGAGCAGTTTTGATTTTTATTTGCTTTATTAAAAAAAAGAGTTAAAAGTTCATGTACATAAATATAAAGTAATATAAAAATTAAAGGTTAAGCATAAAAATTAGCTTCATATCGTTCATATCATAAAGTTGTTGATTGATTATGGTTCGTCCAACTACATGTTTAGACTCCTGTGATCAAAAACAGACCCTTTGTTACAGAAATTCAAACGGGAGTAAATATCGGGTGTTTTTTTTAGAGGTATAGAACTTCGAATTGAAATAAAACACAAGAAAATCGTTTTAATGTCCATCAATTTGGCTTTATTGGAAGGATAATTTTATGCCATTAATGTTTAAATATGATTTCGGGCATGTGCCCGCCGCGGCTGGCTCGAATAAAGCCAATTCTACAGGTCCAATTTTCAACCACTTTTTCGAGCATATGGGGCCGTATGTTGGCAATAACGCCACGAATGTTGGCTTCCAAGTCCCCTAAGGTTTCTGGTTTGTTGGCGTAGACGAGCGACTTCACATATCCCCAAAGAAAATAATCCAATGGTGTCAAATCACACGATCTTGGTGGCCAATTGACTTTAACCGAATTAATTGCTCTGATGGACGATTATGTCGACCATAAAATGGACGGAGCTTGCGGTAAACTTCGCGAACTGAACCATTATTTTGGAAATAAATTTGCACGATTTGCAAGCGTTGTTCTTTTGTCAACCTGTTCATGATGAAATGGCAAACCAAACTAAATATTAATCACTTGACAGCTGACAAAATGGCCGCCAGTTAAAAAAGTGATGCCAACTTAAAGTTCTATACCTCAATAAAAAACACCCTTTACAAGCGCATGTATTTTTACACTCTTATAAAAAAAAGTGTTGAGTTGTCTTGCTCAAAAGTAAATAAGTCTTTATATTATTAAAAAAATTAAAGAATTGCTAGGAATACTCTATTATTATTGACTTAATAACGTGTTTAGCTTCTCTTTTAAATTAAATGAACATGTAGTTACGTCGATACTCGGCGAATTTCTTTGTTTCATTTCTGAAAGAGTATTTAATAAAATTATCGCTTTAGGTAAATTTTCCAGTTCTGAGATATTGTATTAAAGTATTCAAATCTTTCAGGCGACGTTCATTTATTCGTTTTTTTGGTCTGCAATGGATGTCTAACTCCATACAAAATATGAAGCAAAATATCAACAAAACTAAATACAGATTTTCAAATATGCACTTTGATATCCATTGCACGCAACAAGGCCAATTTTGTTCGCCCCTGCTAACACCTCATAAAACTATTTCGCTATAATCAAAAAACACCTAGAACTTTTACATTCAAAAAATATACTTGGATAATCAACAGGAAACGTTCGTCTCAGTTTTAATATAGTAAAAAAAAAATTTATTTAAAAAATATACAAATTGAAAAGTATTCGACTGAGCCGGTTTTTTAATTGTAAAAAAACCAGACTATTCGACATTCGAAAAATTAACATTTTGAAAAAACCGACAACCGTATTGTAGAAAATCGGGATTTAAAAACCAGGTTGAAAAACCGATTCGATCACCCTAGTAACAACTCTTTTGCTCTTTCGAGTCTATTTTTTTTATTTTGGTGTAAGATTGTGTGCCTTCTTGGAAATTGTAAGGCTTTACCTTGCAGTGGGTCTTCACGTAGCAATATTCATTGCGCCAATTGTCATATTTGTTGCGTTCATGAAAATTGTTAGGTTTGGACCGCGATTGCTTGAGCTATTATTTCCTATTAATCTGCTGTCATTTCTCTTTTCTGCAGTTAGTGCATTTGCAAATTGGAATTTAGAAAACTAAAAACTGCAAATTTATTTAAAAAAAAAAAACGTAATGGAGTGGAAAACCGAAGAACTATTTAAAACAATAAACTTTTATCAACAATCGCCGTGTTTATGTATACTTTAAAAATTTTAATTTGTGACGAAGCAATTTTACATGTTCTCCACCTAAAAGCAAGTTGAGATTAATTTTGGAATAAACGTCGGATGGCTGGCCGGGATATTTTCAGTTCCTTGGCTACTTGATTACCACTACGACGTGGATTTCGATGAAGTCGAGCCTTCACTTTCCGAAACATTCCATGTGATGTTGCGCTTTTTTTTCGTTCACGATCATAGAGTTTGTTGTTGAGCTGTTGAGCTCAACAGTTGTGAAACTGTTGCCAACTGTTGCTGAATAATTGGCAAATCAACAGCTGATTCATGTAAACAATTGAAAAGAAATAAAAGTTCTGCAAAAGAAATATTATATATTATAAATGCGATCTCCAATGCTATAGTCAGCAGCACAGGAATTTCCCATTTTTTTTAAATCTGCACCACAAATTATATATTCACAATAACAAAATGCACAACAAAATATTGCGCCGATAGTATTTATATTTCAACGCTAAGCCGCCACCGTGTTAAAAAAATCGTTAAACTTTATATTGAACTAAATATATAATTCAAATAAATAGGTACAATAATGAACCTACGTATATTTAATGAAATTAATATTTTAATTTTATTTATATATATTCGTTACCTTATCGCGTTTGTAACGCAAAGTTTAACAAATTAATTTGCAGCCGCCACCTAACAAAACGGCGTTGCATTAGAGTATAAAATCGCATAGATCCCTTCGATCAGCTGTGGATGCTAAACACAACATGTTGACTAAATGTAGCGTAAACAATTTATGATGGAAAAAATGGCAGCAAATACTCAACTGTTTTGTGGAGCGGAACTACTCAAATCTGCATTTGAGGTGGCTCAGCTCACAAACCAATAGCTGGTTGTGATTTTTCAGCCAAATGTAACGCAACCACACTATTACGTTTGAATTCCATTTCGAATAACTTTTGTTCTATAAATATTAGATGCAAATGCTTGTGGTGGCCTGTAAACAATATAAACAGCTGTCAGTAGTTGTAATCCAAACAAATTATAATTTTGGCTAAAGCTCGCAACTTTTTTGTAGAAATAATTTTATATGAGACAATATTCTAAAGGCACAAGGGATAAATTAACATAAATTAATTTCAACTTATACGGCAGGACAGAAACAACATCGTTTTTCGGGAGCCGCTACACTCCCATCATCAGTGTTCATGTGTGTTTTCATGTATCCGCCACGGTTTAGTTGGCTCGGTTGAATGTGATTTTGTCATTGGTATGAATTTGACATACCTGACATTATCGGTTTGCTGCGAGTATTGTCCACCTGAAGGTGGACAGTTCAACAAATCAATTACCTAACCACTGATAGATTCCTTTCTGTCCTAAATAATGATGTACTAGTCAGTTTCATATCTCCGTGGACCAAAATGAGTCGCTTTGCGATTGAAAAAAGTTGGGAAATATTGCAAATTTATAATCAGTCATCGAATTTCACCGAAAAATCATCGAAAAATTGTGTTATCGGACGTTTTGGTATTTTTATAAAATTACAAATTTAAGTATTATGTAGTTTTTTAAGTGTAAATTTTTTGCCCTTTTTATGGAAAGTTTGCAATATAATGATTTTTTCTAATAGTGAGCTTATTAGAAATTATTATGAAAATTTTCGTCTTAAGAAATCTTTAAATTGCATTTTTTTTATAAAAAGTAAAAGAAATGTAAAATTTTTCAAAAACGAAAATGCGATTAGTAGTTTTTGGAATTTCCTTTTGAGTTTTTTTGTGTATGTCAAGAGGTTTGATTTGGTATGAGCACCAATTAAACGCATGCATATAGACTAGCTCAACCCACAACAATTATGCAGCTATTAAAAAAGTTTATGAATTTTTACATGGAAATTACGAAAAAGTTCATTAGAATCACAAAAATCGTTTATCAGTATTTCATAAAACCACATAGCATACAGAGGTGACAGAACGGGAGAACTACATACGCGCTATTTGCGACTCACTCTATACGCACAATTAACGAAAAAGAAATGAAAAAGTTATTTGCATTCTCTTTGATAATATTTTTCGCGTACATTTGAAAAGTATGTAATATTTTGTGTTAAAGAATATAAAAGATCAACACATCGCACTATATATTTATCAATGACTTCTTAGTTCAGTAAAAATTAAAAAATCTCAACTTTCTTGAATATATATGCATTTCTCGTGTACAAATTTTCTATTATTTTTTTTGTTTGCATCTCTTTATTCATAGGAATTTGTACTTTATAGTTGTCTCTTTTGTCACCAACCAGCGATTTAGCTGATTTGGACCATTTGCAAATGTCATTTTTTACATGTCTGTTAGTAGTTTGTGCATAAAACATTCATAAATTCTACGAATTTTTGTGTGCGCAAGATTGCAAAAAAAACCATTGAATCTAAATCTGCCATCTGTTTTTTTATCCATCATCTCAGTATGAATATTGAGAAAACATGTGTCGTGCATGAACTCCGCTAGTGGAGGCTGCTTATGTTTATTTCACACTCCCGTGCTGATATCGTTGCCTGCACATTTGTCTGGTCAGCCGTGGTCTCACCATCATATGACATTTTTAAAGAAGAGTAAAAGAGTATCGCCATGGCCCAACTTCAAAATTATATGAGCAGGCAGAACATGAACATGGAGAAACTTGTTCTTGTTATTTTGGTGCCGTTATTTTCATTCGCGAACAATGTCACGGTTCGCGAAGACATAGTGAACCCAGGAAAATCGCTTCAATGGCGTTCTGCATTGATTGGAGGGTGTAAAATATTCGTTGTTGCCTTATTTATTTGTTTATTTTTCTCCCCTTCTATGTTCTTGCTGATTGCTTTATACTTCATAAATTGTTAAATCAATTTTAGAGAACCAATTTGTAAATTAACTTCAACAATTTACCTTTTGCATTTCTGTTATTGATTACTTTATTATCTTATCGAAAAATTTTATCACTTCCATTATGATATTTTGTTGTGAATATTTTCAGTGAATTAAAAATTTGTTTTCCAAAATGTTTTCCCTCAACAAAATGTAGGACAATAAAAGCAATTTAATTAAACAAAGTACGAGTAGTCATTCAAATTTAACAAAAACTTCAATATCTGAAATTTCAACACACTTTTAAAATTAATGTTTTCAAGTTTTAAATTCAAAATCTAAAACTATTACACCAGCACTTTAAATTTATTTCATTCTGGCTGAAATACTTTATTATTTATTCACTAAACAATGATTTTTAGTTTTCAATAAATTGTACAAACAACAAAATTTTTCTATCAAAAAATATTTAAACAACTTTGAGCAAAAATTTTGCAATTTATAAATGCAAAATTGCATGCACAGTCATGTTTGCATGCAGTTAAAAGCATAAATGGCACAAGAAAGTTGTAATCTACGCTTTTTGTGATGTTTTTAAGAAAACTTAATAATTTTACCAGTTAGAGAAAATATGAGAAAAACTAAAATATAAAAAATGCCCTTGGCCTTGCACTTGCAGTGGTGTTTTGTTCTTTACTGTAAACTCATAGAATATTGCAGAAGTGCAGTGCACTTGTTGTATATGTCAGCAAATGCCCATAAATAATAAAGTTACGCTGAGCTGAAACTACATTTAATAGGATGAACATTTTGGGAGCCAGAAGTATTTCGTCAATGACAAAAGGCCGCACCCGCAGGAAAAGTATCAAAATAAGTTATTATTTTGTTAAAATTATTGATGAAATATTTGGCTATAAAACAAATTTTTAAGCAAAAGTTTCAAAATGAACGACAACAATGAAAATACTTGTTAAAGCGATAGACTTGTGAACGAAAAGCAAATTGCGTTTTCCACCCGACCTTTGCCATTTGTCATACACGTACATACAAATTTACTGCATTCAGGAATTCCAGCAGTTTAGTAATAAAGAGAATAAAATGCTGTTTGCTTTTATTTTATACACATTTTTTGTAGGTTTAACTGAAATTTTCTACAAATTAAAAAAAGCAGTTTGGAAGACACTCAATAAAATAAAGTTTGCTGGCCAAATATAAAAATCGTTATTGAGTTCAGAAATATATATAGTGGTAACATGTGCCTTTCTTTGTCGCTAATGCAGACTTAAAGAGAACTTTTTTTAAGTATTTTGAACATCCTCAATTATACATTTTCTATCTCTTTAACATTTTTTATGTTTTAATGTAAAAAACCATTATGATAGTTTTGTTTGGCAAGGAGCAGAAAACTCCATTGAAAACAAATGGAAACAAAAGGAAGAAAAAAGTATGAGTATTTTATTTTTAAGAGTACAAGCTAATGATGGACACAAACATAAAATTATGACCAGCAGCAATTTGGAGTTTCACTTATTTTCATTTTAGAATTTTTATTGCTTTATTTTATTGTTTTATTGTTTTAATATTAATTTTCAATGTTTCTTTTTGGGAAAAACTTAATCATAAAATACACATTACGATTATATTTTTTTTTGAAATTGAAAATCTTTATTTATGCTTTCTGCAAACGGTATTGATATTTTTTTCTTCAGATTATAAACAAACTTATTCTAAATCATTTATATTTTTAACTTGATTGTGGAATATTCCAGTTTAATAATTTAATATTCGTAATCTCCTTTGATTAATTTTATTACGATTTTTGTATAAAAAAATCAAACAAAAATTACTGCTTATTCTTGTGTACTATTTTGCTTATTACTTTTTGACGAAAGGAAGGCGAAAGTAATCAAGTTAATTCAACGGCTCCTCAGCGTGTATTCAGCTGGAAAAATAATTTCCTCTTGCTTATTTGCCTAAAAAATATTTTTAATCTGCCAAAAAAATTTTACTTCTTTTGAAATACTTAAATAAACACAAAATGATCTTAAATTAAAGTAGGGAAATTTAATATTTGAAGCGAAATTTCCCATTAAAGAAAAAATTACGTTAAAATTTTTTTTATAATAAAACTTTATTTTTGAGGATAAAATTTTTAAAAAATCCGCCTCAAAAATTTTTTTATATGTATTTAAGTAAATTCAAAATAAAACATATTTCTAATAAAAAATGAAAGATTACTTATGCTTTTGTCGTAAAATTCAATAAAATAGTTGTAAAAATGTTTAAAAATACTAGTTATGCACTGAAAGAACTCCGTAAGTCACGGTTCACAGTATGAAATCTTTCTTTCTGAAAGTGTTAGTTTGTTGGTGTACAGGGAGAGAAGATTGGGAAGGGGTACACTCTTTCATGTACTTTGAAATTCTCTTGTGTTTTGTTATTCGTAACTGTCAAACTGAAAATGGCTGCAGCTTTATTTTTGATTTTCTTTTACTTTTCTTTTCTTTCATTGTGGTGAGAGCAAAAATTTGTGTACAAAAAAAAAGAATGTGAAGGTGAACATGCAAAAATCTTAAATTTCATTACAAAAAATTTCAATGTGTAGACATTAATGAAAG
Source organism: Gymnocheta viridis (assembly GCA_956483585.1). Lineage (NCBI taxonomy): Eukaryota > Metazoa > Arthropoda > Insecta > Diptera > Tachinidae > Gymnocheta > Gymnocheta viridis. The sequence goes on along the minus strand of OY101441.1, from coordinate 106,640,324 downwards.
TTCAAAAGAGAATTTGAGAAAATTTCAGAAAGAAAACTTTTTTAGTCTGAACCGGGACTAAAGTAAAAATTTTATGAAATAAAATATTTAATTTAAATTTCATTTCGGGTTATTTATTAAAAATTTCTCTAAAAGGATATTTTATTTTAATGCTAAAAATGATCAAAAAACCAAACTATTTAATTCATAAAATGGCACAAATATCCTTCAAAGGAAATTCAATTTTAAAATCAAAAACTAAATTATAATAAAGTTGTTAGTTACATAAAGTTCATAAAGAAGCACAAATAATACTATTTTAAAATTCCCTAAAAAAGAAATTTTCAGTAATTGCGTTTTCTTTTCTAGAAAAAAGTGCAACATTTCTTGCCTTTTTTATTGAAAATTTGCAATATAATGTTTTTTTTAAGTAGTGAATCTATTAGAAATTATTATATCATCACTTACGGCGCAAAACTTTTTTCTAAAGAAAACTTTGAATAACAATTTTTTGATAAAATAAATGTTAAATTTTTAGAAAAAAAACGACATAAATGTAATTTTTTTATATCGTTCACAAGGGATGGAAACAAATTTGTTGTTAATTTTCCACCTTTTTGGTACCGTGGTACTACCGCGACCTATTTCGTACAATTTAAAATTCTCAATTATTGCGCAATATTAATTGCTTCATTATTAATTATAATAAAAATCCAATAACTGATTTTTCTTATAGGAAAATTTGTCATTTGCGACTAAGTATGAACATAAATGCCTCAGAAATGATACCAAAATTTAATAATTATGTAATCAGAAAAAAGTTGAGGAACGACGTTTCCTCAACAGCCCAAAATTTCTACTGGTAGCGTTAACGGAGTCTGCACTGTACTTACTTTGCTGTTGTTAGCGTGAATGATCATGTCTGAAAATTTACTCACGATCCCATCTGTAATGAAAACCCAATCAAACAAACAAAAAATAAGCTTTAACTTAAACAAATTTTGTATGCAAATATTTTAAATTTGCACTCATTTAGACCTTCTAAGAACCGACTCATTCAGCCTGTTTTTCTGACAAGCCAAATAATTTTGTTAACTTTTTTTTAGTTATTTACTACGCACTTAAGTCCTTGATACACTTTTTATTTATTTATATTTTTTTTTTGCTTCATTTACAAGCGGTTCTGTATGTCTTGTATCTATTTCCACAGAATTATTATTACGAAATAAACATTTTTTTTTGGCACTCATTGCTCTAAGTTTCATAATTTTGTGGTAATTAAGTCAAATATTTTATTATAAATATAAGAACAGCATTGGAACTGTAACAGACTTTTAAAATATAATTAAGACAGACACAGAACATGTTTAAATTGTCTAATCAAGCCACAAATAAAAAAGTTGCAACAAATAACACAAATATATATACACAGCAAATAGCAACACAAATATCTTGAGCGAGCGACAGCCGGGGCGTTTATAGGGTCTTTTCAAATACTCGTATAAGATTACTAAAAAGCAAAAAAAAGTTTACATGCAGATGCAAAAAATAGGAAAAAATAAATAAATGAAATACCATTCTACTTAAACAGATGTACGAGTATGTATTAGATAGTTGAATCTCTGATCAACAGTATGTGAGAAAAATAAGTGATCAGTTTGAAATTTAAACTCCTTTAGAGCGATTCCCGAATGTAAAGCACCGTCAGGTGTCCATGGACATTATGACACTGGAAATTATGACATGCCATCTTTTTTAAACTCATTTGAAAACACAAAGACATGGGCTAAAGTGAACTAACTTGTGCAAGGGCTGTTCCCTCAACCCAGACTTTACCCCTGAATCACGATTGAAAATAAGAATATTGAAAGCAAATAATACTGTGGTGTGGACATGTAATATGCACAGTTAGTGGACTTATTTATCTTAAATTAGAAATATTATTTTGAAAAGTCCAACATGGAATTTTTGCGATATTTTTGAGAACTCAGCTGCATTCGAGCTCGCCAGTGTCATCCCCGGAGTCCAATTTAAATGACTTCAGCCGCTTTGCTAAACATTTGCGATTGTTTGTTTTGTCATGGCTGAAAGAGTTCGCCACTGATGGATGACTGAGAACGTAGGTTCGAGTCCAGTTTCAGGCAAGTCGTAACATTCAGCATTTTCCAGATGTGCATTAGTGTGCCGTTGTCAGGCTTGGCTGCCCGCTGGGTAACCCAAAAAAACCCAATGGGTTTTATTGGAGATTTAATTTGAAAAAACTCAGCAGTTGGGCTTTTTAAAATAAAATATACAAATTTACTAGTACAAGATATTACGAGTACAATTTTTTCTTTTTATTAACAAGAAAAAAATTAAAGATTAAATTAAACACACTTTGGAGTTTGACAACAGAGCGGAATAATATTTTGTAATTGAATTAGTTATGCATTCAGCTGTTTAAATCGACTGCACCAAATGACATCAAAAATTATCAACTGTGCTTAATATATAAATGTACGGAAAAGTTCTCACATTCGATATGGAAATAGTTTATACGATTGTTCGATCAACGAATTTTTGACGTTGAGCATTGCTGGTTGTAATTTAAAGAAATTATTGAATTTCTTTTTATCTCTATACAATTTGAAATGAGTGATGTACATTTCCAATTGAAAACAAAAGAAGTTATTCACCTTTATTCCATTTATCAACACCGACGTCACATCAATACAATACCAAAAATTGGAACTTGTATCCTCGCTCTCGAGAATAATTTTGTCCTACTGACAGTCTATTTCAGTTCTCTAAGATCTAGAAAATAACATGAGCCTTTCAGAGCAGTCAGTTGTTTTCGACAACTTTTTTTGGTATTGTATTGACGTGACGTCGATGTTGACAACTGCAATAAGGATGATTGTTTTTGACTAGATATGCAAATTTATGCAAGAGTTTATCTTAATTAAAAAATATATAATAATGGCCTTATTCACAAACGATTAATAAAGTTATTGTAGGTTTAATGTTGGATTTTTATATGGGAAAACCGTTTTTAATGCACACATTAACTTTATTAAGCGTTTGTGAATAAGGCCATAAATGTATAAACTAGTGACATAATTCACAAACGATTAATAAAGTTATAGTAGGTTTAGTGTACACATTAACTTTATTAAACGTTTCCGAATAAGGCTATAAGCAAAAAAGCCCAATAAAACCCTACAAAAAACCACTGTGTGAGTCTTTTATTAAAAAACACGGGGTTTTGCCGTTGTATTTGTTTTTGCATTGGTCACTGAACAGTACCAGTGTATCACAGTGCCCTCAGCATTGCCGCAAAATCGTCGGTAAAGTAAAAAAATTAATATAATGTCTATACAGCTCAACAAAAGTTAATGCGCCTCTTTGACACCAAAGACGCAGCAACGACGCTACAAAAAATTAACAAAACGCTCAATAGCAGAGTTGCATGAATAACTAATTAAGCTTCCTAACTTTCACCATCTGTCCTTTCTACAGTATCCCTTTTCCAAAGAAGGTAACACATCAAAGAGGTTGATAGGCAACCAATATTAATGGATTTCTTAAATATGTACGAGTATGTATAATATTTGTAGAACAACTAAAATGAATATGCAAATGTCTTTTGCCTTCTTTTTGTACTTATTTCGCTTTATTGTGTGCATCACAAAATCACTGCGAAGTTCCCTCTACTCAGAACTCACAAGATCGAATCTTCCTAATATATAGCATATGCAATGAACGATTTTTTGCCGTCCTCTCCATCGATTTGTTCCCTCAATTTTAAGAACTTTTGTAACCCATTTACCAAAGATGTTTGCGATGTTGCTAATATCGTCGTCCTGAAGTTATCTTCACGTATTCTCAAAAATGTTTCTTTGGGAAATTGAGTCTCAAGTTCCAACATTATATACAAAAACATAAAAAAATTAGCTGATTCGACTTTGAAGTACTTCCGAAGCACAAGTTCAGGATCGTAAGCCCGATTCACACACGTCAGATTTAACTTATTAAGTCTTGAGTTTTTAATAGAAAACGTCTTTCTCATTTTTTTTCCATTTTGTGATATACGCGAATATAACTTCGGGACGATGGTATATCAAGGGCAAAAAGAGAAATTTCAAAATTCAAAGTCAAATAAATTTTTAAACAGTCAAAGATAGTTGTAGGAATTAATACTCTAAAATTTCAATGAAATCAGTTTATATTTTTAAAAGTTATATGTATGGCATTTATACGAGACCGAAATCTAGTACTTCCGAGATTTTGAGCAAATCTTGTTGATTTTTACTAGATTTCCCATAGAAAACAAAATCTACTTCGTCTATAGATTTTGACAAAATCTACTCAAAATCTTGTAGAACTTAATGATGCAACTATGGTTTTTCGTAAATTGTACTGAAAAGTACTACGCTGTTCAATAACTATTCTTTAAGGGATGTGCTCGCCAGCTGTTTCTCATTTAAATGATAATTTATTTTATGAAGTTTGACATTTAAAAATAAAAACTCCAATCAATTGTTTTTGCATGAACTCTTTAAAGGTTGTGCTTGCCAACTGATTCGCATTAGAATGATTATTTTTGTATGGAGTTTAACACTAGAAAATGAAAATTCCAATTAACTGTTTTTAGCATGGATACGAAATCTTGAAAAATGTCATGAATAACCCGGGGTAAACGGTATTTGATGGAGATTTCAATTGAAATCAACCTTATTTTGGTTTGGTGTGAATGCCATATTACGAGCTCTAAAATGTTTTCAGTACAAGAGGTGGTTGTCATTGATAACCTGTAGTTCATTCTGTATTCAAACAGGGTTATCAAGAGTTTGGTTTTCAAAAAATTTTTGGTAATTTTCCACGTTTTGTATGCATAACACTTTAGCATTGTATCAGCACTTTAAAATATGCAGACTAATTACCATCAAGACGCACAATTGTGGAAGTTTGCCTTGAAATGAAATGCTGTTTTAATATCAAGAATTTGGACCTCTCTTTGATCTCTATACATTTAATGGCCGAGGTTTTTGGATATTAACTTGACCTTATTTTTCACATTTATGTTTTTGTGCGTACTACTTGTACATATAACATAAGCACACCATGACGAACAGACACGAGTTAGGAACTTATTTCTCAAAACTACAATTTATAAATTATTCTTATTTATTTTTTCGACCTTTTGCTTAGAGATTCTATTATCAAAATTAAATTTACAATTGAGAAGGAACGTGATTTTAAACTTCCATATTTAGATACATTAGCAATAAGAAGAAATAATAGTTTATTTATAGATTGGTACCAAAAACCAACTTCTTCTGGTAGAATAATTAATTATTTTTCTAAACATCAAAAGAGAGTTATTATTAATATTGCTAAAAATCTTATTGAAAGAATATTATCAGTAAGTGATATTGAATTTCATGAGAAAAATGTAAGGATAATTAAAAATATATTGAATGAGAATAGTTTTCCTAAACACTTGCTTTGTAATTTAATAAGATAATATAGATATATAAAAAGAATATCAGATGTTACTTCTGAACCAAAAATCTATAAATCTTTAACATATGTACCTGAAATGTCGGAAAGATTAGAAAAATCTAGGATTTATAATAATGAAAAATATAGAATTGCACATAGGATGCATCAGACAATTAGCAAATTATTTAGTAAGACAAAAGATAGAATAGAGACATTGGAGAGGTCTACCAGATACCATGTGGTGGCAATGATAGGGAAAATTATGGTAAAGTATATGTGGGTGCAACTAAGAATAAATTAAAAACTAGATTAGCTGGTCATAGATCAGATCAAAAATACAGAAATAACCTTTCTTCACAAAAGACAGCATTAGTATCACATTGTGTTAATTTTAATCACAATCCTGATTATAGTAATGTAGCAGTTTTCAATACGGAAAATAACTACAAACGCCGATATATGTTAGAGATGCTACAAATTATTAATGTTCCAATGGGAAATAGAATTAATTTTAAAGCAGATACAGTTTGTGTTGCTCATGCATATAGATATTTATTACATAAGAACGGAAACGGAAATTGAATATTTGGTTATTATAATATTCTATTTTTGTGTACATACATACGTATTTATTAAGTTGTTAATTTTTTGATATTTTAATTTTGAAAATTTTTTGTATTTTTTGTTTTTTGATTATTGTGAAAAAATTTTTATTTAAAAAATTTTTATATTTCCCTGAAGAACCCACACAAGGAAGTGGCGAAATATCGGTTATCTAATAAAATTTAATAAACATTAAAAAAAAAATCGACCTATAGCTCGAGATAAACTAGATTCATTTACAATTTATAAATTTAAAAATAAAATACATACAAAATAAGCACACAAAATATTTTTGAATTGTTTGTTTTATATGCATTTTTTGTTCGTAGACTTGTAACTTGTAATTTTAGGAAATCTGCTCCGGAGAACACATACAAAAAAAGTGTCGTTTTTAGGTCTTGTTACGCTTATTCGTTTGTAGCCGCCCTCCATGCACAACATGCAATAAAGAACCTCGTGCTACATTAAAAGAATTAACCAAACAAATAAATATGTTTTCTATGTTTTTGCAAAGACCCATTAGAATTCCTTAAATACTCGTATATATATTATTCTAGAGTCACTCTTAATTTTAAGCTCTTAAATTTTTTTATAAAAATAGTAATTTGTAAAGTATTATAATATCATTTGTGCTAGCATCTCAAAATTTACTTTAAAAGTTAATCATTCAATTAGCCTTAACATAAACTCTGTAATAATATTCCAGCCCTATTAATTACTATTCTTGAAGCATAACAATAACTTCATGTCATTTAAACTTAATCCCCATAATCTGACACCTTGACTCCTCTATTCAAATGGAATGCACTGTGGCAAGTAAATGTGAATGCATGCTTTTGTTGCTGTTGTTGTTGTTGTAAAGGCTTAACATTAGATTAAAACCATGGTTGTTACACTCTTAAAAGACAGACATTCACTTCAGTTAACGTTGTTTAACGTTAAGTATATGTAAGTATGAGCATCACTACAAACGTGTTCTTTTCCACTGGTTGTATATGTATGTATGTATATAATAATGCTTAAATTTAACCAAGAAAGCAACTCAGATAAAAAGAAACAAAGAAATTCTAAAATTGTAAGAATTGCGTGTTTTGTTGTAAAACTATGCAGCAGCAGCAGCAAAAACAAAAAGTAAAATAAAAGTAACATCATCCTATTAGAGTACTCGTAGTTAAAAATGCCAGGGCCCCTGAACGTGGTTATACACTCGAACATGTTCTAAGATTACACAAATGAGAAAAACTAACATTTTAATGTGAGTTAAGAAAGAAATAAGGCATCTAAGAATAAAGTGCGAGTAGTAACAACCAACGCCAGTGTATGCAATATACGAACATAAGACTACGAGTATGCAATATACGAACATAAGACTACGAGTATGTTTTGTTATCATCGAAATGGCTTGAATAACTTACACTCAGGCATATATTCGCCACACTACAGTGCTCATCTTCACCCTGCGATTTTGTTAATGAATCACTACTCAAATGTCACCAGCTAACATTTCACAAATACACGTTCTATGAGATACTTTTTTGTATTTTTGCTTGAATGTTTTTTTTAAAGCTAAAAAGTAGACTGACATTTAATAACAAAAATTTAGAAAAGTAGGCATAAAACAAATAAACAAGAGGGAAATAATAACATATTTAATACAGTAATCAGTGTACAGAATTCAAAGCCGCAGTTTCGTGACATTCACTTAAGACAAACAAGAATATTGTTAACCCTTTCAAGGTAATTTAAATTTATATATTAAATTTTAATCCTAAATAAAGGATATATAAAGTTTATTAAAATTTAAAAGCATTTTATTTAACAAAGTTTTAATGCTGTTAATATTTAAAATTCTTAAAATTTTCTAAGACCAAGCATTAAGTAGGCACAGAAACAAATTCCATACACCAAGTTTGCCAACGCTTAGCGGTTGGTTTTACAAAGTAATGTCCTCAAATTATCATATCAAATATTTTATAATTTTCGCAAAAAAAATATTTCTTCAGGTATATCAGACAATAAATGTCTGGTAAATTTCAAATATTCGTAAATAAATTCAAAAATCTGCGCTCATTGATGTCTCCAAAGATATTCGCAGTGATACTCGTAAGGAGGGCAATTAGCCTTGAAAACCTTGTTCCAGAAATTCCACTCGAATTAAAGAGATAAGTCTGTTGTCCAACCTTGATGACATCAAAGACTTTTGCTCGCTTTCAGAGTTAAATTCAAAGTGATCTACAAATTTATTTTATCGTAAAACAAATCTGAATATCGCAACTTAAAACTTCGTTTTTTATTGCTACAAAATACTTCGAGAACCATCTGTATTTCAAATTATTGATAGACCGTTTTTTTATAAATAATTTCAAAACCTTTGTGCATGAAATCTTTTGATTACTTGGTTTGTCACACGATCAAATTTTCTTTAAAATTTTAAATTTTTTCACACTTTTATTATTTTACGAGAATTTGCTTACAAATTTTTATTCAATAGAGTGTTTCAAAATATAGTCAAGAAAACAGCTGATTGCAGTTTTTTCATTCAAATTTTAAATTGATGGTGCTGAAGTGATGGAATGTTGAAAATTATCTTAAATTGTTTTGAAAAGATAACGAAAACTGTTTATTTATGTCAAATAAAATTTTATTTTGAATGTCTTTTAATACTAACTTGAAGAAAGAAAAAAACTTCACAAGAGAGTTTAAAAGGATTTTATAAAGTGACTTGCACCGAACACCAGCGAATTGTTGAATGTCTCAAATTTTCGGAAATTAATGCGAAGATTCGAAAATAAACTCGATCTTTCGAAAGTAAATTCGAAGTTTCGAAAATAAAGTCAAATTTTCGAAAGTACATAAAGAATTAAAATTTTTGTATCTTAGATTTATGTCTTACAAAAATGCAAATTGGATTGTATTTTTTTGTAAAAGAGAAAGCCCCATCCTCGGCTTATGAACTTTCAAGCGGGGAAAATTTTGATATTTTTTTTTCGTAAAAGCAACATTTATTAAAATGTCAAGATAAATTTACACTTACCCAAAGAAATCTACACAGAAAGTAAAACGGAGTACTAAATTCAAGTATTTTCTACTTACTTTGATTACTACGACTCGTACTCAAAATTTTGAGTACAAATAACAATAAAATGTATTTTAATCAAGCCGAAAACGGGATTATTTTAGATAACCAATTCTGTAGTTTCTTAAAATGAGTACAAAATTATTTAATCACGTGAAAAATCTTGATTCAACAAAAAAATGCTTAAATTTAAATTGAGCATTTGAATCCGTCCGTACTTAAATCAATCTTTCTGTACTGGATTTAAGTAAAGCTCGGATTATCGTACTTTTAACACCGCTTGGGATTGATTTAAGTACAGATGGATAGATCTGTCTTTTGAGTGTAGCTTTTCAAGGAAATTTTTTAACATTTAACATTGTGATTAAAAATTTCGAACATAAATTTTAAAAAATTATAGGTTTTTTTTTCTAAATTTATTATTCGAGATATTCTCCCAATTTGATGAGTTGACGTAATCATCAATGAAATGCATGAATTGTATATAGACCAGCCTCAACCCCCAACAAATGAAACTTTTTGAAATTACGGTTTTTTCATTTGCGCATACAGCTTTATGTTATTTTATTTTAGTTGAACTAAACAAAAACCCAGCTTTTAAGTTTCTTATGTCGACTACTGAAAATTATGATTTTCCTTTTTTTTATGAACATCACATCCAATCATAGTTGGGCGAAATAAATGGTTTGCGGTATTTAAAATACAAAATACTTGCTGGTCATGTATTTAAAATACAAAATACTTCCACGTCATGTATGTATTTAAAATACAAAATACACAAAAAATACATTAGATAAAACTAATCAACAAAACAATTGTTTCCTTTCATAAATATCAGATTTTTGATTGCAGCATCAGAAAAACTGTTTCTTGTTGGAGAATAAATAAAACCTGCTGAAGAAAATAATCTTTCTACAGGTCCTGATGAGCACAAACTTGTATTTAATTCTATGAATACTCTTTATACTTTTTTTAGTATTGTATTGACGTGACGTCGATGTTGACAACTGGAATAAGGGCGAGTGTCTTTGCTCTTCTCACTGAGGAAACTGACAAATTTTAACTCCAAATTTGATGTCCTAGATTCACCATCATCCCTACCTACGAAAACAACAAAATCATCGTCTTCTTTACTGGTGCTTATACTTCTGATATTTTCAGGTGTTATTTTAAGTTTTTTGTAATTTTCCTCCCGAGTATAAATTGCAAGATTTTGGATTCTTTGCTTTCTTCTGTCGTGATGTTTTCTGGCATCCAACGCATCTTATAACCAGGATGATAACAGGAAGCCAAAATAGCTCTATTTATTTCCGGTGATAGTTTAAAAAACTTATCGAATCTTTTTTCCATGCTCTCTTTTAGTAGTGATAAGACTTAAATGTCTTAAATTGTTTCCATTCAACCGACTTAATCTTGTTCCAATAGACTTTAAAGTCGGCAAAAGTTTTCCGTAATAACAGCTGTTACCCTGAAGGTTATCTAAAGCAGTGGCAATAGGTTTCAAAACTACAATGAATGAATTCCTCCAAATATTCCATTTCTTTAGCCGCGAAAGGGCTCTCCTTACGTAACTTACCAAATAATCCATTTAATTTGGATTTACTTTTCATAAGTTGTGCTATAGAATCATATAGAGAAATACTGCCATTATTTGTATGTATTTAAAATACAAAATACTTGCAAGTCATGTATTTCAAATGCATGTATTTCAATTACTGCCCAGCCGTGCATCCTATATATCTCCCTGCTTTCTGTCAGATGGTTTAGAGTTTGTAATTCGCCTTTGATAAAGAAAAGCTCTTTCGTCTATCTAAAGCACCTTAAGTGTTAATTTTGTGTACGTTACACCTGTATACTGAATAATTTGAATTCTTTGTGTATCTTTTCGATTTGATTTGTTTGCCACTTTTTGGTATCTTTGTTTGTATTCTTTTTTTATTTATTTTTTTTATTTATTTGTGCATTTCTAAAAGTTAACTACAAAAAATAGAACCCCTTAGTTGTGTTTTAGAACAAGTATTAAATAGTAATGACGGTGATTGTATGGTTCGTTGATTACTGGTTGATTTGCACTTGACTGCAATTAAGTTTGTTGACCATTAATTCATTATTTCCAGCATTTCTATTTCTATCTTTGTATTAACATGCATACATATTCAATGTATGCAAATGCCCAGCAGTTCTGATGGTTGAGGCAATAAATGTCATGTTTTGCAATTGAATGACCAAGTTTTTGTTTATCAACTTAACTCCAGTTTCATTCTTGTATCTATAAGCTGGTGATGTGTTTTCTATGGTTACAATAGCTGCCACTTTACAGTCTCTAAGTAGCCAAGAAAATATGTAGTTAGTTGATTGTTTTAATTTTAAAATTTACAAATGAAATTTTTGCTATTACTCTAATAATTAACAAAAATTTAATCTCTTTCTCTTTGAGCTAGAGCTCGATTTAAGAACTGCAGGGCATTCTAATTTATTTGTGTTTAGTAGTGAGATTATGTGTGTTGTAGCTAAATACCTATTAAACCATTAATTTTATCCAACTCAACGCCAGAAACTTAAATTTCTTGTTAGACTTTGCTGCGGATGCTTCTGACGTTGTGAATCGTCAGTCAAGTTTTGATGAATTGAGATTGTTTGTTCTTAATAATATTTTCTGCAGTTAAATAAATGTAAAAGAATACACAAATGTGCAATGAAAAACAGTAGCTAGATTAATGTGAAGAATTGTGGTTACATTTTATTTTTTGATACACTCATAGAAAAAAATCTGGTAAATTGGAGGGAGCAGTAAAAACCCAAAAGGCAACCTGCAAATGGGCTCATCATTTTTTAATTTGTTGACCTTGAAAGAGAGTACAAAAAGTATTCTGATAACTGAAGGATCGTATATAAGAACGATTTGCCTATTTTTTTAATTTTTTTTAAGGTACTATTTTGAAAATTCCCTTTTTTAAAGGTACTTTTTGAAAGTAATTACTAAATTTATTATTAGAGCTATTATTCCGATTTAATTGAAAAAAAGAAAAAAATTGTATTTCTTTCGCAAAACCCTCAACAAATAAAACTTTTTTCGTTCTTTTTTTAAATGAGACTTTTTTAAGTGAGACTTTTTTTTAAAAAGACTTTTTCAAATGGTTATTTTTAAGAGACCCTTTTGCTTAAGTAAAGAAAATAATTGAAATTGTAACAAATAGCCAGCATCGGAAAGATTTTAATTGAAAAATCTCCTGATAATTGATAGTAACAATTGCATTTAGTCTTTGACAACATTATTTTTTCTTGAGTGTTTTGTTAATGACTGCGGGGCTTCCATCCATTTTTTTCTTGTCTATAGCAATAACCCAAGAAAAACAACTTTAAATATTTGGATTAGCTATCTAAGTATTAAAATTTGTTATTTAAGGATTATTTAGGAAGTATTAGATTTATTTGCTAAATTACAATTTACTAATCGCTGACATTTGTAGGGGACATTTTTAAACACTAAAATAAACAAAAATGAATAAATAATTTAGGTTACATTAAAGTTAAAAGTATTGAATCTTTTTTGAAATTTATAAAAAAGTTGTAATATTTTAGTCAGATTCAAAAAACTGTATTACTAAATGATAAAACTGAACACGGCCTTAACGTAAACCGAAAATCACTCAAAGCAACGACAAATTTCTTATTAACTTTATTGTATTATTGGTTTTTTCTTATATTTTTTTCTTTAATTTCGTTACTATAACTATAAAGTTTTGTTAAAAAAATAAATAAATTTTATGAAAATATTGTAATGGTAGGAACACAACGGAGGCGGACGACGAATTTCATGGTAAAAATTCGCTGTGCAAATTTGTCGCATGAAGCACAATAATAGCGAAAAAATAACAGCTCTTATAATAGATAAAGTTGTTTACTTTTTGTGCTGGATAGTGTAACCATATAAAAAAATAATACTTTCAAAATTAAACATTGACAAAAACACAACAAAAAACTATTTTTAAGTTATCCATTTAGTATATTTATTTTAAATTTTAAATACTATAAAATAGAAATAAAACCATTATTAAAGTAAACTCTTAACTTTATTTACCAAAGCACTTGAATATTAAAAACGAGCATGGTCACATGGTACTGATTTGTGTTCGTCATTCACCGACGCACTGTGGCGCCTTTTCCCAAAACCAGTGGCAAAAATTCAAAATTTGATGAATTAATGAACACATCGTATAAAGAACTTCTTACTGATCCCAATTCAAAAACGTTTTTTTTAATTGCATTAAAATTATAGCTGGTGGAGCTCCTTAAAGTCGACATTTTTTAGAAAGACAAAAAAGGTGATATTAAGAAATAACTTTAGTATTGAAGCGTCAGAAAAATTGCCGTTTGATTATCAGTTTTTTTGGTATTGTTTTAAAGTACCTATCATAATGCGGGAGCACTTATTTTGAAGCTGAAGAATTTGAAATTCAAGCAATTTTTAACCATTAGAAATATCTTGGTAACTTCAAATATTATGATTTTTGCAACGAAAAAACATCTGTGCATAGTGCCTCTGTGGGCCTATGGTCATGCAGGTTACTTATTTTTGAGCGAAAGCGGTTACCTTTATAGATTTTTAAAATATCTTTATTACTTTTAAAGTTATGATGTTTGTAACAAAAACAGTCAAATGCCGACACTGTGCACAGAGCCGCGGCTAACCTATAACTGTGCAAATCATGTATATTGAAGCCTGAGGAGTCTTCTTTCAAATGCTTTTTAAAATTTTTAAATATCTTTATTACTTTAAAACTTTTGATTTTTGCAACGAAAAAACTCAAAAGGCTCCACTGTGCGGCGTAAAAAACATAAATAAATCTATTGCAGAGTTCGCCACGTGTGGCGAATTTCGCCGTCGCCATGATTGTGTGTATTTTCATATTTATATATATTCATATTGGCGAGTAACATTCGCGGCCAAATATTCGTCGTTCATCCCAGTTGTGTTCCTGGTTTGTAAGAGTGAGAGTGAGAGGCCCAAAATAAAAGCCCAAGAAATAACGCTGCACTTGCTATCAATTTGCATTCAATCTTTACTGTCGTGTTCTATTTCACTATTCAGAATGAAAACGATCAATTAATACATATTTTGTAAATTTATTTATTATATTTTAAATATTTTCATTATTTAACAATGAGTCTTTGAAAACATAATTAATACCAGTCTGGAGATAGAAAAAAATGTGCTTCCATGGTTGTAGCTGTTGTTACTTTTCTAACTGGAATAAATACAGCCATATTTCAAAGCGTCATAGATTCTATATTTTTTCAAATAAACTACATATCGTCTGCATTACTTTACAGTAGTTACATTACTACTTACTAGTAAATAAACAAGTGATTTATTCTCTTAGTGAAGCAGTGGTCAAACGCGCGCTAATCTTAAAGATGATTAGCCGTTCAAACCGCGGGGAAGGATGTTTATTTGTTTTAATTGTGTATGTGCCAGTGAAAACAATTGAAATAGTTGTGCAATACGAGTAGCTTAGGTAATAAATTATTTGACATCAAACAGAACAACTCTTTCAAAAGCACGAGTTCAATACTCACAGCGGATTTTTAATTTTTATTGTGCTTTGCGTATTTAATGTCTTCTAAGTATGGACACTTGCAATTCGTTATTCGTAAACGAAGTGCTTGCCTCCAATGACATCGGCATGTTAAAGTAGTGAACTAGTAAAACACCAAAGTGAAAATTAAATACTTTATAATGTTTTACTGGGATTGTTTGAAGACCTCTAAAATCAGTGAATTTTAATGTGTGAGATATATTATATGCATAAGGCCAGACACTTTCGAAAAGAAAACTGGATTCAATCAGTTGAGAGCAACTGAAAAAAACTTTTTTTTACAAACCTTTTTAAAATATATCGCATGCAATAATATTTTTTCCTGAAGGGACAAACATTTCTGCCTCAACAAAACGATATATTCAATATATTTACAAAACAGGATCTTTATCCTTGACAACTTATTCGGTTGGTTACGAACATTTGCTGAACGAACATTCAATATCTTTTGCCCTTTTATTTTTAAAAAAAGAAGCTAAACTGATTTCCATTCTGAATAAAAATTTTGCATTTTAATGTTTATTTTTAAAAGAGAATTTATACGAAATTATTAATTCATCCTTCCTGAGGGTAATTTTTTTTTATTAAAGAGCGCGAATTTCCATTATTTTTGGAATAATAAGTAATTTTTTTTATATTTCGAAAAGAATACGTCATTGGTATTAAATGATTACATTAATTCAAACTTCTGCCTTAAAGTCAAGTCAGCCTTCTATTGCAACAGAAATAAAATTAAATGCACTTAATGTTGACGGTAGATATCATGGAAACATAAAGACTTTTAATAAAAACAAGAAAAACTTCAGTACATTAATTAAATGATGATTTGATGGCTCACTGTGGAAGAAAGACATTTTACATGAGTACTAACAGCAGGCCCTCTGAATAACCAAAATCATACTAATAAGGGGATTCCATATCGCAAACTTTAAAAAAATGTTCGTTATTCAATTAATGTTTCCAAATAAAAGGCTGCTTGCTGCAAACAAATTTTCCTTAAAATTGAAATTAATTCTTTTTCAACTGCGTCGTGGAAGTGATTGCCAACAAATGTTAATGTAAATGGAAATTCTAAGTTACTGATGAGATTTGTTAGAAATTTAGAGGAGTAAATCTTAGAGAAAATATTAGGTTTATGCTTAGATGAGGCTGCACTGAGTGTCTTTTGCGCCTTGTAGCTGCCTCAAATTTTTTTACCACTGTAAATTTTGCTCAAAAAAGCGAAAAAGGGAAAATATTTTGAACAGATTTTTTTTAGTTTATAGTTTTTTAAGTATAAAACTAAATTTTTGTCCCAATTTTTTTTTGTTTTTCAGATTATAATTCTTTTAGTTTACCTCTGCGAAATTGCGGGCCCACCTGTCACAAATAAATTAAAAAGCATGTTCATTCCAAATAGAAAAATGAAAAATAAAATTGACCTTGGTTTTAACTCTTCCTGAACTTATAAACACACTTCCACTAATTTGAATAAAAAGGAAAATATTAAAACCAACACCATGTACAGCGTAATATGTTTAATTAATAATATTCAGTTGGATAATGAATTATGCCGCTTTCTTTTCTAAAAAAATCAACATTTCTTTTACTATTTATCAAAAAAATTGTAAATCAAAGTTTTCTTAAGACCAACACTTGGCCTCGTAAGTGATGACACAATAATTTCTAATAAACTCTATATTTAAAAAAATCATTATATTGCAAGTTTTCAATAAAAAGGGAAAAACGTCGTACTTTTTTGTACAAAAGAAAACGTCATTATTTTGAAGACTACTGATATCAAAAACTGGAAAATCATTAACCACTACAGGTTTTTTTATTTCTTATTCGCCGACGGCTAATGGAAAGCCAAATTAAACAAGTGACAATACAGGGTGGCCCAAATACTCTTTTCTTTAGTTAATAGAAAAGAACATCTCCAGGCTTAAGGTCAATAATAATAAATTAAAAGCTTTATTTGATGATAAATATATTTTCAATTAAAAAATATTTTTGGAATTACACAAAAAATGTCAAAAATATTTAATATAAACAAATAAATACTCCAGTTTTTCCAATATTTCGCTTTCTCTAAAGAATGCTTCTTCAGGAATATAAATAAAATTAATAGTAACAAGTGTTTATTTTTTTTAACAATCAAAAACTTATTAAAATTTTTTTTGGAAAAACAAAAATTATCAAAATTGATAATCAATTGCGCAAAAATTCAAAATTACCTTAATCTATTACAATATTGTAAAAATTATTCAATTTCTTGTTCTATATATATAAATTAAATGTCTGAGCGAAATATTGTAAAAAAATAAAGTTTTCATTTTGTTATTGTTGATCTTAAACTTGGAGCAGTTTTTAATAAAATATCAATAAAAAGGTCGACGACTTTCAATAATTTTTATAGAAAAGAACTAAACTTAATTTCTTCTGGTATGTTGTATATTGCTTGCTTTATTAGATCCTAAAATTTAACCCGTGACTTCGTTTACGGCAAATTCAGAGCAAGATTCACTGAAAAAGATTTATACAATGAAAAAAATTAGCAGATATTTTATTTAGTTTCTGTTCATCATTTCGTGCTGTCAAAAGTCGATGTAAAAAATTACATGAATTGCTCATGAAAAAATTTGTGAGGACAGTACTTTGTTTATTTTGTAAAAAACATAAATTTCATTGAGAGAGGCAAAAATTGCCCCTTACCCCGATAGTGATCCTATTTTGGAAAAAAGTAGTTTTTTGCGTGATTGTGATTCAAACATACAAACTTTCTCATTTATAATATTAATTTATTTTATTAATTTATTGATGGAACATGATTTCTCATTCATGTGACTATCGCGGGTGGCTTCGCAGTAGCTGGTCCTGGCGGTTTCTATTTCTATCTCACGAATGACCCGGACGATATTAACCTTAACCGTTTTTGGACTATTTCCGCAATATCGTTTTTTAACGAAACCCACAGAAAAAAATTGTAAAGAAGTCAAATCGCAGCTTCGAGGTGGCCAATCGACGTCTCCAAGACGGCTGATGACATAATTTTTGGATAATTTTTTGGCACATTTTTATATTTGCAATATTTCCCAACCTAGTTCAAATCTAAAGCGACTCATTTTGATATGATACTGACTGATAACTCATATTTCGGACAGAAAAAATCTATCAGTGTCAAGATAACACATGATTTAAAACGATACTTGTATTTGGACCAACGACATTTCACTTTTTAATAGAGAATTGCAGAAGCTAACAATATAAATTATTTTTTTATTAAAATTTAAGAATACAAATCTCTTTGCGCCCGGCATACTCATATGATGACAATTCTTCATATGTCCACATAATTTAGTTTCGAAACGTTGTATTCGGTTAATAAATGTTAAGGAATGTTTAAACAGAGAAAAATCTGATGGTAGGCGCGGCGTAAACCTTCATCAGGGGTATCAAGTTTGTATCTAGATAAAGTTGGGCACTTCTCTCGAAAGCTGACAAAATGTTTTTAAAAAACTTCACACATAAGCCCATTGGCCCTATTTGTGGAGCGACTGAAAAATTTTCTTAATATTATTTTTTTGCAGTAAAATATTTAATTCGCTTCTAATAAATACTGAAATAAAGTTATTTTCAAAATTTTTCTTTTAGTTCATATTTGAGGCCAATTGGGTTTAAATCGATTATGACCTACGAAGGTTGCAGGACCCCAAGGAATTTTCATACCCAAAACGATGAATTTAAGCCACTTACTTCTAAAAGAGAATAAAATTGTTTCTACTGTTAAAAGTCACTTGTTTGAAACAAATCTGATCAGTGCTGTCTAAAAGTTATAATAGTTTTGCCCTCAGCTTCACTGTGCCCAGTGCTTCTGCTTTAACAAATTATCTTCTAACACTTAAAACAAATCTCTTCAAATAATAATAATAAAAAATACTTTTTAGTCTTATTTTTTCTTTTTTTCTCCTTTTTTTAAATGACTCTATTAAAATCTTTTTGATCTGCTGTGCCTTTTGTAACAAGTTTTTATACATTTACGAGTGAGTTGCACATGAACTAAAGCGACCAGCTGTTCAGAACTTAAATTGATTGACAATTAATTTCTTTCTCCATTCTACATTCTGGTTTTACTGCACTTTTTAAGCTGTTTTTAATGGAGGCTCTTCACAACAGTCATTTAAAATACTTTTGAATACGAGTACTTAAACTTAATTTAAGCTTAAAGTAGCATTTCAATTTTTATTTTATTTGTATTTCACTACTATTTAGAATTGCTTTGAAACTCTTAAAAGGCGGCAAAACTTGTCTAGAGATGATAAATTTTGAAGAAAAAACATTTACTGATAAAGTTTTTGTTTTATGACTAGAACAGCTACTTAATGAGATAAATTTTGATGTCATATACGGACTGTCTGATAACAAGCAGATGCAAAACACAAATACGAAATTTAGTTTTTTTTGTTTTGCTTGGAGTACAAAGTGACAAGAGTTTTTTGTTTGTCTACTAAAATTCTCTGATTGTTGAAAGTCAACAAGACTGCATTTTGGCGACATTAAAAATCTACGTATTTAGAGATTAACGAGCCCCAAAAGCATTGACAAAAAAGGCTTTAGCAGCCTACAAAGCTTACTGAACAAATTTAATTTTTAAATTTTCATAATCCTTAGAGGATTTGAAATAAAAAATTTACACTGCGCAACTTTGTTGTATTTTCATTTTAAGTCAGAGTATTGAAATAGAAATATTTATGTACATTTTGTATTTGAGTTTTACTCACTTAAATTTAAAGTTGTTTGCAACAAAATTATTATTATGGAAATATTTTCTGGATCCATTTTGAAACAATTTTAAGATTAGCTCTTTTTCATGAATTTATAATTATGAAATATTATGTCATTCATTTATAATTAATACTTCATTAATTTGTTTGTTCTTTTCTAATTTATTTTCAGAATGATTCAACAAGTAAGTGTGTTGTGGCAAGCGGCTTGATACTTAAAGTTTTATTATCAAATAAAAGTGCTCAAGAGTATTGAAAACGATGGCAGAAGAGAATTAAAAATACGACCGCTGATACAAAATAAAAATAAAAAAAGCCAACAAATGTCAAGTCACAAGATACACCAACACAAATTATCAACAACCAAAAGGATAACAAAAGCTACAAAAGTTGAAAAACCCTAACAAAATATGCGACAGTAACGGGAAAGGAAGAAAGCAAATGAAAATTCTAAATAAAACAAAAACTATGTCATAAAAATCATAAAAATTAAAGAACTCTGTAAACAGAACAATACGAAAAAAGGACACATAATCAAGCCAAAGTCCTAAAAGCACAAACAAAACTAACAATAGAGCACAAGCAAAGACCCGCACAAGTAGCAAAAACATATCGCAATTTATAGATAAATAAGATACTTAAACAGAGTTAGATAGATAGAGAGGTAGAGAAGAAGACCCAGACTGTAAGAACGGGGAAGGAAAGGAAATAGTTGATGCTTTAAAAGTCTGCAACAAAAGCCACAAATTATTGTATAAAATAAAATTCAACTGAACAGGAAACCATTAACACACAAATCCACAACTATAAGTGCATAAATACACCCCTACATATCCTTTATCCTGTTTGAGTTGAACAAAGTTTACAAAACAATAAAAGCTGCCAACTGCTATTAAACTAACACAAACACACACACACACGCGCACACGGACACACACACTTTCAGCGCTATGTCACAAATTAGTTCAAGCTCTTAACAAAAACAAATTTAAGCTTTAAAAAAACATAGTTCTCAAGAAACTTTGTTGGAAATTCATTCCACAAAAAAAACAAAAAACAGGAAAACTTTTCTAATCCCTTTAACTCTTGAAAAACTAACACACAAACACCACAGCCGGCAAAGGACACCCACCCCAACAGGAAACATGGCTTTTATATGGCGTCGTCGTTCCACTTCAATAGTGAAAATTATTGCCGTTTTGACAGCAATTTGGTTCTTTGTTGCATTCTTTATTTACACCGATGACACACGGCGAGAGAATGCCGGTAACAAATGGGATGCCATGTCTCAACATTTGAAAAGTTTTGCCGGCAACAATCAAATCAATAATATCGAACGTGATGGAGTTGGTGCTTTTGAAGCGGGTGGAGGTTTCGGTGTCGGTGTCGGTAACAATGTGGTGTTAGAACGTAACAATAATGCTCAGCATAATGGCCATGACAACGCTTTAGAAGATGGCGAGGGGGTGGCCGCCGATATTCCCATTGCCCTGCCAGACAGTCCAAATAATAATGTTGATGGTGGCGAAGATGTTAATGAGGCAAATGACATAAATCAAGGCGATGAGTCAATATTGAATAATGTTGTTGTGCATCCGAACGGCAAAAGGTATCACGAAAAATTAAAAGATCGGAAAAAACAGAACAGATATGATCCAGCTAATCAGGGCGGTGATGATGGTAAGTGGAGACATATGTCTCACATATAATTAGTATAATAATTTCAAAAAGTTTTGTTTGTTTTGGGTTGAGCAAACACTATCGTAATAAATTAAAAGTACTTTAAAGGATTTGACCGAAATTTTCTCTAAAATTAATTAAATTTCTCATACAAAAAACAATTTTTTCTAGCAGGGTACCGCTAACAAAAGTTTTATATGCAATCTTTTGTAATTGAGAACAAAACATAACGAGCCCTACTTGCGATTATATCGTAAGCGACGAAAGCAAAGTTTTTCAGAAGATAGTTTTTATGATTTTTCCTTAAGCAATAATACAAAGCAAACGATAAAGTGCAGAGTTTTTTCTCCATAACGTTGCATATTTGTACTATATGAATTTGGAGGACGTTCCAGTTAGTCCTTGTAACCTATAACACAAAATATAATTTCTAAAAATTTTTGGTTATGATATAATCGTAAATAGGGCTCGATACAACAAAAAAAAACATGTTATGGAAAATTAAATAAAAACAATGAAAATATTCTTAAAAACCAGAAAAAAACTTTTTTGCAGAATTTGTTTATTATCTCAAACAATGACTTCCACAAAAAATATCTGGCTAGCGGCAAAAAAAAATTTCATAGAAAATATTTTGTTATTGACAAAAACATTTTTTGTTGCGACTTTTTTTATTATCGATAATGAAAATTTTCATACAAAATATAAGTTGTTATCGACAGCTACAATTTCCATACAAAATAGGTTGTTATCGACAACAATGACTTTCTTAAAATAATATTCTAATATCGACAATAAACTCTTTTTTTTAATTTCGCTGAATTTTATACGGAATTTAATCAATAGTGTATGATATCATAAAAAACATTTTTTTACCGACAACAAAAACGTTTGTAGAAATTATTTTTCTATCGATAAAACAAATTTTTGCTCTGCCAGTTATTTTGTTATCGGCGAAATTTCCATATAACAGTTTTTGTTATCGGCAACAAAAGAGTTCATAAGAAATATTTTTTTTCGGCAATGATGGTTTTCATAACTTTTTTTGTTTTCGGCAACATAAATTTTCAAAGACAGAATTTTTTTATCGCCAAGAAAAATGTTCCTACAAAATAGGTTGTTATCGGCAACAAAAATTGTTTTATGAAAATTCGATAACAACAATGTTTATACATAATGTTATCGATAGCATGGCATATAAAAAAATATCTTGATATCGACAACAAATACCTTCAGAGAATTTGGTTATCGATAACAAATACATTCAGGGAAAATATTTTGCTACCATCGGCAAAAGTTTTCTTTATATTATGTCATTCATTTTCATAGAAAATATTTTGCTACCGATAGCAAAGAAGATTAGCAAAAAATTATTATCATAGACAACAAAAATTTTCATGGGAAATATTTGTTAAGCGATAAGAAAAATTTTTTTATTAAAATTTTTTTAATCGGCACCAAAGATTTTTATTAAAGTTTTTATATCGACAACAAAAATTTTCATAGAAAATATTTTGTTGCCGCCAGTAATATTTTTCATAGAAAATATTTTATTATTAAAACATAAATTTTTATAGAAAATATTTTGTTAACGATAGCAAACAAATTCGACAATCGAATATTGTTGTTATATACAACAAAATATTTTCATAAAAATTCTTTTAATAAAAAATATTTTATTGGCGACAAAAGAATTAGAAAAAAATATTTTGTTGGAAGAAATTCGACAAAAATTTTCATGAAAAATATTTTCAATATCAAATTTCTTAATGTCGGCAAACAGTGGTTTCTTATTAAATCATTTTGTTGTCTCCGATGAGGGGTTCTGAGAAAATTTCTTGTTTTTGCTTTGAGTGCTTCGTGCCTGGAAAGCAATTTTTGAAAAAGAGTTTTAGGATCTTATTTTGTAAAACGCAACGATTAGCGTTGATAAATTTTTCCAGTGTTTTATTTTTATATTATAGTTTTTTCCATATGAAATTCATCAACGCTAAATATTGGGTTTTACAAAATATGGTTCTTAATCTTTAGGATAAATTTTTCCACGTTTTTCTAAATAAACTATCTTGTGATAAAATTTTCATTAAAGTCTGCTGGAAGCGTACTCTAAAGAAGAGTAACACCAAAGAAAAACTTTATTTTGCTGTAGCTCTTATATGTTGTAGCTTAGATTTGTCTTTACACAAATCCCGTCTTACCAATAAAAATGCATTTAGAATACGAAAAGAATATAATCAGTGAAACTGTAATCAGTTGGAAAAATCGCTTATCTACTTTAAGTTTGTTGTTTCAAACTCTTATCAATTAATACGATACAAGGTTGCTAATAAGTTTTCCCACAGAAAATCCAAAACTCCCAAGACAAGGATGGCTTGCATAATTGAAGTTTTCAGCTTTGCTATATTTTACTTACACTTTACGCATATCAAATTGTAAAAAAATTGCCTTGTTTTATTATCTTAATACAAAATTTTGTATTAAGAACAATAAAAGAATAATACAAAAAAATAAAAAATAAAAAATAAAGAAATAAAAATACTTGGCCGATAACAAAAAATAAAATGCAAAATATAAAAAAGAAGAAAAAACCAACAAAAACGAAAGATCGTGCAAAAGCAAACGAAACCAAAGGGGCATAAAATAATTGTAACTCATGATAAGCAGAAAATTACAAACAACACGAATCAAAAAACAAGATATCAGAACAGCCTACACCGCCAGCATAAACACTACAACCACTAACTAAGTCCTTCTTGTCTGCCGGACTGTCCTCCACCACATGCAAGTCAAGTAGATGTGTACAATTGAATGTTTGTACTGAGAATATGTATGTTGTATGCCAAAATTTAAACTTTGAGTACATACAACTTTAACTACTTCATGTAGAGTTTCATGTACATCAGACATTTTACACTCGCAACGTTCGGCATTTACTCACTGTATTCTGTTCTGTTTGTTCGATTACGTTTTGCCTTTATAAACACAATAAATGCAATACAAAATAGTTTATTTAAAAGACAGTCAGTACTACGTACAACATGCAGTCAGCAACAACTGCATGACATCTAGACAGAAATACGGACAGACGGACAGGCAAACCGATTGTTGTACAAGCTCCAGCAGCAGCAGCAGCACCAGCAACCCTCAAATATTCCTTTTCAATGCTCGTACTTGTTGTTGCATAAAAACTGATTTTAATATGCAGCAACTGCCACCAAGAAACAACAACAGATACAACAGCAAAAAAAATCAATCTACTAAAGTTAAACTATGAAATCAGTTTAATGATCTAGAGGCTATAAGCCATAAAATCATTATCGCCGATAAATTGTAAAAAATGTTTAAAATTAACAACTACAACAAGACCTCTTGAGATACATTCTCTCGCTAAGAAGATACAGATACTACAATCTACGCGTTTTTGCGTATTTTTCTCTACATCAAGACAGTAGAGTCCAAGCGCTAGCACGCCCAGGCAAACACACTCAATGTTCCTTTAATTGGATTTTGTAACAATAGGACACATGATGTTGGACACATCTGTCACAATAGGAAAATTAATTATATACAGTTCAGTGGATAAAACAAAATTATATACAAATTTATTGTATTCCTTATTTCTTGTTTAATTCATTAATTCTTCCAGCTTATTCTTTGTTAAATTATAAACAATTGATGCAAAACTGAAATGCAATTTGCGTTTGCTTCTAGCATAATTGGCCAATAAAACTTTTGTCTTAGAACTACAGTGGAAAGAAATTCATCGCAGAAAAGAAAAGTGGCTTTAAGTAAATGAAAAGTTATTGTATAAAAAAGTTTTTTTCAGTTCAACAAAAAAAATTAAATAGAAATTCTCTTCTATTGGCCCATTTAATATTTTTACAAAACTCGTTATTTTCGTTTTTCTTTGAACTATTCTAAAAGTTTTCATTCTTCTGTAATAAATAATTAATAATTTTAATTCTAGTTCGATTTCTTTCTATAGTTTTAATTATTTCCATGGTACTAAAAATTTTTTCAACCTCAGCGTTGCTAAAAGATAATACTACGGTGTGCTCCAGTAAGATGTTTCATTTTCAATAGCCCGCCATTTTAACCTGTAACTACATTGAAATTATTAAAATTCACTAAAAAATATGCAGAAAATTTCGCGTCACTGTTCACAAAAGTAAAGCATATTTGCGTCGTCGCGAAGCACCTGCGCTCGGTGAGCAATTGTAAAACTGGTGGAAAAGTTTTAGCAGTTGGGACAAGTCAGTGATCTGAAAAATTAAACTCCTTTACGTCGCTCAACTGAGAATATTGCTGTTGCAGCCCACGGAGTTGGGGAAATCGCCGGTTTGTCCATTTCTAATTGATCTTTGGAATTGGTCATTTCACAAACGACCCGTGAAAGTTCCCATGTGAGTTCTCAAAGAGGCGATCACAATTCTCCACGGAGATCTTGTGATTTAAATCTAGACTTTTTTATTTTGGGCTAGTTAGACGGTATGGTATATAATATTGGCTCACAATCGATTTAAGACCTCAAAGATGTATTCGTTAAATTATCGACGACATTCAGCAGCACATGTGCAAATTGATGATGAAAAATTTCATGAGAAGAACATTGCCCTACAGGCGTAACTACGGCGGTCTGATATTGTATGCCATTATGAATGGGATACCTTCCTCTTTACAATTGAATAAACATCCGATGATTTAATTTTTTTATAAAGTGATTATTTTTCGAACAAATTGGTTGTTAGTAATATTTAATCCAAAGTGATTATTATTTTGGCTAAAGTTCGTAACATTTTTAGTCAGAAAGAATTGGACATGTGACAATATTCCAAAGAAACAAGGGAAAATTTTAACATCAATTAATTTCAAGACACTAATTTTTTACATATCAAAATGATACCTCTTATTGGAAGACCCTATAGAGAGCTAAATACTAGATTAACCAAATTAATAAATGAGTGTTTTTGCAGCACATTCTTAAATTGTCACACCTTGACCAAGAACTCAGCTGTTGGCTCAACATTTGTCCAGTTATAACTTAAAAGCTTTCGCCGTTGTATTTCAATCAATGTAGCTCTGAGTTCGGTGTACTTACGTCTGCATATTGGATTAAGTTTTAATGTTACAAGATAATTTTACGAATTCAGTGGAAAACAAAAATTTAAAATAAAAAAAGCAAAAAAACCAGGAACGAAAACGTAAATTTCGAATCTAAAAGACAAAAAAAGGCAAAATTTAGCCTCGAAAAGGCTTAACTGCCACCACTGATTATAAACATAAAAATGAATTTGTGCGAGTCAGGCCTTGAAACTAGTTATTTCTTTTATTTCAAAAGCTTCTACTCCTCTCAAGTTTGTTGAGACGCAAATGAAGGAAGGAGGAACAAATGAAACAACATAGACTGAAAAATGCACCATTAATTGACAATACTCAAGATATCTTTCTACCACCGCTCCACATAAAATATTAAGAATCATTCCTAGGAAGTTCATATGTTCTAAAAAGTTGTTTACTGAGGTACATTTTTGTAGTTGATTGTTTTCCTGAATTTTTAACGGGTTGCTACCTTTGGACCTGAAAAGTGAAAAAAATGTAAAAAAAATCTAATTTTTTTAATTTTTTGCGATATTCATCTTGAAGATAAACATTTTTTGATTTTATATGTTCACAATTTTTGTTCTTTATGACAAGATCTAGAACTCAGAGAGTAAATCAAAATTCCGAACGATTTGCAAAATATGAGCATGAGAAAATGATCAGTTTTTTGCAAAAATGACACCGGGGCTCAAAATCTATTGGGGCCCATAAAAAAAGCATGACTTGGTGCAAAATTTTTTAGTCTTTTATAAGGTAATAGTGTTCGTATATGGTTATATTTCCATGACTTAAAAAATTACACACAGTGAAATCAGTATATATGAATTTTGTTGGTGCTTATACCAACTGATCAGCAGATCATTTACCATATTTTTGAAAAGCTTCAAAGGATAGCGTCCGATACCAATACCGAGATATCGAAGATACTTCAGGCTTCCCGATGTATCAGTATCGGCGATATTTTTAGTTTCGATACAAAAATACTTTTTAAAGTTTTTTATGATTAAATAATAACAGTAGATTAGTTCTTGAAACAGCTTTCGCAGCATAACAACAACTAAGAGAAAATACAAGCGACAAACTGACTGCTTCTTTTGCTACAGAACTTTTTCTTATCATTTAAACTGTTCTTTAAGCGTAATTTTAACTAAATATATTTGTTACACAGTGTACTTCACTTAACTTTTATTAATATTATAATCTGTAGCCTGTTTAAAAAGTTGTGGTGATAAAAATTGAACTTCAATTAGATATTTTGTATTTGTAGTTTTTTTTTCGAAAACAAACAAAAAATGAAACAATAGTAAAACCTATTATTATAAGATCATGTCATGGCAAATATTTCCTTACCACAAATATTTATGCACACATGAGAACTTCTATACAACATGCAGTTACCAAAAGCGTGTTTCCTTATTTGGGCCCATTAGCTGGTATTGTCTTTTGCAAACGTTTTGGGCTAAATATTCTTATTCTTTGTAGTCTCCAACAACTATTACCATCGCTATCGCCATTCATTAGTTTACTTCTGTTGTGTTTAGTGGGCTGCCATTTCATCCGCTTGGCTGCATGGCTTAAATTCGTTTGTCATGGAGTTTTTCAAAATTTAAGTACCTGGAAAAAGGTATGAGTTTTCATACTTGTAGTTGCTATATTCAGGGGCTTGATGGTGTTTTAATGTTTGTTCTACTTGTAATGTTCATTGCTTGTTTTATTTTTATTTTGTTATTTTTTGCTTTTGTTGTTGGCTAAAAACAACATGTACAGCATGTACAAGCAGCGGCGGTATGTCTTCCCCATCCATACTGCAGCAAGTGAGCATATTCTCAACTGTTGCTACACATTATTTTGTTCCATTTTAATCAATCATTGTTTGGATGACTTGACTCATGATCAGAAACAAAACCAAAACCAAAAAAATAAAAAAATAATTGTTAAACGAAGAGAAAAAAAATACATGGGTCCAGTTAAAGCCACTTGAAAGTAACAACAGCAAAACGGCAACGTGAACGGCAACATCATCATCATCATCGTCAGCCGGTTCGCTCATGTCTTTTGGTGTTGTTGAACAATGTTCGGTGCGCACATTTAACGCACGCAATTTTAACGCCACTAAATGATTGTACCCGCAGCCAATGAACAAACAAAACAAACAAAAAAATAAAAAAATACTTGTACCTAAATGTAGAACAGAATTCAGCTCGTAAGACAAAAATATCAACACTAAAAGCAAAATAAAGCCGGAAAATTATTTTATAAAAGAATGTTAAAATATTCACTTCGGTATGCAATGACAGTGATCAAAATCGATTTTAAATTACAGCGTAAAACGAAATAATTAACGATGCTGCAGTAAAAAGTGATTAACAGGGGTAGTCAAAAGAATAAGTTACGCACATATTGGAAATTAAGTACATGAGTAAAGGACACCGAGAGATTTCCTTATGCATACATGTTATACATATAAGTTACAGCTAAATCATGGAGCTTCCCTAAACAAAAGTTTAAATAAACTCAAATATGTATTTAAATAAAATATTGCCGTAAACCGAGAGGTTTTCTTGTAGGCAGTGTTGGCAAAAACCCGGGCGTTTTAATAAATAAACCCACCCAGTGGGTTTTTTGTAGAGTTTTATTGGGCTTTATTGGGTTTAAATTAAACTTATACTGTTTTCTTTTCTAAAAAAATATAACATTTTTTTACTTTTTATCATAGAATTGCTATTCAGGGGTTTCTTAACACAAAAAATTTGCCTCGCAAGTGATGATACAATAATTTCCAATAAACACACTATTTAAAAAAATCATTATATATCAAGTTTTCAACCAAAAGGGTAAAATATGTTGCACTGTTTTTAGAAAAGAAAACGCCATAAGCACATGGAACTTTGTATATATATACATATCTATACATGATTAAAATGCGGTAGCACAACTGCATACCAACTTTGTATTGATACATTTTGGAAGTCAGCCTAAAGCTTGTGCCATAATAAAAAAGTTTGAGCTGTAATGAAAGATTTTTTTGGAGCTACAGTGAGCTTTACTTTATATAAAAATTTTCTAGACCGAAAGCATTAATCATAATGATTACAGATTTTTAAATAAAAAAAGCCTAATTTGCGAAGCCTTAAAATTTGATTGAAACCATGTAGTACGAGTATGGAAATAAAATCTATATTTGCTTGGTATTTTTAATTATACGAGCATAAAATTACATTCATTGGCAAGTTGTGGTAAGCGGTTTTCCATAGTGTAGACATTGAGCTGAAAACTTTTAATATTTCGCTGACCTTTAGCAAACAAATGTGCAAACATCAATGCAATTCAACCAACCAGCAAACAATATTTACAAATATTTCTAACCATAACTCATGTACGAGTACTTTTTGTGTGCTCATAAATATTTTAATTTAAGTTATTTTGTTTTCGCCAAAATCAAATTTATATTAATATGCTAAAGAGTGTTTGTAACAGAGAGTTGCAGAAGGAGAAGTATTTAAAAAAAATAAAACTGTAATGATTGGATTCCTATTGTGACCCTAAATGGTGTGCCAGACAAGCAATCGGTGGACAGATCAAGTGATATACCAGTAAATCGTAAGGAGACGAAGAAGCTTATCAGTTCTCTGTACTTTGAATACATCAGTAAACTCTGATTATTGTGCGACAGAGATAGGATGACAACAAATACAATAGCATGCAGTGTCGTATCATATCTGGTCTGCTTTGTGGCACTATTACTTTGATTGTTCACTCAGTATACTGCACTCTTCTCACTTGTACGTACAAGTTGTGCTAAAAATTTAAGTACGAATAACACTAAATTGTATACTTAATCAGGCAGTAAACGGGATTGATTAAGAAAATCAATCCTGGAGTACCTTAAAATAATAATAAAATGGTTAAATTAAGTACGAAAACACAACATTCTACAAATCACGGCATTCGATATCGAGCGAAATTTCCAAACAAATTCAAAAAATTTTGTAAGGGATTTTACTCGATATCGAATGCCGTGATTTGCCCCCAGAATTTCCTTCCAATACGCAGCAAAAGCTACTGCTTCTGTTGCCGTGGGCTTGCAAGCGAGTGTTAATGGTTGTTGTTGTACTTCGTAATTCGAAGGTATGATTTTTGTTGGCGTTGTCTCACTTGCTAGCACTCTTTTTCGACAGAAAGCTGAGCTTCGTTCAAAACATAAAAAAGGACGCTAAAACCATATCTTTTAGTACATCATCCAATAGTATCATCATCCAATTTATCATCGTTAAATTTCGTTGTGTGTTCTATGAAATCTTTAAATAATAAAATAGTGTGCACTACTTTGATTCTGTGTCTCTCGTGCAGTAAATAAGATATCAAACTATTTTGTATATAAAAAATGGAGAGATCTGTGTTTTCTTTTTGTGCAGCCTTGGAAACGCTTCAAAAACGAACAAATAACGGATATGAAGAATTTGACACTTGAAAATGGTCCAAATCAGCTGTGTCGGTCGGTCAGCGTAAGAAGAGAAAACTCGGCGAAACAGACTTACTGGATAGTAAAGACAATTAATATGGCTATTAAGTTGCGCTTGAAGCTTTCATTCCAGTACAATGACTGTCAACCAAAGCTTGAAATTCAGTATGAAATCCTTACTATATGTTGCGAAAAAAAATATCGCATGCGATATTATTTTATATTGTATATAACTCGACGTACTATCTATCTTGACACGCATGTTCCGGATTGATTTATGTACGGGTCAGATAATTTTTCTAGTTCTTCTTTTCCATCACTTGTTGTTCTACAGCAATTTAATTTCAAGTAAATTTTTTCTAACTGCTAAAATGTTTGCATTTAATATTATCATGTTGTGTAGATAAATGTTTATGTAATGGGGAAAAGTTAGCCATTGAAGGAACTTATAGAGTATAATTTTTATGATATAAATTATATTAAAAAAGAGGACGGGTGGGTCATCAAATGGGCGACTTTAATAGGTATAATTCGAAATTAAAGTCAACTATTCATCCGTCTCTTCTTCAAACTTTTTTTATATAATGTGTATGAAATTGTATTTATTAGTTTATTATTATTTAAATCAATTAATTAATCAATCATTAAAAACTTGTGTTGTAGCTGTGGTCGGTTAGGTCAGAATGTAGGGACGGGTGGGACAAACAAAATGTGTGCTTGAAGCACATGAATACAAATCTTTTTTATTTACATTCAATGAGCTTTTTGTTGAATTTTTTGTTATAAAACGGTATTAATTCAGATTTTTGAACAAAAAACAGGGAAAACAGAAAAAAAGAGTTCCTTTTACTTCCATTATTTGAATTAAACGGACTAAACTTACCGTAGTGCACTGGTGTTAGCATGAATTTATATTATTTAGTACGACGTTTTCGTATGATTGGGTTTTCGTTGGCGCTAATGACACGCCACGGAGCTGCAAGGATCACTGACAACTTAGAATTTAGTGAGAATTTGAAAAAACCCCTCCAAGACTCTCCCCTTTATAGTTGCTAATTGTTCGCGATTGCATAAAAAGTAGCTACACCGCATATCTACGGGACGTACTATTATCCGCAACGTATGACTCGTCCGGTAGCATTCATCTCTGCTTCCCACAAACAGACAATAAAACATACAATCTCATTAAAGTGACGTTGTATATTTTGTTATACGCAGTTGGGCCCTGTGCTCTTTATAGGCGACAAAGGAACCAATATATATTTATGTATACGAAGACGATAATTTCTTTTTTACAACTACAGTGTCGTTTCGGGTTGGATTATCCTTAAATGTTTGCAACATACTTTGGTAAATTTTGAAATATAACACCCTAGACACAAACCACGGAGTTTAACAGAGTTCTGTTAGCATTCTAACATGACTCTGTACACAAAAAAATATTATTTAATGCATTATAAATGGAATTATTTTGGGAAGGAGTCTACGTGGGCAGACAAAATTGAATGGGATTTGAAGTCAAGATGTTCCTCTGTTATTGTTTATATATGAATTCTTTAACAATTGGACTTTCAACGAGTTATTTAAGTTTTTCAAAAATAATTCCATTTTGAATGCATTAAAAAATATTTTATATGTGCACAGAGTCATTTTAGCATGCTCCGTGGTTTGTGTCTACGGTGTTATATTTATATTTTAAAATTTAACTTCACACACATTTGAATAATTATAGTAGTTACGTTTTTTAATATAAAAATGAAAAAGTTGATCATTTTTATTCGGATAAATCTTAAGCTTACTTAAGAAGTTTTCGAAATAAAGTGAATTAAAATCCATAACAAAAATTAATGTAAACATTTATTCATAAAATCGTCAGATTATTTTACTTGATTTTCAAAATCTAGCGATCTTGTTTTTTCTACCTAAAAAAACTAAAATCCCCAATTTAAAGGGGGTTTCTTATCAATTTAATGATTTTTTGAAGTTTATTAAAAATAATACTTACGCAGCAAATTTTTTGTCTTAAGAACACTTTGAATAGAAATAGAAAACACTTTGAATACGAATTTCAAAGGCTTCTTGTTGCTCTTTCCTGCTTCACCCTATTCTTTTTCACATGATATTTTCACCAGTAAAATTTGATTTTTGTTTATATGCATCATGCTTTCACTGAGAATAACTGTTTTGTGTTTGTTTGAGAACTGCACGTTTATTAAACATATTGCACATTTGAATTAAAATAGGGCACAACACCTTCCCCACCCACTACCCCGCATGCTCGCACGTACTTCCCCAACACAACGGAATCTCAATCAGCAGTAGCAGCAGCAGCAACAACATTCGCCAATAATAGTTTGCTAATACTGCTCCTCATATTTTATAATTTAAAATGTTCTAAATATTTTCATACGCGCTGTATGAAATCGACAAGTTGTCGAATGTCGATGGGGTCTCAATGCTGCCTGCAAAAGCAACAACATAACAACGTAAACAACAAAAATATTAATTTAAAGACATGTATGATTTATTAGGTTTTCAGTGGTATGCTTTGTTTGCCGTTGGTATGTGGCATGGTGGGACATAGTGGGGCATGGCATGGAATGCATTGGCTTGACTGCAGCTTGGTAACGAGTAATAGCATTGTTTTGAACATTTTGTGTTTAGTAGCATTGAATTGTTGTTTGGACTTTGGCATACCAATATGGTTGGCTGCTTGAATGGTTGCCTCAGCAATACTTGCTTACTTGGATTAAAGTGGGTTACTCGTCGTTAATAAGTGTTTATTTATTCGACTCTTTCATTTTACTTTATTCTTATTTTTCATACAGTTTTCTTATAAGTTTTTATCCGCTTGACTGTGCTTTTCCTTAATGGGGGTTTTTCTTTGACTTTGCACCCAAATAAATTCGAACAAAAACGTTTTTCGTTTTGTTATTTTCTGCACTTCAGGAAAAAAATAAAAATAAAACCAAAAACAAATTATAATTGCTTAATTAAGATTACGAAAAAAGTTTGTTTCAGTTAATTTTGTTTGTTGCTATTGAAATATTTTAGTGTGGTTTTCTTAAACTTGACATTGATATGGAAGGGCACACAATTGGATTATTATACTTATAAGTAATCGTTGTATTTGTCGTCATGTGCGGTCATTCAACTTCCCATTCAATACGAACATGTGTGCCATAATAAACAATCGATCCGATCAAAGTTCATGCAACATTTGTATCTCATAGATCACTAGCAATTATTTCTTACCTGATAAATATTCATTTCTATTAGGTTTTGAACATGGTGGAATAATATATGTGGGTAGTATCGAAGCTACAACAAACCAACAACAGCAAAAACAACACTGCTTTTTATTGTTGTTTAGTACCGAAGCTGTCAAAAAGCACAAAAGTAAAATGGTAAAGAAATTATATATTCACATGTGTGTTTGCTTGCATTTTCTGTTCTATAAAGGATTTTCTTTCACTAGATATCCTTTTCTTAGTTGCATTTTTATACAATTGTTCAGTGTGCTTTATTAGTAGTGTGGGTATGTGTTGCTAAAAGATAAACAAATTTTGACAGATATGAACCCCAAAAAAAGTTCTTTAACGCTTCGCTACTATTATTCTACCATGGTTTTGTACTTGTGACAGCTGATTTGACACTTCTTGGTTGATTTGAATTGGCAATTTGTCACACCGAAATAATTTTTCATATAAATAAAATTAACTTTGAAAACAATGCTGAATTAGAGAGCTTCAATCGCACTTAATAAGATTTTGTTTTGCTGTGAAGCAAATGCTTCAATATATAATTTAAAATTGTACGTAAAAAGTTTTCTAGAAATTTAATGAAAGGCGCAGACACCGCGGCCGGTATGATGTTCTGTGCAGACTTGATATTCACTGAGACAGATTACAGCTGCGTGTAACTTTAATTATCTTAAGCATGTTACCCTGTTCATTAATTTGTGCGAACAGTTGTCAAAAGTCCATATAAAAAAATTCATGCGAAATAATATCAAAATAATATGGCTGAAGTTGTACTCTGTTCATCTTCTGAAAACATACGAAATGTTTCTGGCAGCATTTATTTTCAACCACAAAATGTTTCTGGCAACATGTTTTCCAACTGCGAAGTAATCTGCGAAGCACCACTTATTTCGTACGGAATTGTAAACAACAGCTGATCAGGTTTTACTTAGCATTAAGTTTATTGCACACAAATAATTAAAATAATAGAAAATGTTGTAAATATAATATAAGATGAAGGCAAAGGCTTCTTGCTGAACGTGGATCTTTAAAGAGCTGCGAGTTGCATTAATAGATGCGTTGTAGCACAGGCTCCTAAAATTATTTTGATGTTCGTTTGTTTTCACACATGGTTTTTGTTTACAATGTTGCTTACTTTAAGGCAGTAAAACCGATAAATTTCTTCTAAATCGCAGTGTTGTCACTACTGGCTAATTGTCCAAATTTTTAAACGAAACAATTAATGTTGCTCAACATTTTCCCCAAATTTGAACAGAGTAGTAGACTTTATATCCGGAGAGATCATATCGTCGTCCCGAAGTTAATTTTTGTGAAATGCAGATTTGTATGTGTGTTCAACGTAACAGCTATTACACATATTTGTTGGCTCGATGGCGAAACAAAATATCAACAATTTTTTAAAATACGGGAGCATGCTTGGCAAAACGTATTTTTGTCTTATTACACGAGCGAGTCGATTGGCCCAACGTAAATATTCGACATGTTTGATGTGCAATAGCTACATGGCAGTTAGTTTATGTAAGCAGCACAAAATGCCACTTTTGAAAAAAATTCTTCTGCGGCACAAATCAAGATTTATCAATTAAAGAATATTATCTTTCATCTACATTTTAATTTTTGGTCAAAACATCTACCGGGAGTATATGTCGAGTATATTTTGAGAAAACTTAATATAAATCTTCTTGGTAGTTTTTCTACATTCCAACTCTTTGACATATCCGACAAACTAATAATGAGCTGATGACTTGTCTAGCCGCTACCGTTAACAATTAACTATTATTAACTGTCTGTTCCCATTTTCTGGGCCTTAAATAATAATAAGAGACTGTGAATTATTGTCGGCTACAAGTATAGAAGAGTCTATGTATTTGTGTTGGGTTGTACTGACGTCAACAAATAGTTACAAGAACAAAAGGGATTATTTATTTCGGGTGGAAATTGTGGTTTTCAGTCCTTCTATGGATCTACGCCTGAGCCACTTACACGTAATGGATGTGCTTTGATCCCAAACAGGAGGATTATAGTATTCATTAAATGATAATTCGGCTAGAGCTAGTAACTTACTTTGACCAGCCAAATATGTGTCTAGGTCCTGTTTATGCGCAATAAATCTGCATCAGTAGCTTGCTGAATGGCAGGGTGCGTGCTATGACACGTTCAAAGGGTATTTCCAAAATTTTTGGGGCTTAAATTAGTTTTTTTTATTCTATTCACGTGTGTGAAAATTGAAAGGTGTATCCATCAAATTGCCAGCACACTTTTAGGTGATACATATAAAACCTTTTCTACAGTTAATTAATGTCAAAATTGCATATATTTAATAAAATAAATTTCATAGTCACAGTCTTTATTTGTTACACAATGACCTCCTTTATTCAGTTCAGTTCATGCCAATCAACCATAAATTATGCTACAAATTTCCACTATCGCCGAAAAATATACTTCATTTTCTATTAAATCTAACAGCAACCCTGAAACTAATTTATCACCTCAGCATACTCTACGAAAATTCAACTAATGGGCTGAAAAAAAAAACAAAAAATACCAGAAATCTAGCAAAATTGTAGAAGTTTTTCTTTTTCCATTTTGCATTTATGACTGACATCTTCAAATCACACACAAAAGTTTTATTTTTTTTGCCACTACTTTTTTTGCATCATTATGAAGTTTTGAGTTGAATGCTTTGCTATCGGTATGCGGAATATGAAATAATATTTTAGCCACTTGCCACAGAAGTGTAGACGTGTGTGGAACTTTGTTTTTGTTTTCATTTCTTTCTCTTAACTTTGTGCTTTTGTTTGGCAATTTGAATATTGTATGTATGAAGCTTTTTGGCAGTTTTTAACAACAAATCATATCCATCAAAACATTTGGACATTTGGGAGTACAGGTAAAGCACTGTATGGAAGCACTATATATCAGTCACAAGGTAGTTTATGGTTTCACTTTTTATTTATTATTAAAATCAGTGGTGTTGTTAAAAGGTTAAAAATAACTTCTACTTTATGATTTTCCTCGATTTTATTTGGGGACTTGGTTCATATCTGATTTCGGTAAAATTTCATTAAGGATTTAGTTCCCACAAAATGAATAACCTAATTCCCCTAACTTCTTCATTGTGGACAATTTTTTGGGTTGGTTTTAATTCCTTTTTTTGAGGGCTCATTATATCTTGCATTTATTATGAACTAAGTGCACAACCTCAATAATGAATTAAGTCCAAAAAAGTATATTTAGGGAGTTACTTCATTTCCAAATTAAGATGCAACATTATGTCTGTTTGGAATGCAGTACAATAAAGCCATAGAAACTAAAGGCTTCGCTGAGTAAAGATTTTTTCTTAGCCGGCCTTCGATGGGTTACAAGTAGAGATGGGCACCGCTCACGTGATTACCGTAAATCATTCCTGATCAGACGTGATAATGCATAATCGTGAATAGTGTTTTGTTTCAATGACATGATCGTGCGAGTAGATTTTTAGCATGATTGTTACGTGATTTGTTTTTGCTTTGATGTAACTTTTTTTAATTTAATTTTGTAATTTTTTAAAATTATTTTATAGTTTTTTTGTACGCTTTTCGTCAGCGTGA
The DNA here is from genome assembly GCA_956483585.1 of Gymnocheta viridis. NCBI lineage: Eukaryota > Metazoa > Arthropoda > Insecta > Diptera > Tachinidae > Gymnocheta > Gymnocheta viridis. Next base: position 106,602,724 of record OY101441.1, on the reverse strand, counting down.
GTTTTCGTGATTGTGACTAGATTTATTTTCTTCTCACGTGAGCGTGCATGAACGTGATCCAAAAATATAAGGTCGTGCATTAACGTGCATGAATTAAACCTTTTTTTCATCGTTAGCGTGCATAAGCGTGATTGAAAAGTTACGCACGATCCCATCTATCTATCTTTTCTGTGACGCCCTTATATGACAAACAAAGAAGAGGAATCCAATAAGTTTAACCAAAAATCATGTCGTCAAGTAATCATTTCTCAGCGTAGCCACTCTTCGGTATACAGAGTGGAAAACCCTTTAAGGACGTCTCGGCAAAAATTTGTATTTATCTAAGGTTTTATTGCCTATACAAAAAAGCCTTTTCACCGAACCCTGGATTTATAATTCAGTTTGGAGAGAGTTCCTAAACCCGGCCCAATGATCTTAGTTCATAATGAGTAGCGCCCTGATCGCTAAAACGAACTAAGTACCCAAAAGTATTAAGTGAAAACATATTTGTTATTTGGGATTTAGTTAATTTTTTTAGGAGTATTAGCTCATTATTTTGGGCACTTAATTCATTTAAAAAATCGGGGTGTTAGTCCACCATGAACTAATGCCGTTTTCTTTTCTAGAAAAAAGTGCAACATATTTTGCCCTTTTCATTGAAAATTTGCAATATAATGATTTTTTGAAACAGTGAGTTTATTTGAAATTCTTGTATCATCACTTAAGAAGCGAAATTTGTGTCTTAGTACTCGTAAAACTTAAAATACTGATTTTTTTTTGGTAAAAAGTAAAAGGAATGTTAAATTTTTTTTCAGAAAAGAAAACGGCATAAGTCCCAAACTTTGTCAAATTTGTTTGAGTAAATAAAAAAATTTAATTGGCAATACTGATTCGTATGCTGTACATTTGACTGTGCATGTATGTTTTTGCATGGTCTTAGCCCTTAAATGTACAGAGTCTCGGATAACTGCGTTTAAATTTAAAAAAATATGTTATTGTTAATTTTTTGTTTACATTGTCACCGGTAGTTAAATAATAATAAAAAACCCAACAGTTCAACAAATCACGCATAAATATTAATGATAAAAAAAAATTAGTCGTATCTTTTAATATACAATATGCACTCCCCGCTACGCGATTTTAATGACAAAGTATGGTTGGTTGTTTGGTTGGTTTACGGGGCTCTCCTCTTCACGTAGGCACCCAAGTAGAATCTATATGGTTCCTTTTTGAAAAGACCACCCCACTCAACCGGTGTCAACTTATGTAGAACCGTATCTAAGTACTCGGATACAGTGATTAGTACTAGATTCATTGAGATATCTGATAAGGTCACTCAGCCCAATCTCTAATAAATCTGAAAGATCTTCTAATACATGACTACCTAAAAACTTGTGATGCAAAGCTGGACATTCGCAAAGAAAGTGGAAGATTCTCTCTTCTTTGCTTTCTTCTCGAAATCCTCCTCAGAACTCAAAATAGCACAGGGCTATCCTAATAGCATGTCTGCTGACCGTCCACTGCCCAGTCACGACCGCAGCGAGCCTCGAGATGTCCCTGCGGTCTCTACATGTTAATTGTGTTGAGAGCCTGCCATTGTAGCAAGGCCACATTTTCTTTGCAATCTTGCACGTGTCTATATTACACCATCTGCATTCAGCCTTATAGAGATAATGCTTGAAGATGCACTCTTCAATTTTTGTGAACAAAAATTCGTTCAACATGGCCCGATAACTGTAACGGCCACTCCTTGCTCATTTTCGAAGAAAAATGGCCCAATTATGCCTCTGGTTCAAAATCCGCACCAAACAGAGACTCGTTTTGGATGCGTCGGCTTTTCAATGTATGCGTGCGAATTTTCTGTGCACCAAATGCGACAATTTTGCTTGTTTACATACCCGCCAAGATCAAATTGAGCTTCATCTGAAAAGATAATTTTTTTTTGACAAAATCGGCATCTTCTGTAAGTCGATCGCAGGCAATATTTTCCAGCGTTGTTCAAACGTATACACAATCATATTCGTTCAGCGGAAGGATAAAACTATCTGTCAAATCAGACATGAGCTTAGTGTTACCATTCACGAAATAAGCACTAGTTGAAAGAAAAAACGGTAGATGGTAAAAAATATGCAAATATTTTTTTTATTGTTTGTGGTAGTTTAGTTTTTCTCAGTCGTAAGACATAAATCTACTTCGCATTTATTGCAAAACATCTTATAGCCTATTTCTGAAATAAGAAAGAACACCTTCATTCGAACTCTATGAGAAAGAACATTGATTTCGATTTATCTACATTATTTCTAAACGAAAAGTGACTCGAAAGACAACTCGAATGAAAACGTAAATGTTTTCATATAAAATCCGATTTCTGTGTTACGAATGTGTCGTTAACATTGATAATGAAAATGTTAAAATCAGTCACTTGTGGTTTTGCTTTCGCAACAAAATTTTTGAGTTTAATAAAAATAAAGATCATTTAAAAATTAGCTGGAAAAAGCAGTCCAACAAGATAAATTCGCTTGGGCCTCCCACTCGTACTATTTTTGAATGAAAAAGGTTAGTACGTTTGTTTGTATGCTACAGAAGAAACATATTAAACATTTTATCTATAGAGTAAGTTCGGGTATTGTGGTATAGGCGAGTAATGTGCTAGAGTAGGGTTTTTGACAAAACACGGGCTTATACAAGACGCTTTTTGTATAGTCAACTGTAGCCCCCGGGGGTAAAGTATTTGGTGTAAAGCCCCAATCAATTGATGATTGTTTTTTTTTGCACTGCTAGAGTCACCAGCAAGGTGCATTAAAGTTGTTGCACTGGGTACTCCAAATACAAACCCGGAAACTTCCCAGGACCAAAATAAAGTGTGTAAAAATGAATGCTTTTCACCCCAAATCGCCAGCAAATATCCAAAAAACAAAAAAGTAAAAAATGCCACAACAACAAAACTTAAGTAAAATTTCTTAATTAACAGTGAGCAACTAATCTCTCGTTCGGCAAAAAAAAGCAAAATCCGCAGACAGCAAGGAGTTGCGATGAAAAATGCGGCGACAGCTACAGAAAAAGCTAATTCATTAAAAGGAATGGATGATGCTGCTGAGGTGCACTGAATCAGCAAAAAGGATGTCTTATGCCTTTGAAAAACAGCAGCAGGTTCAAATGTATCAGTTAAATCCACAATAAGGAAGAACATGTTAAAAGAAATTTGTTGCATTTTTATTATTATTTTATTTTATTTATTATTTTATTTACATAAAACTTAAGCTAATGAGAATGAAAGTGAGTGCCAATGAGAAATTCAAATTGGTTCGAATTCGAACGAGTGCCTTTCATTCGCTTAAGTTTACTTTCTTAAATCAGAAATAGGCTATTAATCTGACCTGTACAACCCGGCATTTTAGTGAGTGCGGAGTGCATAATGTATCTTTTAAAATACAACCATTAAAAGTGTTTTTCATTTAAAACTTTATAAATAATTAAAATGAACTATAACCCACAATATATACATATTTTTTGTTAAAATTAAAAAGAACCATTACTAATATATTTGCTCTAAATTAAAAGCTGTTGAATAGCAAAAAGGCTTTAAATCAGTAGTTTAAAAATTTTCCTAGTTTTGCAAATAAATAAAGAAATTATATTGATTTTCCTGGTTCTATCTAAACCAATCAACCATGTTGCAGATTTTATGGCAATTATTAAATTATGAAATGCAAACGAGATGTTTTACATCGCAACTATAGTTATGCTAAAAATATAAAACAATTAACAACGGTTTGTTTGCCCACAACTATAGTATTGTTGTGTCAACTGTCTCTAACTATGTATTTTCTCTGCGTGTAGTTTTCTGCTTTCGAGAAAACAAAAACACGTTTCTGCGTTTTTCAACAAAATTTATGGTTACTGTTTTCTTTCTGGCCACTTTGGACTGATCTCTCTTTGGAAAAGTAACCCAGTTCGTTCACCCTTGTGGGGTTTATGCTTAGAGGATGATGAGGCAACGGCACACATTCTTTGCGAGTGTATCGTTTTATGTAACAGTAGAAGACGTGTTTTTCATTCTGAGTTTCTGTGTTCGGATGATATTAGGCCGGCTCTTACAATATCTGTGCTGACTTTCATAAGGCGAGTCATACAGAGATTGATTTAAGTTAACTTACAGATCTACTCGTATGGCATAAAAGATCCATCAGTCGTCGCAGTGCCGATCTTTGGACCACATTTTCCCCCTATTCTATTCTATGGTTGTGGAATATGAATTACTACTTTAGCAATTTATTTTCAGTAAAACAAAATTTGGGGAAGTTAATGTAAATAATCCCCTTTACAGAACCATAAAATCTAACCACAACTCTGAGTTTTTGATTACCTTCGTAAAATATTCACGTATTTAAGGTGTGTGTGTGTTTTTTTTTTTTCAATTTCTAAAAAGTGAACTTCTAGTTTCCCAAAAAAAAAATTATATGAAGTACTTTTCAGCCGCATTGAGTAGAAAAATTTAATATTTTTCCCAGGCTCAGTTGATGGAATTATTAAAGGTTTTCAACACATCACATCATACGATGTGATTTCATCACAAACAAATGCTGCCTTCTATGATTTTCCACATTCCTAAGGTGCACAATTCTATTCAGTTGTTGTGCAATTGCCAGAATTCTAAAGCAGTTTTAAGCCAAAACGTGCAAATAACTTTCCACATACACATACATACACACATAAATACACACATCCTCACACACGGATTTCAATCTAAAAAAACAACTAATTAAAAATGGATTTTGTATTTGGGGTGTTAGACTGAAAAGCCATAAATTATATTTTCTATGCCTGACGGCTGCATTGTATTTTTATTAAGTCTGAAAGCAATTTACATTTGTTGAAAATTTCATAAATTTTAGTTTTTAATGTTTTTTCTTTTGTTTCAGGTAAAAGTGTTTTGGCGGCACCCTCACCACCGAAAGATGCTCCTGGAGAAATGGGTAAAGCGGTTATTTTACCCAAAAATATGACTGCCGAAATGAAAAAAGCGGTCGATGATGGTTGGGAAAAGAATGCCTTTAATCAATATGTCTCCGATATCATTTCCGTGCACCGTAGTCTGCCAGATCCCAGAGATGCCTGGTAAGTAAAAACTAGCTGGAGTATTTGATTTGGATGCCAGGAATTTTTCATTGTCTTTTATAGTGTTAAAAATTAGGGATTTTGCATTAAAGTATTTGTAATAAGTCCTGAGAATTTTATTAATTTTTCTTTAATAATTTACATACTTATCTTCAGTATACCTGAAGTTTGGGTTTGCTCAAAGGAGGCTATGAAAATCCTTGATAAGCTATCGCCACTCTCTTGATTTCTTTGAATTTATCAACAAGCCAAATTATATATTTTGTATACTATTTAATTATTCGTTTTACCACACCGCCTACTCATTATAATTACAACAATCTGCCAGTGGTTAAGTCATTGTCCTTAAATTCAATCGCAAATAAAAAATATAAGCTCCCTGCATCAACCTTGAGTGTAAGATTTTTATTAGTACACGTTTTCTCTTATATTTTATTAATGGAAATGTGCGTAAAAAGGAGTTAAAAGTCATTTATTTAAATGACGTTTCATAATAGTTTTTAGCTTACCGCCAATGCCGCCAAAAAATATGAAAACAACATAACGTTGACATATGTCCACGAAACACTTTAGTTGAAGGTTCTTAATGTTGCTGCAAACAACATTCTTTGGCGTAAGGATTCTATAACAACCGCCTGAAGAGGCAAACTTTCATGTTGTTAAATGAAAAATGACTACAAGTCATGTAATTTAAACCATAAAAATGCGTTATTTTTTTTTTCTTTTCTTAAACATTTTACTTTATATATTTTTTTCTCTTACGCAGGTGTAAAGAGCCGGGACGTTATCTAGAGGATCTACCAACCACCGATGTAATTATTTGTTTCCACAATGAGGCGTGGTCCGTGTTATTGCGAACCGTGCATTCCGTTTTTGATCGTTCACCAGAACATTTAATCGGCAAAATAATATTGGTAGATGACTTCTCCGATATGCGTAAGTATAAAATTGGCAAATTTTTGAAGAACAAACAAAAAATATTAAAAAAACGACAACAGCAATAGTGAATTATAACAAAAATATATATTGAACAGTGGATTGGTTGAATTTTTATATAATTCAATATTTTTGTAATTGATTATAAAAGCTTTAAAAAGCTTTTTGAGTTGTTTTCTACTATGGAATATGAAATGGTTCGGGAAGGATCGGAATTCAGTTCATATTACCCGGCTAAATTAATTTGCCAATTTATATGGGAATCACAGAAACTGAAGCAGTCCGTTACTGACAAAGTTTCTCAAAAGAGACACATCGCACACCGACTGACTGTTGATCAAAGCGCCTCAACTCAAATGGTTTCAAATTTTTAGTTGAATCGATACCCAAGCTGGTAATTTTCAAGCACTCATTGCTTGACTTAATTTCGTGTTTTATTATTATTTTACCAGCCTTTTAAGGTGTTTGTTTTAAATTTCCGTTCTTGTTAGTCTGCGTTCACACACGTCATGTCGTATTGACATGATTTCTACTTTATAGGCGCGAGAAAGAAAGACAGAGACGAGGGGAAAAAACGAGTACTCAGATGCATGTAATGTCATAACGTTTTTTCCCCTCATTTTAAGCCTGAAGGTGTTGGCAAGTAAATGTCGTCAACAAGACATGACTTCTGTGAACATCACTGAAAGTTCAAAGAAGAAAAATTAAGAATCTTGTCAATAAGACATGACTTTCGCTCAGACGCAGACTTAGGGCAGCTGCAGACCAGTGAACGACAAAGGTATACAATTTCAATACATACCACATATCGATATACAAAAGTGTAGGATAATTAAAATGTAGGGGTACAAACAAATACGTTCACAAAAAGCAATGACTACAAACCGGTTACAATATAAATAAGTGCGAATATCGATAGGTGTAGCATAAATAAATAGAAAATGCTTTTTGTATTGCTATGGAATACTTACAAATATAGATAAGCATCGATGGGTATCTACAAATATGACTATAAGAGACAATGTTGTAGCGTTTGAAAAAAATTGTTTGCAGAACTATAACAAAAAGAAACAATTTATTTTCAACTTATATTTGTTTTAGGCAAAAATTGCACTTCTTTATTTGGTATTAACTTTTTGAGTAAAAATAATTTTTGCATAAAAATAATGTCAATGCATATTGGATCAATATTCTGTGTTCATATTTAAAATTTTAAAAATTCAATGAAGCAATAAATCATATCGCGATAATCGCGAAAGTTCGCAAAATATTGCTAAATTTTTAAAAACCGTAAAATATTCTAAAACGGGCTACAAATGCAAGGAATGTGAAAAACTCGCAAAAATTACGAAAATTCGCAATAACTACAAATCACTGGGAAAATTAAAATGTTGGATATCATTTAAAAGTCGATGAAACAATAAAAAAATAGAAAAAGTAACCCACATTGCAAAAAACGCGAAATTCCGCGAAAAGTTGCAAAGTTTTGAAAAAGGCGTAAAATCTAAAAAGACTTAAAAATGTAATGAATGTGAAAAGTTTGCAAATTATGCAATTTTTTGCGGATTTTCGAAATTTTTGCAAGCATTTTTAAGCTTTTCCTATTTCCCAAAATGTTTGCAAAAATTACCTTCAAAGTAAAATTGTATACTTTCCAAGTTAACGAAAATTTTTTAATACCACTTTATCGCATTTTGTTTAAAAATGGTTCCCAATAATTACGAAACGAAATCCATAATACAACTACATACAAAATTTCTTGCAATACTTATCAATTATGAAATTGAACAGATACGAAAAATATTTTGTATTGAAAATATTCAATATATGCTAGAGTAATTTATTTATTATTCTATCGTTTGTCGTTCTCTGCTGCAGACGTTAATACTGCCTTCAGCTGAAAGTCCATACCACGCGTTTCACCCGTTAACCCATTCTAATCGTCTTTCAAAACAAGTAGAATCAGTGCAGTTCTATAAGACAAGTTACACAGCACAAAGCGTAGAACGCTTAAACGCTTACAACGCGTGAAGATTGTTTACTTTCTACTTTTGTATGCGTCGCAAGCGGCATGGAAAAATATGAGTTGTTTTCGATAGCCAAGGATGGCATATTAGATTCTATTTTCAATATTATCGAAAAATATGTTTGTATCGTAGATTATTTTTACTTATTTTTTTTCACTAAAAGACGTTTTTAATTTAAAAAAATTGCTGATAAATTTTAGAAATAGTTTCAAGACTAAAAGATTTTAGTTCTTTTATGCACAAAATGTATAATAAGAAAGTACATTTATCAGAGTTTTAAATCTACAATACTAGAAAATTGCAAATACACCTGTCACATAATGAAATCATTTTGCAAGTTTCTTCAGCCCACTGTGCATTTTTAGGAAACACAAAAATTTTTTTTTAACTTGATGTAGATACTGATGCGATTTGATATGATGTGAAGTGATGCGTTTCTTGTATGGGGGTTGATGTAAGTATTTGCTTGTAAACCATCTTACAAACAATGTTCATACGCGTACGTACGTTTGTTATGCAGGACATCAACTTACGACAGGCCAAGACAACAACTAACCATAGTGTGATTTTGCTCTGGTATTGTCTTAAAACGTGATTGATTGTTGCACGTGGCGAGCATATTAAACATTTTGTTGTAAAAACAAAAATTAAACATATAAAACAAAGTTACTTAGTACATTACTGTTTACACGATAATGTTGCTGATGGTGTTCTATGTTGTTGTTGTTGTTGTTGTTGTTTTTTTTTTTTTTGTTTTTATATTAAATTTTCATTCAACTCTTTAAACAAAGTTTCAAGTTAATTTTTTTCTTTTCTTTTTTTTTTATAAATAAATTTTAGCTCATACGCAAAAGCAATTGGAAGACTATTTTGCTGCCTATCCAAAGGTTAAAATACTACGTGCACCAAAGCGTGAAGGTTTAATACGCGCCAGACTACTCGGTGCACGTCATGCCACATCGCCAGTATTAACATATTTAGATTCACATTGCGAATGCACCGAAGGTGAGTTTTATAGAGCTCTAAGTTCATTATTTTTTTTTTAATTTTTTTATTTTCCCCTCTTTTTGGTTAATTTTTTTTATCGCTTTGAGTTTAATGTGATGTGAATGATTTTTCCAAAGATTGACTGACTGATGTGGATTCAATTGTTTGTTTTTTTTTGTTGTTTTTGTTTGATGTACGCATAAGAGTTTGAGTACGAAGTGTTGTTGTTCAAATAAAGTTAGTTGCATGATGTGCTTGAGGGGTACTAAGTGGGGTTAAAAGCTTTAATTGCCATTAATTAAGTTTGCAAAATGTTTGTATTTTATTTTTCTAACATGACATGTAAAAGAAGAAACCTTGAGTTACACTGAAAGTGTTTAATAATCGATTAAACGATTTTCGTTTATGGCTGAAGAATTACATCTGTAGAGAATAATTTTAAAGAGTGATAGATCAACGGGTAACCGATTAACTGATCGGTTAATTCAAAATTGGCTATTTTCGATCAACGATTAAACAGGTTTATTCAGTCGATTAACCGATGCAATAAAATGTTTAATTTTTTCTAGTATTATGAAATATTTTTTTTAAGTTGTTCATCAATTGCTTTGTCTCAATTTTAAAAGGTATGTGTTTAGAAAATGTTTTTTCATACAAACAAAAAAGGTGTTCAGTGATTTTAATTTGGAATAAGTGTTTGCTGCCGCCAACAGCTTTTTGTATCACGTACTTTTTTATAAGTATGTGTTTTCTTATTTGTTTCTTCTCATGCACAAAAAAAATTGAGCAGGACTCTAACAGCATAATGGAAGATTTAAATGTTTGGAGAAATCCAAGAAAAGCGCTGAGAAATTAGTTATTCTTTATTATTATATGCTTGATTCGATTTTTGCAACATCTACGATAAGTGACAGAATTTTTTCAAAGTAAAGCTTTAATAAAAACTAAAGAAAAGAATCGCTTAAATCCTAATGGCATTATTCACAAACGATTAATAAAGTTAATGTGTTCATTAAAACCGGGTTTCCCGTATAAAAATCCAACATTAAACCTACTATAACTTTATTTATCATTTGTGAATAAGGCCATTAGGATTTAAGCCGAATCATTTTTCTAAAAGATTATTTTATAAGATATCCTTAAACTATTGAAATATCTAATAAAACTACTTCACAGTTTATTGTTTTTTGTTTTAGTTTAAGAATTTTTATGTTTGTCATTTTATTGTTTTTTTTACTAAAAAATACCAAATAATAAATAATTTATGAATTTTTGTTAATTGAAATTACTTAATTTTTAATAAAAGCAAATTTATTAATCGATTGACCGATCAATAATAAAATTAAACGATTATTAGCTGATTAAACCAAAACCTCGGTTAATCAATCAAGCAATTAACCGATTAAAGCGAAAGCCCGATTAAAAGAATACCCTTGTGGGTATTTTTTCCGTACGCCTTCAAGACATATAAAATAGTTATTTATCCGTTTCACAACTTTTTAAGAATTTTGGTAACGATTTTTTTACAGCATATTTTTGTATATTTTGCCTTTAGCAGCATATTTTTGTGTGCTTAGCTTCTGTGCATTTTTGAAGAGCATATTTTATTTTTTTCATTATATTTTCACTGTATTTATTTTTTTTATTCTTCATCTTATTCCAAGTCATATTATTTTTCTTTGTGTAAAAATTGCTAAATTCGCAAGGTTGTCGTTTTTAGGTTAAAAGAAAGCTGAAACATGTCAACTTCAGTGATGAAACACAACACGACTGTAACGTAATTTTCCATACCACTTGATATTTTTGTCTAAAACTCTCACATCTCATACGATATGAGTAACTAAAAATAAAATTAAAAGAGAAACAAATAATAACTCAATAAAATTAATGGGAAATTGTGGATATTTTTATTACGGGCTTCGTTGCTTTCAGAGTGAATATCGGTTTACGTTACACTCGTATTCTATATTATCATTAACTCGTACAAATTTGCATTCTTGAGAAAGCCTCAAAATAGATTTAAAAAATACATAAATCTGTAAACAAAAGTTAAGTTCCGAAAAAACAGTTGCAGGCAAACAACAAAATTTTGGCCAAAAAACTGTCAAGTTGCTAAAAATCACTAAAACTATAAATCAGGGGCAGTAATTAATCTCTATTGCGATGCGAAAGAAAAATGGCATAAAATTGAACTATTGTCACACTTAAATTGCTTTCACATCGCAATAGAGAGAATTTATCTGTAAGGAAAAAAATTTATCTGTAAGAAAAAGAATAAATCTCTGAAATTAAATGTAAATAAGATACTTTAAAGATTGTTAAATCGAAAAGTTTAAAAGTTTTTATTCAAAAATATGCGAAAAATCATTTAAAAGCTTAACTTATAAAAACACACAAAATAGCGCAAAAATAAAAACTAAAATTTAAATTTAAAAATAATATATTATAATATGCCAAAAAAAAAACAAAATTATTGGAAAACTCCTCCGGAAAAATCCAATATCTCATGAAAAATATTTTTTAAGAAACTTGTCTCAGTATCATTCCTTTGATTTATTTTACGTGAATGATTTCTAATCTTAATCAATATTATGTACATAAGCTTTTTGATAAAACGTAGAATTTTTAAAAGAAAGACTATTTTAAAATTATGTTTTTCCTATTTTAAGAGCATATTTATTTAAGTTTTTATGCAGATAATACATTTTTATATCATAATAATGTAGCAGCAAAATATTAAAATTGAGTTACATGGCTCTACTGCAATCATATTATTACTGCAATCATAAATATTTTACTCAAAAATTTCACACATTATATTAATATTGTATTCAAGAAAATACTACGCTACATAATCGTAATATGATCCAAAATTATGTGAGTGTAATCAAAACATAATTCCACCTGATCATAAGATGTTGCAAAAAAACCAAACAATCATCTTGCTCTAACTAAAAGCAAAATGTTTTAAAAACATGAATTCCTCATTCTTTCTTCTCAACAAAAATTAAATTAAAAATCTTTTTAACACATTCTGCAGGTGCTGATGTGTGACAATTTTAAAAATGAAATGAAATAAAATAACATAACAAATTGCATTTACTTATAGAATTTAAAAGAAAAGAATTCATATAAATTGTGCTCTCGACCATGCAAGTACAAATTAAGATAAATTATTTAGGATTAAAAAGAAATGAACAAGAAATTGAATTATAATGTCTTTTATGCTGTTGTAATGGTCAGTCAGCAACATCATGTTGCTGTATTGTGCCGTAGAGACTTTTGCAAATCATCAATCATAAACTAAAGATAAGAAAATTTTAATTTGAATTTCAAAACTCAAAAGAAGAAAATCTTTTTGGCAAATTGTAATAAAATTTGTTCAATTTCTATAAACATGTTAAAATGGCAGTGAGTTTTTTTTTCAAATGACATTCTCGTATAGAAGTCAAGTTTCATAAGGATTAAATTTAATTAAGATTTCCCAAATATATTGTCAACTTAAAACATAATAAAATCATGCAACAGGACATGTAATTAAATTATTAAATGCAACAAAATAGAAAGATTGTTTTTTGTTTAACATTGTATTGGTTATGAAGTGCAGCATTTAGACTAGGTTCGGGTAGCGTGGTATCGGCCAAGGAGGCCAAAATAAAATGGTATATTTTATTTCCTACCAATTATGCTCAGACATGCCAACGAAAAATAGAAAAAAAATGAGAAGTAGAGAAAAGGGCAAATACTATTAGTGTTGTAAAAAGCGGTTACCTTTGACAATTTGATACTTTTTCAATTGAGTACTCCATACTACTCAATACTTTTAACGTTTTTTTTTGTCTACGAATAATAGGTTAAAATTCGAATTCATTATTACCCATATTCTGTAATAATTCATGAATTAGCAAATTTAATAATCCATATCTAACTAATGCCTTGTTTCCACTACGAGTTGAATCACCTGCTTCACTTTCTCAATCATGTTTGTGAATCATGCTGTTTATACGACTCACATACTTGCTTTAACTTATCATATATTTCGTGACAACAAAAGTAAGTGAAAATTAGTAAGCTTCTTTGTTTTTACATTTAATTGATAAACTTGCGATAAAAATTAGAGAAGACAGGAATTTTTCGTTCTTCGTAGCTAGATTCATATTGAATCTACTTGCTTCGCTCTCAAAATTTTGTATGGCGAAGCGAGTTGCTTCGGTCATGATTAAGGATTGAAGCTTGAATAGAGAGGGAAGCACGTACCGTGGAAACAAGGCATAAACAGCCAGGCAGTGTTGCCATGTATTTTTTTCAAAAAACTGTAAAAAAAACTGTTTTTTTTAAGAAAAAACTGTTTTTTAAAAAAAGAATAAAAAACAGTAGAAAAAACTTTACTACGTGCATTTTGAATTCAATTGTATTTTATTTAAACATAAAACAACATAAAAAAAATTAAAAACATAACATAAAGCATTTAATGTACGCAGAATAAAAAAATTTTAGGTATACTAACAAAAAAAAAATATTTTCAAATTCTTTTATTATAGATCACAAGTTGTGCTTTGTTATAAAACTACATTTTAATTAACAATAAGCCTAATATGTTTTATTCGTTTGTACTTGTTTAAAGTAAACAAAAATATAAAAAAAAACATTTATTTTCATATTAATTATTTAACATATAGCAAAAAATAGCTATAAAACCATAAAAAAAAAATAATTCAATAATCACATTTTGAGATCGTACTTAATTACATAAAAATATCATTTATACATTTTTTGATTAAATTTGATTTTCATTTCGTTTGATTGCACGAAATTTGTACAATTACAGTCATTCTTTTTTAGGAAATCTTTGGTTCTTAGAATACCACACAAAGTGGAAATTTCTAATTTATTTCTTATTTTGTTTTTATTTATATTAATTTGTGAAAAAATGCGTTCAACATTAGCTGTTGAAACAGGTATTGACAAAACTGAATATACTAGTTTTTGTAAGTAAGGAAAAACTTCAGAGTTGTCACATCGTTTTGATCTGAGTATTACCTCCCAGAATCTTTCTATATTTTGTTCTTCCAATAAATTCAAGTCAGTAAAATCAAAATGGCGTAGTTCGCGCCATTCATCATCAACTTCCTGAATCTTATCTGATCCAATGACATTTAATACATATCCGCATAATTGCGAAACACTCTTCGTATTTCCCTTCAATACATTTGCAGGTGATAAAAGTTCTACACATTTTAAAAAATCGTTGTCGAAATCAAACCTTTTTAATAAATTATTGCAAAGTTCTACGTAAAATTTTAAACAACATTCTCTAAACTCATTTTCAGCTCCCTTGGATAACTTATGCGTTGACCTGAGCGTTAATGATACTTCTGCGCCTAAATAAATATCTTCAATATCTTTAAGAGAAATGGAGTTGTTCACGTCAATCTTTTTAAACTTTTCAACACAAATGTACTCGTCTTTTATTACATATTCAAATATTTTACAATATAAACGACTTATTTCCCGGTTCAGTAAATGAATTTGAGGGCTTTCATTTTGAAATAAACGAGTTAGCTTATTAATGTCGTTTAATATGAATTTCAAAAACAATAAATAAAGCTCAAATTCAGGTTTTTGTAAACAGCTTTTAATTCTCTGCGTGGAATCGAATTTTTCCAAACTTTCATGTAAAAAAAATAATTTTAAAACATCGATTCGGCTAAGAAGTTGATTAACGGTCGCTTCTAGAGGAAGCCAACGTGTTTGGGATGGGTGTAGCATTTTTCGGGGATTATAATCTAAAAGTATTTGCAGGTCTGCAAATAAATCCACTCTCTTTGGACTATTTTGAATAAAATTATAAATGTCCCTTGCGGTTCCTTCGATATATTCTGGTAAACATTTACAACTATAATTAGCACACAACGCGAATGAATGACAAATGCATTTAAAGATTATGAGGTTTGGGCAATCGTTTTTTAGTAATGTAGCCACTGAATGGTTTGCACCCGTCATAACATTAGCACCATCAGCAGCAAATCCCACCAAATTTGCCTTGTAATTGATGTTATACTGCAGAAAAACTTTAACAACTGCTTCATAAATACCTTTGGCATCACAATCCTGAACTTTAACAAGGTCCAAAAAGAAATCACAAATTTTGCCTTTATATTCTACACGTACAACTAAAGATAACAATTTAGTTGTTGAAATGTCTGTAGATTCATCGACGCACAGGGAAAACCATTTTGTTTGCAGTAACTTGCAAAGCTCATCTTGATGTGTTTCCCCTAAAACACTTTTCACTAATGCTGTTGTTTTGGTTCTTGCGCATGTAATTTTCTTTATTAGTGCTGAATCATCAACAGATTTTTGTAGTAGAGGAACCAAATGGTCCATTGCCAAAAATGAAATATTATGCTCGGCGCAGAAAGCCGCCAAGTGAAGTTCTATATTTGACACTTTTGAATTAAAACCTTCAGCAACACTAAAAACTGGAGCACTTCCTGAATGTAATTCAACAGCCTTAGCATTGTTTATGTGCTTTACTGTCAACGCGTGCACTTTTAAATCTGTGACTCCAGCCAGCGCTTTCAGCTCGCAATTACAAACTTTGCAAAAAGCCATATTGCTTTCACTTTTTTTAATCCATGACTTTAATGAAGGGTGTTCTTCCCACGATTTAAGGTAGTTTCCAAATTTTCGTTTTTTTGATGGCTAAAATATAAAATAATAAACTTCTTGGAATACTTTTTTCGTATAAATAATTACCCGAGGGGGAGAATCCAAAGCGTTAGCACTCGAATCATTAATATTTCCGTCTCTACAAACTTAAAAAAATGATTTTATTTATTGAAAAAAAAAAAACAATTCAAAAGCGATAAACTTACAATTTTTTGTTAAATATTTATCCATTTTTAAAACACAACACAAGAGAAACGTCAACGAAAACAGGCAGAAACAAAACAACATTTCAGGGTTTCAACACAAACAAATGCTAAAAAGTGAGTTAAAACTTAATACACAGTTGCATTCAATGGGTAGTATTTCAATGCCAAAAAGAGATTTAAAACTAACTACACAGCTGCATTCAATGCGTTGTATTATTTTTTGTTGAAACATTTTATATATTCCAGTAAAAATAGAAAATTGAGCAGGTAACTGTTGAAAACTGGAAAAACTGGAAAAAAAGGTGGAAATCGAACAAAACCTGTTTTTATTCATGAAAAACTGAAAAACTGTTACGCATCCTAAAAAACTGGAAAAAACAGTTAAAACTGGCAATATGGTAACGCTGCAGCCAGGGTTATTTTTAATTTTTGCAATGATTTAAAGGTGCTTAACTCTCCTCAAAACCGAGTTGTATTAATTTAAAATATTTTCAAGTAAGATTTTCGTATTTACATATGGATATGCATTTCTGAAAGTATTGAGTAGTTAGTTTTTGGTATTGAGTACCGGGAAGTATATACGGTATTGAGTATTCGGTACTCAAATACTTCATACTTTTACAACACTAAAAACTATATGTTTAGATTAAATAGGTATTTCATTGGTCTGAGAAACATTGAAAATCCTTATGAAGCAGTTGAGCTTAATGGCAATCGCAGTTTAATTACAGAAACACATTAGAGACATTTTTTAACTATCCAAAGAAATCACCATCCGCTATGTACGGCAATGTACCACATTAACCGAACAAAGTATTAGCCGCCAATTTTTTCAATGTCTGGTTTATGGGGTTTTTTGACTTCCTCTCAAATATCTCTTAATCTTGAACTCCAAAGCCTCTTTCACTTTCCTGAACGTAAACCTAAGATCTATAGTGGAATACCAGTTGAGACAAGGGGCAAATTACGGCATTCGATATCTAACGAAATTTCCATACAAATTCAAAAAACTTTGTATGGGATTTTGTTCGATATCGAATGCCGCAATTTGCCGCCTGTTTTAATCGAATTAAAGGTCCATTCACACTATAATACTTTGTATTAAGACTTGTCAAAAACTTTAATAATACGTAGAAGTGTAATAGTGTGAAAGCAAAATGTTATTAAAATGGCAAATAATACGATAATAAATTTGTCATAACCATAAGACTTTGCCATTTTTAGAAATTTTTCTAAACGATAAGATTTTTCATTTGATCAGAGTTGAATTTTCATAAAAGAAAATTGAACAGTCAATTGTTTCACCGCCGATAGCGTGCCGTCTCTTATGTTTTTTTTTTTGTCATACAGAGGCTCAAAATTTGGAATGTGAATCACACTATGTTACAAAATTAAATGAAATTTCGTGTTATTTAATGTTGTACTTTAAACTGCTAAACATTTCAAAAGGCCGGCACGTTCGCCGGCTACATGAAACTGCTCAACCGCCGCTTATTTTCTACTAATATTTCTCATTTTACTTGAGATCTGATAAAATGTAATGTTGGGTTAGATTTTTTGACAGTCGCAACAAATCTCGTTAGATTTGTTTCACACAAAATCCAATGAAAATCTTAAGACTTGTATAATACTGTGAAAGGCCCTTAAGCTTCAAAACATTGTGATCTAATGGCGTTTTCTTTTCTAAAAAAGTGCAACATTTATTACCCTTTTTATTGAAAATTTGCAATACAGTAATTTTTTAAATAGTGAGTTTATTATAATATATTATATTATATATACTTATTTATTTGACAAACGATTAATCAAGTTATAGGAGGTTTACTGCCAGTTTTTGTAAAATGAAAACAAAATTGTGAGTGAGAATTTATATTGAAAACAAAAACAATTTTTCGTATTTTATTATTGTTTTCAATATTAATTCTCACTCACAATTTTGTTTTCATTTTACAAAAACAGGCAGTTAATGTTAAATTTTTATGTGGGAAACCCGGTTTAAATGCACGCATTAACTTTTTTAATCGTTTCTGAATAAGACCAATTATATATAATTTTTTTTCATAAAAAGTAAAAAAAAATGTTACATCTTTTTTAGAAAAGAAAACGGCATAAAGTAGTAATTTATTTATTTACTTATTTGCAATATTTAAAGACATATTAAATTATGAAGTTGAATTTTTTTTTTATAGAGATTTTTCATATATTTTTCTCTAACATTCACATTTGTATATATTTTTTTCTTTTTCACAAATCAGGTTGGCTCGAACCACTATTGGATCGTATTGCTAGAAATTCGACCACCGTTGTGTGTCCCGTTATAGATGTGATCGATGATACATCGCTGGAATATCATTATCGTGATTCGGGTGGTGTTAATGTTGGCGGCTTCGATTGGAATTTACAATTTAATTGGCACGCAGTGCCCGACAGAGAAAAGAAACGGCATAAGGTAAGTGTGTATTGAATTTTTGATAACTTTCGGTTTAAATTTCTTAACAGTATTTTAAGTAATAGCACAAATCCTACTGCGCTTTGGGGTGATTTTTAAATTGTTTTTAGTTTTATTTTTGTTTCTTAAATCTTTTTTTTTTATTGCCCAGCTTTTAGGTGCTTTTTATGGGAATAATATTTATGAAATCTTTCGTTTTCTTATTTTTTATTATAATTGCACTGTTTGCAGTTGTTTTTAAGTTGTTGATTCGTATTTATTTATTTAGCCTGAGAGCTTTTGTATAAATAGGATAAACAAATGTTTTTGGTCGTTGGTTTTTAAGATAAACTTTAGAATAGTTTAATCCAAACATGCTTGGATTAACGAAGAGATTTCGGATCTGTTATATTATTATTATTGTTATTACTTCGAGCCTACACACTATTTATAGTAAATTTGTCATTTAAAATAAAATGACTAAGCTCACACCAAGAATATGTCCAAACTTGTGTCCTTACGGGGCCACAAAATTGGGGATGCAAGTTACTCCGACTAAAAATTTTCGAAGTCTTCATTTTTATGTTGGCTCCAATTTAAATTATGTTCGTTTCGATTTCTATTCTGTAGATTTATTGAACACAAATTTGCTCAGAAACAGATTCTGCAATTTGGTAAAAGTTTTTATTGCTCACTAAATGCGAAAGAAATTTTCACTCAAACATTTATATTAAAAACAAAAATAAAACACCGAAATTGTTTTTTGTTTTCAATATAAGTATTCGAATTGAATTTTCGTTTGCATTTAGAGCAACAAGTCCTTATTGTATAATTTTAATTTTATTATAAGTCCTTTTCTATACTTTTTCTCTTCATTCTGAGATTATGTGCTTATGCGTTTAGTTTTTATTGTGTCTGTTCATAGATCCCTTAACTTTCCTACTTAACATGTTTCTATAATAGGATTAAAGCTTGATGATATTAAGAACAGTTTACCGTAAAAACACAAGAAATCATTATTCAAACACAGTGAGTGTGTGAGTGAGTGGCCTTGTTGATGAAGAAAAAAGTTTGGAAAATTAAGATAAATGTTCAAACAAATCATTATTTAAAGCTGATGGAAATAAGACAAGTGGAAAATGAATGAAAAGAAGATAGGAAAAATAAATAAAACAGCTCAAACTAGTAAAAATATTTCAAAAAGAAAAAAGAAAATAAAAATAACTTATCTACTCTTTGACTAATAATCAAAATTACCTTCCATACCCCACAAATATAAAGAAGAGCTCCCTCAAAAAAGCCAGTCATGCGAAAAAATTTCTTTAGTTTTCATAACCTGCCCTTAAAATTTCTAAAGCTTTTGTTCTACCAATTCAGCTAAACATTTTTATTTTCACGCAAGAAGCAAATTAAAAATATACAGAGAAAAAAAGCTCGAAAGAAAATCAATAAATATCTACTGAAGTACGAATAGGAAAACATTTTTGTTCCACATAAAGTTTTACTATCAAGTTGTTAAATTGTATTATTGGAAAATTGTTCATTTAAACAAAGTTTTTCATCTCGTTCTTACACACACACATGCATACACACACACACACACATAAAGGCTTAACTCCTTATTCCTTTTAACACATATTTGTCAACTATATATTGTTTTAGTACTCGTATTATTCAAAACTATAAAAAAATTTATTATGTTTCTATTTTCACTGCAACAACAAATATTTTATTGGGGCATTTATTTATTTAACTAGAGTTGTTGCTGTTGCTCTTGTTGTTGTTGTTATTTTTAGAGTTTGGAAGTTTGTTTTATTTATCAAAAAACTTGAAAATTAGTTTTCAACTGTTTAAAGGTTAAATTGTGTTTGATTATGTGTTGTAAACGATGATGACGTAAATAGTAAAGCACACCTTAGGGAGGTAATATTTTATGTATAAGCCGAGTATAACAGTTGCAGCAATAAACTTACACCACCCTTCTATTCATTTTTATAATCAGAGTTCACTAAGCAAAACTTCTTTTTTCCTCGTTATTCATGTTCGAAAAAGTGCTGAATTCATTTTTATTAAGTTCTTTCTATTTGCGCAATTTTTTTTCTTTATCGCTTATTTTTTCCAGTTTGGACTTTATAATCAGAAAATTTAAAAAGAAATATTTTTAATAAAACCATAGAGTATAGAGTTGCCAAATATTCGACATATTAATAAAAAACCGGGTTTTGAAAATTTCGATTAAGCATAGTTTTTAAGAACCGGATTTCTGGTTTTTCTTTTTTATGCCGGTTTTAAGGCTTTCTGTTAATTGAAGAGTTAATAGGTATTTTTTTATTAAAAATATAAAAAATTTAAAAAGGTCTTGTAAAAAATAATGGGGTTCATAAAATAGCTTAAATTTATATATTCAACTTTTTATTTTACATAAAAATTATACACAATTTCAAATTAAAAAAGGACATGATGCATTCTGTGCTTATGTCATATTTTATGGTTTGGAGTGAGGACTCTTCTTAAACCTTCAAGTAAACTTTTCTATTTTAGTTAAAGCTTCCAAATTCATTACACATTTCTTTTAATTAATATTTATATGTACGTAATTATTGAACTGTTTAAGGTATACAGTAAAAATAGTACACATGTATGTATTTATTAAAAATTATAATAATCCATAGCAAAATTAAACATAAAAACATAAATATTAATTTGTACAGTTCAGTTAAAATAGATAAAGTATTGTGTGCTCTCTTCACTGAAGGCATCTTGCATCAATACTAAACTAAAAACGCATGTGCAACGTTCCAAAACATACTCATATCGCACTATTCTAACTATATTTTTCAAAGCATGCTGTGATTTGAATAAAAAAATAAATAAAAGCGGGTGTTATTCAATCCGGACTATAGAGTTACAATCTATCCGGATTATAGAATACGCAATGAGATGCAAAATTCTGTCCGGATTACCGAATATTACGGATTAGTGGAGTCCGGATTATCGAATTTACACTGTATATTGAAATAAAAATTTTCGGCGTGGTAAAATCGAACAAAGAACGCTGATGAGATGGTGTAGCGACCTCGGAATCAGTACTGATCCGTTCTGTTATGTCTGATGCATAAATTGTTTTAAATAAAAGTACTCTCTTAACAAAAATAATAAATTTATCCAAAAGGCAATTTCTTAAAAATTAAGAAGAAATGGGTAAACTCAGATTTGAACTCAAGCCAAAAATTTTCATTTCAATATATTTCTTTTAATTTAGGAATAAATTTCTCTACAGTCTATAACTAATATAGTCAATTTGAAATATACTACATTAGATGTACATAAGTTAAGCTGTTATTCCATATGAGATTGTAAGTTGAAAAAATATAAGCTGCAATTCATTACGCTTAAACTTCCTGAAAAATCGTGCAAAATAATTGAAAATTTGACCGGGGCCACTTCTGAATATGGAGATTACAAAGGATCTAATAACTCAAACTAAACTTATGTCGACTTAAGCACTTAATCTTTTTTGCCACAGATGTTATTTATATCAAGTGCATGCAGCAGCTCGGCTGATCAAATTCGGCGTATTCTCCGATTGTCAAACACCATGTACAAAAAATACAAAATCATTTTTTACTTACATATGCACTTTCATAATCAGATTTGCTGTCTCGCAAATTGACCTGAATTCGCCGATGTTTATACATATTAATTAGCCTTCCCCATGACATTCAACTTGAAATGATAGCACACAGTTTTGCTAATGGCCTGATTATTAAAACTAAACGCATAAAACCTAAAAATATTCGCTTATGTGAAATAGATCGAGACAAGAAAAATTTCCTTTTATAAAACCGGAAAATCAAAAAAAACACCCGGGTTTTTGATTAATTCGAAAAATGGTTTGACAACTCTACTTTTTTAACACTAGAAACGACGAGAGTTACGAATATTATTTTTTTTGTAAACTTAAAGTTTGTGCAAAGTTTCATAACAATTGCTTGAGGAAAAATAGTGAAAAATACAATTTTCATAGTAGGGGCATGGCACTGCCCACTTTTTAAATGAATACAAATGGTATAGTTTGAGAAACTCATTGTTTGTGTGAATTTTATTAAAGTAGATAGTTCAAAACGAATATTTTCTTTGTGTGGGTGTGGCACTGCCTACCTTTTTGATACACAAATTGTATTGTCTAACGAACTGAATATGTGTGCAAAGTTTCATAAGAATTAATGAATTATAAGTAGTTGTACTTAGTAGGGGCCACTTTTGTCATTAACAGATTGTTTTGTCACTGGAACCCAATGTGTTTATACAATTTAAAATTTCAGAAAATTGCGTTTAAATTTTGCTGAAATAGTTTTTGAGTTACAAGTGAAATTAATATACCCAAACGTTTTAAAAAGAAGCGGCCCTGACAAATCTACGTACTTTACATTATTGAATTAGATAAAAATGTACTTAAATTTTTACCTGCTTTCAAAATAATGTAATAATTTATACATACGAACTCATATACATCAAACCAACGTCTGTCTCTCTGTCTCCTATTTAAAATATTTCAAGCTTAAACTTTTTATTAAAATTTTTAATTAAACGAATATTAACGTTCGCGTACAGCTGTTGCCAAGTCCTTAATTTGTAATCTTCGCTGCCATTATTCATTTAAAAATTCCTTTCTAAAATTATTTTTGAATATTTATTCTCAGTCCGCAAACCAACAAAGTAAACATTAACTCAGCCATTGCTGAACATTTGGGAAAATTTCGAGTACATACTCCACTGAGTTCATGAAACATTACAATGATGATGTCGTTGATGGTGAAGGAAATACTAATTTTGAAAATGTGTTCTAAACGGTTTGTTATATTTTTTTATATTTATTGCTTCCTGCCCCTTTTAGTGGTTATATGGATGATTGGTTGTTGCTGAACTGACTGACGCGTTGGTTTATGGTTGCCAAATTTAGAGTTTTAGCCAAGAGTAAGTGAATTTTCGTTGTAGAAGGGAATGAAAGTAGGGAAGTTGGAGTTTAAGCTTTTTTTAAAAAAATTCTTACTTTGCCATAATATGTTGTTTGCTGTTACGATGTATGATCTCTGTTCCACTTATCTAAGCCTCTCTGCCTCCAAAAAAAAAGACAAAAATATCTTGTAAATATACGTTATCAACGAATACAAATATGTAAAAATAATTTGAAATTAAAAAAAAAAATTTAAAACAAATTAGAGATTGAATTGTAATGAAAATATGCACTCTAAAAATTTATTTTATGCATCCAAAAAATGCTCTAAAAAATTAAAATTATTATTATGTTAAAAGATGAAAAATAAAGCTAAAAACATTTACAGAGCAACGAAATACAGAAAGAAAAATCTTCGAAAATACATTAAAAAACATATGCTCTTGAAAGCAAAGTATGGAAAAATATGCTGTTAAATGAAAAATATGCACTTAGAAATCGATGCCAAAATCGGAAAAAAAATTTGTGAATAAGTACAGAAAAAAATCCGGTACATGATGGAAATCGGTCGATTTCAAATCCTACGATTTCTAAAAACTAATTCTACTTAAAGCGAATTAATTAGTTGTTTTTATTATTTCCGGCGCTTAAAATAATTTATTAGAACTTAAATTCCGTTGTACTACATCGTGTGATTTACAGCACACGTATTTAACTCGTTTTGCAAAATCGCGAGATTTGATATCGATAGATTTCCATCACATGCCTGATTCGCGATTATGCATACGCATGCTCATGCATGATTCCCTCGGATGAAGTGCACCGCTCTCTTTATCACAGGCATCACTCTCAATATATTTTAAATATTTGCTTACAAAAATCAATGAAAACAAAATTAAATCATAAGTTATAAACAATTAAAATAAATTATTAACAAAAAAAAGCGAAGTTTTCCGAAAATATTCTTCTTAAAGAACATTAGTGTAAAATGTGAAGCGGATAGAAGAAAGTATATGGCAGCCCAGGATTGGTTAGTTGAATGGTATTGCCGGCAATAATTTCACTTTGGGAGAGCAATTAAAATTACAAAATATAAAGAGTAAATATTTGCAAAATGGTTGTATGTATTTGAAAACAGCAGGTTTACACTGAGAAAAAAATTTTACAAAAAAAATATTTTAAATATTTTAAAAAATTACTGAAATAAAAAGTGGACTTGATGTTGAGCTGTAATTATTTTTATTTTTTTTTTATTAAAAAAAAGCCATGATATACAAAATTGTAATAATTTTTATTTCTTAAAATTTAAAAGAAGAGCCATGATATGCAAACTTTTCAAATTTTATGGCCAGTGTAAACTTTGCCTCCCTCTACACAACGAAATCCTTTTTAATCCTTTGTTTTTTTATTTTTACTTTAAACACAAGAGCCTTTTTGTTTTGTTTTTGTCTTAATATCTGAACAAAAAAAACGTAAAATGTGCGCGTTTAATTTAAAGGAATAAACGAATTTCTTTTTAATTATTTCTTCTCTTTTCTTTTTGTATTTTCTTCTGCAGTTCTGCTTTCACAATGTCCTGCCATGTATCAGTGTAATTTGCAGTAATAAAAACAAATCGTTTGTTGATATTTCGTTCATTGTTATTAAATACCAGTTGTGATTAATATTCCATGTTGCTGCTGCTTTTGCTGTTGCTGTTGCTCTTGGTGTGTTGTTTTATATTTTTTAGTATCCTTAGTATATTTTTGTTATCTTTGGGTGGTAAAATAGCAACGACAATAGTGTGGTGCGGGTTTTATAAATGAAACACAAACTAGCTTTGTTAGAATTTCCGCTCATTTCCGCTTTGTTTAACAATGTACTGCTAACAGTGTGTTATGTTTTTGTCTAAGCTATTTGTTTTTCTCCTCTTGTTACATTGTTGAATTGTGGTTGGGATTTTAATCAGTTAAATTGAAAAATTTTATATTTACCTTAAAGCTTTGTGTGTAAGGAAAAGTCCAAAAAAGGCATATTATATATAAATGTATACATTCGCATGTACGTCATGCAAAAAGTATCGAGTTATCATAAAAATTCGTTGTAAACATTAAAAAAAATTGTGCTAAATTAATTTGCAGCTCAACATTTCCATCAATTTAATATTCCAGTGAGAAAGTGGTCTGCAGTAGAAGCACTATAATACTGTACACATACGTACACACACACACATAAGCTGTTATATAACAAAGTGGTATAAGTCAATTTTCTCATGTTTCGTGATATTTAAGGGCTTGCATTTGAATTGTTTCAAAAAGACTTGAAAACGCTATTAATTTCGAATGAAGTTGCTAACAACAACCCATAAAATATTCTTTAAATTTTATTAACAAATAATATTAAGATTATATTATTGCAAAATTATAATAATTTTTTTTAGTGTGAAACAATCTTGAATTAATAATGTTTAAGCTGTTTATCTCACCTGATTCATAAATTTTTTTCATGGCTGTTTTTTCTATCATAAAAAAAACTTTAATATATCTAATAAAAATTTCTTGATCAATTTAGATTGCATAAAATTATAAACCATTTGCGAAACATTGATTTTGGAATTATGTACATGTTACGGTCGGTCGGTCGGTCCATTTGTCCATTTGTTTACAATCATTAATAATTGCAACAAGCAAGTGGTGTTTATTTAAGACAAATTTTTGTATCACTTTTTCTCTCTTGTTTGCAAACCGATTTTTTTATTCTTTTACCAAATGGTAGACATTGTTGAACTTTAGTACACGACTATATATTATTTAAATCGGTTCAGTATTAAAGGAATAAAAGGCTCCTAAAGTTGACACCACCAGAAAAGCTAAAAATACACACGTACATTCATTCGTTTATATAAGTATTGGTCAAGTAAAAGCATAATCAAAGCAATGAGAGTGTTTAAGAGTACCTACATACATATGAATGTATATGAGTAATAAAAGATATTTTCTTCAAAAGACTAAATTTGAAAAAGAAAAATCGATCAGAATTCAAAAAGATGAAAATTGTTTTATTCGAGTAGAAATTTTTTTATGTAAATGTTTAATATTTAATTAATTAATTATATGGTAGATTTCGTTGCCCATAGGAAATACTAGTTATGATTATTAGGCATGGATGGACTTGTTCAACTTAATAAAATATATATAATTATTTTACCTTAAAGAAAATAACCTACTTTTTTAATTTGATTATTTTTAAAACTAAATTGGTTGTTAGTAGTTTTTAATCCAAAGTGATTATTATTTTGGCCAAAGTTCTTAACATTTTTGTAGAAGGAATTGGATATGAGGTAATATTCCAAAGGTACATGGGATAAATTGATATCAATTAATTTCAATTTAGACGGCAGAACAGAATCAACGTTGTTTTTCGGGAGACGCTACACTCCCATCATCAGGGTTCATGTGTGTTTCCATGTATCCGCCACTGTTTAGGAAAATATCTTACTAAAACTTTAATTAACTAAATTTTATGGAAAAAAAGTTTATAAGGCAAACCGCATGTTAATTTTGTCTTAATATTTAAGTATTTTGATACTTTTTTCAGCTGGAAATATTTTTTACATTGTAAAAAACTCCGTGGCAATAATTTGAAGAAAACTCTCACCAGTAATGTAGTAGTTTTAACGTTAAAGCGAATTTTATTAAAATTATAGTAATTTAAAACAAATATTTCTTTAAAAATATGTATCAGGAAAGGATAAATTCATAAAAACACCGTAATACAAAAATAATTTATTTATAAAATTGGATAAACACAGTGTGCTTATTGGAATGGATATCGTTTTTTAATGGCATATTCATGAAGCTCTCTCAAAACTTTGAAATTTTTACTGCTAATATTGTTTTGCAGAGTCAATTTGATACAAATTTCGAAGTGCTTAAGGAAGGGCCTTTCACACTATCATACAAGTCTTAAGATTTTCATTGGATTTTGTGTGAAACAAATCTAACAAGATTTGTTGCGACTGTCAAAATAACTAACGTACCATTACATTTTGTTTTCACACTATCAGATCTCAAGTAGTGCTGGCAAAGTATTGAGTAGTGGGTACCGAGTATAATACTCGGTTACTCAATAATCAAAAGTAGTTACTCGATACGTTCAAAGTTGTATTTTTAAGCAAGTTGAGTGGCTAAAATAGTGGATAAAAATACATCACTCTATAAAAAGACAAGTAAGTGTAAGATTTTTTAATCAAATCAAAACTAAATAATTTTTTTTGAGGACAATTTCTTAAGTTGTTGTTAACGTTAAATTAAAAGTTAGCTTTTCATTTATTTACGACACTAGGAATCAATCATAAAACTTAGTGCATTTCGTATAAATTTTTGTGCACAAGTCGGCCGTCTGAATAGTGAAACCAGCGTTTGCTTCCTCCGAGCTAGTCGAGCGCTGGTACTATTGTAATCAAATTGGGTTCGGTGGTTGTCCCAACTGAATTTTAACTATGTGTTCGGAAGGCTGCATGCGCACTTGTGCTTCTCAGCCAATCCACCAAACAAATTTCACTTAAAATTTAATATTTTTTAAATTATGTAAATAAAAATGTTCTGTTTGTAACTCATCGTAAATTTTATTTGAACTGCAGAATTCTTTCGGTAAAAGTTATTTTAAAATTTTTATTTTGATCAACTCTCAAAAAGAAAAACACACTTGAAAACTTAGTACAATTAACAAAATTCTTTACACTTATTTTCACTATAATAAAAAAAATATATGTCGTAGTTATCGTGTAAATTGGTCAACTTTTAATTAAGTAAACGATATTTGATGGCACGTAAAATGGGATACTTGTCATTAGTGCAAAGACCACGGAAATCATCATAAGACAAATCATACAGAGCCACACCACCCAAGTTATGATTTTTGGCATAAGCGGCCTTATCAGCAGCTGTATCGGGATCTTCATATGAAATCCAAACACCATTTTTACCATTTTTGTCAGCAGCTCTGAATGCATAAACACCACTGCGTTTTGTGGAGTCCGATACTTTTCTCAAAGGAGCATCAGCACCTTTGGCGTACATGTTATTGGCATTGGGCAACATGGAGCAAGTCTCTTGCCAGCTGTACAAGCCTTTCGTTTGAGTATTTGCTCCAAGGGGGGCATCATTTTCAACCTTGGATACTGGGGGTACACCGGTATCGCCTGAATCTTCAGTTAGTTTCCAAGGACGGCCATAAGTGCTGATACCTAAATTGATTTTGGAGGCGGGACAACCCTGACGCAGCCAATATTGTACCTGATAATCAGCATTGAATTCAGGATTACGATCAGCCATGGGATACAAGGGAGCGGCAATATCAGCCAACTCGGGATTACGTTCGGGTGTGTAAAAATCAAAAGCAGCCAAATTAACAAAGTCGACGTAGCTTGTTAAGGCAGCCACATCGTAAAATACTAGAGATGAAAAAATAAAATAATTTCACTTTAAATATTTATGAGAATTCTTAAACTTACATGACGAATTCACATTCGGCAATACAGTGGCTGACAATAAAAAGTTATCTGGTCTCAGTTCATTTTTCAAATCACGCATGAAAGCGGTAAATTGTTCTTTGTGCATTTCCGAGTTTTCATCTACAATATGATCCCCAGTGAAGACTTTTTTAATACTCTTAAAAAAGCCACCAAAACTACCGTGCACTTTCTTGGGCTTGTTCTTAGGGAATTGCCAAGCGATATCCAAACCATCAAAACCATAAGTCTTAACCAAAGCGTAGGCTGTGTTAATGAAACGCATACGTCCTGTAGGATTTTCCAGCAATTCCAAATACTTATTGGGCAAATCTTTGGCATCTTCGCTAGTTTCAATATCTTTGTCACCGCCCACACTTAATAAAACCTTAACATTGGGATATTTACGCTTTAGGCGGGTCAATGTGCGATACAAACCCTTGCCCAAATCCAAGTCCAAATTTTGATTGGTACTCAAGGCCTTAAAGGAGTCACGTTCAATGCCAGCATAACCATATACGATGTAGGTGCAGAACTGGAAAGCCGGTTCCAAATCATCAACAATTAATTTCGCCAAGCCTGGAAGTTTAAAAATTTAATTGTATAGTTTTTTTCAATTAATCGTTAAAGCAATTAATAAATAAAGCATGTGGAGTAACATTTCGTTAATATATTGTTATTGTAATGTATAGGCTTCCCTTCCCTTTTTTGAATTCCCAAAACAAAATTCCTCACGTCACCTGCATTGGTGACCAATGAAAAAAACTGTACTTATAGGGGTGTATGCCATAAATAACATCAAAATCAAAATTAAGTTTTCATCGAAACTCCTGGATGTTACTTTAATCTCCTGCAAGTTGTTACAAGATTTTCTCAGAACTCTCAATAGCAACTGAAAGTTATGCAAAAATTTAAACTATTTCTTAAAGCCTAAAACCAGACTGTTGTTTTATTAAACCCTAAAATTATATTATTATTTTATTTAAATGTAATAAAAATGGAGAGCTGTTATTTGTGGTGATTTTGACGAGGACAAACCCCACTTTAAAAAAGAAAATATTAAGCGAAATTGAACGGCAGCATTAGAAAAAAAATCTTAGAGCTTTAAAAGGGGAAGGTCCAATTTAAATCGCTTAGATTGTTGGTGAAAAAATTACTAAATTGAAAGGTCAAATGAATGGTTATTTGGTAAATTGCAAAATTTTGATTAGTATCTTTATTTAAAACCAATGACGTTTCCAGCAGCGCCATAATAATAAAATAAGAATCTGTCACTACTTTTTGATGAATGAGATCATTTGAGGGAGTACAATTTTTTATGATTTTTAATATTTTCTATTTGTTTAACTCAGATAATTGTGCTTGAGCATTAGAAAATAAAAAACCAAGTGTCTTCTCCTCATATGTGCGCATGATGGTGAGTGAAGCCATAATTCTGATCCAAACGGAAGAGGATTTTCTAAGATTTTTCAGGACTAGATCGCTTGACAATGCTACAATTTTATTTCGTTTTCAATGCCAAAGTCAATGCATAAAAACTTCTTGCTCAAAAGGCAGGCAGCGTGTAGCAAACAAGCTTAATGGGAAAGTTTTTCTAGTCCAGCTAACCAAGCGCTTCTGTTTACGATGCCAACGGAGTAGTTAATCCAAAGCCACACTTCCCAATTAGAGTTCCAACGAGTCATTTTAGAAAGTTACTTCTCATGTATGAGAAAAAATTCAGGATTATGAGCAAGATCGTTTCGATCACAACTCGTATTTAGCAGCTTTAAAAGACAATCACAGAAATATCGTTACTCTCTCCTATTATCTATCGTTGAAGCTGTAATAAACCTAACGCGGGCAATAAGATTGGTTATGGCACAGCCTTGTGCTAGGAGGTGCATTTCTTTTTGGGTGGACTGAAGCTCAATTTTACACACACAAAATTTAACAGTATATGTCAAAAGTCTTTCTAGGAGTGTCAGCTACCTGAACCACTTCTGCTGGGTCTTTGGATGTATGAACATATTTTCGGAACTAGCAGGCTGATTTCTTGACCTGGACATCACATTAGAACCCTCAAACTGAATGGTGTCCATATTATTAAATGTTGCTACAACACCAAATGAGGAAACTTCTTTCGGATATTTGGTCTTTATTAAGAACTCATTTATTAGTCTAAATTATTTTTTAAACGTATGTTTTGTATGTGGAAGAAACTTTTTGAAGAATCATTTCCTCACACTTTCAATGCTCTTTCCTAGAAGATTTTCTCTTAGCTATTGCATGAAACATTGCTGGACTTGCAATAATCATTCTTGAGAGCTGGGCCGATTGAAAGAATAAAAATTGCAATACCGCACTTTAAAAACCAACCAAGTGTAAGTAAGACTCATAAAGTGCTCTCTACCACCGCACAGTGGAACAGCTCGCGAAAAAGGCGGTCAAAAGTCTAGATAGAACTAAAATTGTTTATGAATTTTTTTTGCCTAATTGATATTTTTGGCTTCAATTTGAAATATATCCGTTGAAATTTTATTCATAAAAAGTTTAATTTATAAAAGGTTTGAAATTGATTTTGAAGTTGTAGTGTGTGCGGTTTCCACAAACCGCTTGAAAAAACTGAATGCTTTTCATATGAATTTCGTACTGGATTAGCAGGAATAACAAATATAATCAGAGACTGGCGTTTCTTGATTCAGAATCACTTTCTCTGTCCGTCCATCAATAGATCTATCGATGTCTTTCTTAATGTTGTAACTGATCTATAGGCTGCAGTTTTTGAGATAATGCAACACAATTTTCTTTAATCCTTTCTCTTTGACTACGGTTTCATATTACCACCAAACAAATATCAGCCCGGAACAGGGCTTTACAAGTCATAAATGTTTTAAATATAGTGGTAAGCATGGGAAAACATATTTGTAAGTGCACACGGTTTTGAAAAATTCAATGAGGATCGCTGCATGAATACTCAAAGCTTCCATACAAAGACAACGTCAAAAAATCACTTTAATTCTAACAAATCATTAAATATATTAATGTCAAGATAAAAATCAGTAAAGTAATTATTTTTCGAACAAATTGGTTGTTAATAGTTTTTAATCCAAAGTGATTATTATTTTGGCTAAAGTTCGTAACATTTTTAGTCAGAAAGAATTGGACATGAGACAATATTCCAAAGGAACAGTTGACAAAAAGCTATAGTACTTAAGTATCAATCAAACCAAAAAAATTTGTCTTAAGTAAAAACCAAAAATTAAAAGGAAAATGGTTCATGAGATAAAATCAACGTGTAACAATGGGTTAATTTAACTTTAATTAGTGATGGTAAAATTTCAATACAGATGATAGTGGTAAAGCAGTGTTTACTATAAAAACAACTAATAATACAAATAACTCTAGTATGCTTTTTCTAGACATTATTTGTATAAATACAAATTTGAAATCACATTCAACCGAGCCACCTAAACAGTGGTGGATACATGGAAACATATATGAACACCGATAATGGGAGTGTAGCGGCTCCCGAAAAACAACGTTTTTTTGTTCTGCCGTGTTAGTTGAAATTAATTGGTGTTAAAATTTTCCCTTGTGCCTTTGGAATATTGTCTCATGTCCAATTCTTTCTGACTAAAAATGTTACGAACTTTAGCCAAAATAATAATTGGATTAAAAACTACTTTCAATAAAGCTGACCTCAACCAGATGGTCCAACTACAAATATCTTTTTAAAAATTAAAATAAAATTAACTAAATTTGATTTCTTTTGGTATATTATGATTATGAACTCGATTTTATTCATGTGACTGCCGCTGCTGGCTTTGCAGTAACTTATCCTGTCGGTCCAATGTTCAAAGGCTCTGTGATGGTTTCTGTTTCTATCTCACAAATTTCTCACATGATACTAGTCTTTTTGGGTGTGGATTGTTTTTTGGATTATTCGCATAGGTTGAGGTTTTGAGCGGCAACCCACCTCTTCAAAGATCAATTGATATCGTCAAAACGCCACATAACACGATTTGTTTATGACATTTGGGACATATTCATTGTTCGATAATAAGTTTGCAATATTTCACAGCGTATGTCGTCAAAAACCACTTAAAAAATATTTTGAGCAGAGGTGCACTTCCGAAAATCAACTGACCCGTAACTCTCTTAAATCGTCTCAGAACCTCTTCTGACAATTTTTTTTTTAAATACATTAATATTTTTTTACAATTTATTATCTTTTATTATTAATATTATTTTTTATTGATTGAAAAAGGACTCTCGCAAATACTTTATGCAATTCTTTCACGTTCCTCTAAGCAAATCCTTTGGGACTTAGCTCTAAAATATTACAAGCTAAAAGCCAGCTGTGTTATTGGATATACCTGTTTTATTTTCAGATTGAAAGCAACCACAGCAACTGAGCATGCTGATCATGTGGTTTCATGAAATCATGATGCTTTAGCTCTTAATTTTTACGCTTTATCACACACTGTCTTGACGAGCCATCATAGATTTTTTTGCGAATGTCAAGGTCGACATAAAATATAAGAAAATTTTTATTTCGCCATTTTATTTATTATGTATATTAAATTTTATACATGCGCGAACTAATTAGTGTCTCTTTAAGACCTTCTGTAACGAATATATATTTAAATGGGAGTCTATAAATAAAACTTATTTAAGAAGTTGTTAAAAAGTACAAAAAAAAAACAACGTGCAGGTCTTAAAATAATACTTAGGAGGTTGTTATTATAAATATCAGATCTTGTTTAACGACAAGCTGAAAATAAATTTATTGTATTTAAATATGTGAAAGTTTTAAGACCAAGAAAAAAATAATAATATTGACGCTGTAAAGCTGGCAAAATATCATATTATTTTTCTTAGAAACGAAAACACCGCAAGTTATTTTTAGATAGTAAATTCTTATTGTAAGATTTAAATGCTGTTCTCATAAAAATTAAAGACGAATTTAAAAATCGTTGTCATCTACACACATATAATTTTGTAGCTTTAATTTATTTTTGTTTCATATTGTTTGTTCCACTGTACGTAACCGACAATAAATATAATAATAAAAGGTTATCAGTTTTAATGGAGATTAATGTATTCATTCTTATTCATTATTTATTTTGTTCATTCGAAAGATTATTAAAGTTATTCTTAGAAATTTGCTAATTAACTTTTTAACTAAAAAAAACAGAGCTGAATTGTGTGTAAAAAATATTTAAACACTGTTTTATACAAATAGAAGAAAAATTAGATAAATTAGAAACATGAATTTAAATTAAATTGTAGTTTCTTTTGTTCTCTAGTTAAATGAAAAATCTCACAATTCTACTGAATAAGAGGATGTCTCGTATAAATATTCAAAAAATATTCTAATTTTTCTCGCGCTGCTTACATTTGCAATAATAATTAACAACAATTAACACAATTTTGTCTGAAATTTAAATAAATTTTATATATTTTGTTTTCGATTGAATTACGCAATAATTTATTTAAACAATGAAAACTAGAAAAAATCTTATTCTCACACTCACCTTCTTTAATAAAACTGGAGGAGTCATAATAGCAAACTAATTGCTTTTCTGGCACAGCTGGTTTACCTGGAGAGCCGGTGTTGGCCCAGGCACTGGCAACCAAACAAAATAATGAAAATACAATAGAAATTTGCATCTTCGCTATCTAATTTGACACTTTAATAAATTAAAAAAAAAAACTGAAAATTCTGTTTCTAAACCAGTTCCTGATTAGAAAACGATGTTTTATGTTCGAGCTTTTATTCAAGACTGAATTATTACTTGTAATAATTTTAAGTTTTGGGTAAAATCAAATCAATAAACCAGACTTGAGCGAAATCAATGATCGTGATAATTCTGATTATAATCATGCTGCGAGAGTAAATGAGAGAGTAAAAGAGAGATTTTATTGCAGATTGAAGGCCGCTTAAAAACTGAAAATAAATGTGGACTCAAACTGTTTGTTATTGTTGTCAGTTTTAAATCTTATTATTTTATTAATTTGCAAATGACAGTGAGAGGCAAGTGACAAATAAATTTAATACAATTAATTTTAATAATGTGTTAACTTCAATAAATGCTACCACTTTATAGACATGTTTGAGAGTAACGACGTACTGAAGGGAAATATTACGTTAAATCTTTATATCTTGTTGAACCAATTATTTTTATATATTTCTGTTTTTGTTATTTATACGAGGGCGGATCAGTAAGTCCGTGTGAAACTGTGTCAAACACAGTTTTTTTTTGGCAAAACAAAAATTTATTTGTGAACATAATCTCCTTTTAACTCAATACACTTAGTCCAACGTTTCTCCAGTTTTTGTATCCCTTCAAAAAATACGATTTTTCAGGGTCCTTAAAATACACATTTGTTTGGTCAATAATTTCATCGTTGGAGCTAAATCTCTTTCCACCGAGCCATTTCTTTAGGTTTGGAAATAGGAAGTGGTCATTAGGGGCTAAATCCGGAGAATATGGCGGATGAAGTACCAATTTAAAAACTACGTTTTTAAAAAAGTACTTTCAAAAACAAATACATTTTTAAAACGTATTGCCTACTTTTTTTAAAAGGAAATTTCATTAACAGGTACTTTTTCAATAGTACTTTTACTAAAAAGAACTTTTTTGTGAAGTACTTTTTTTAAAAATAATTACCTGTATTTTATATTTGTTTTATTTATTAAATTTCTTTTATTTGTTTTATTTATTTTATTTGTTTTATATATTTTATTTGTTTCATTTATTTTATATATTTTATATAATTTATTTATTTTATTTATTTCATTTATTTTATTTGTTTTATGTATCTTATTTGTTTTTTTTTATTTGTTTTACATATGTTTTTGTTTTATATATTTTATTTGTTTTATACAATTTATTTGTTTTACATATTTTATTTTCTTTATTTTTTTATTTGTTTTTTTATTTCATTTATTTAATTTATTTTATTATATAATTTATTTTATTTGTTTTATTTATTTTATTAATTTATTTGTTTTATTTATTTCATTTGTTTTATTTATTTTATTTTTTTATATGTTTTATTTATTTTAATTATTAAATTTATTATTCGAGACTGGTCTCGATATTTTTTATCAAAGAATTCAAAAAGTTTTATTTGTTGAGGTTATTTAGCTAAAAACCATAAACAAACAAAACTTTTTTTACTTATTTTATTTCTTTTATTATTTTATTTTTTAGAAACTACTTAGAAAATACTTTACTGAAACTTGTTTTTTTATCATTGGTAATTTTTGGAAGTACTTTATAAGTACATTAATAAAAAAAACGTTTCTTAAATTAGCTATTTTCAAATGCTATTTTTTAACAAGATCTTTTTGAAAAATATTTTCCCGAATAGGAAATTAAAAAAAATGTTCCCCAAAATATTTTACATTCACATAAACACGTTCCTTGTCACTTGTCCATCTCCACAGTTTTATGTGTTTTGTTATCAGTATTCGAGTAGGCTCTAGCAATCAAGCAAGACACCGAAGAAGATGTGTAAGTCGTGTGAATCGTGAGAGGACTTTTGATTTTAATTAGCATTTTTGTTCTGCTTAAATTTATTTTATTATTTATGAAGAGTTTTTTCTTTCAAGCAAATTAAATGCTTAAATTAAAAATAAAAAAAACAGATAAGAAAGAAATATTAAAGACAGACAAACACATATTAAAGTCTAATTCATCCAAGATAACTTATCAATATTTAGTGATTTTCTTTATGTATTTGATATTGTGGTTGCTGTTTTTATTTAAGCAATTCGATTATTTATTTAAGTGCAAGACATGTATGTGCATACGTATGTATATGTTTCATACACATACGCACATTAATTTAACCATTCGGTCCGGTCTCAAGCACATAAATATTTTTGGAATATAAATAAATAAAATATTTTAAATCAATTCAAATACTAGAACAAACAAACAAATTGATGACCTCTTCTTGTTTTGTTGTAAATTTTTCTGTAGTTCTTACTGTCCCAACAAAAAATGTTGCGGAAATTATTGTTTTTCTTTTAATTTATTTATGTCTAAAAAATAATTCGGCAAAATACTTTTATTTCATGTATCATTCATTTTGTTTTAAAATTATTGCAATATTTAGCAACTTATGATATTCACAACACATTTTGCTGGGTTATATGGATTTTAGAATTTATTTGCAGATTTCGTTTTTCATTGCTTTAAAACAATTTATTATAGTCAATAAACAATTTTGTTGTACGAGAGTATTTGCTAATGTTTTATATTTTTTTTTAATTTATTTACGTATTTCTTATTGTCGCATCTACTCGTTTAGTTGTTATTTATTTAAAGAATTTGTTTGTGTTTCTTAAATGAGATGCAGCAGTTAAAATTTATGCTTAAAAACATGAAATTTAAAAAATACACTGAACCAACGAAAGCGCATCGAAGCTTCATAGAACTCTTAGAAACCATTACGTTTATGCCGTTTAATTTATAGTCTGTCCCATTGTGCATATTTGTTTAAATGTGTAAAAGATTTTTAGATCTCTTGCAGTCTTGTTTAATTAAAATTAGTCTGAAAATTAAATGTATTCAAATAATTCATTTTGCATTGATTTCAAAACGATTTAGCAAGCGCGAATGCTAAAAAATAGAAATTTTCACCGTCAACGAAAAAGTATAAGACATTAAATTTATGAAATAAATACAAAATTGTAAGGATCAGTTATGTAATAAGTTTTTATTAACATATTTGTGATATTGAATACATTGAATACGTTTTCTTTTAATATTTCAGTATTTAAAATTTTTAATCGCACTATTTCCCATAATTAATATTTTACCTACATATGTAGTGCAATATTAACACTTTTATCAAAAACAATTGAAATTGATTATAGAGGGGTATAGCTAGTTCCTATGCGCATTTCACTGTTGCTAATGCAGATCATCAGGAAACTTTGCCCAAATATTTCATAGAACAACTGGAGATATTATATTAAACTTTCATTAAAACATTCTACAAACCTCTTACAACTACAATTAGAGTTGAAAAAAAGTCAGCCTAGTTAGTAATGGTAAAGTGAGAAAACAAAAACAATTGGTTGATTATTGATTTCTTGTTACAACTTTGATATTGTTTAAACTTTTCATTTGTTTTAATGAAAGTTTAATATAATATCTCCAGTTGTTCTAAGAAATCTGCATTAGCAACAGTGAAATGCGCATAGGAACAAGCTATACCCCTCAATAATCAATTGCAATTTGCTTTTAACAAAATTGTTGGTTTACTGAATAAGTAAAATATCACTATTGGGAAAAAGTGCGAATAAAAATTCAAATTATTCTAATTATAGTTTTTCGAATAAAATTATTCCAATAAAAATTATTTTAATGAATTTATTTAAGCAAAGTATTAAAACGAAAAGCTATTCGCATAAAATTATTCAGTTGTTTTCTATTCAATTAATGAAAAAATATATTCCTATAAAAGTTATTCGAATTAAAGCTATTTGAATGAAGTTTAATCGAATGAAATTAAACGATTGAACATTTTTTGAACACAATTAAAAAAAATGGTTTGAACAAATGTATTCAAATGCGAAATATTGGAGAAAAATTGTTTTAAAAAATTATTAAAATGAATCGTATAAACGAAACAGCAACACCACTTGACACATCAGCTTGAACGGCCACTGAACTGTCCATGTCTATCCGTTCGCTAAAGAAATTACACACAATATTTTTTATTTCGTTCGAATCGAGCAGGTTTGGCCTTGGTTTTCTTTTTCACCCAATCAATATCATAGCAATATATCGTTAGTCTCAAGTAGAAAGGCCCTAACTCAAATAATTGAAACTTTACAGGAGAAGGTAAAAACATAAAGATACTGTACATCTGCTTGTAAGCGCGTTATTTTTTACACTATTGCAATAAATTTTTGTGGCAAAGTGTATTTTTAGAAATTTATGTATTGGAAACAATAAAACTAAATTTCGCAAAAATACGATTTATTGCCTTTCTACTTGAGACCATCGATATGTATATACGAGTACAATATTCTATAAATATATACGACTCTGTGTATATAAATGATTTCCTTTAAAACTATAAATTAGGTACAACTTTTTATTTCAATAAAATTGTTGAAATACAAAACAAAATACAAAAAATATTCTACAATAAAACAATAGAGTCAACTGGCATGAGTATTAAATGAGTTTGAAGAAAACTATTTATTTAACAATGAACGACGAGTGACTGAGCAAACAATCAACTCAAGTTTCACAAATATAAATGGACTTTTTTTGGTAGCAGTTCTACTGAGTTTTAAACGAAAAACATTTTATCCGTATGTAAATATACAAGTAGAAAAAAAATAGTTTATATGAGAAAACGTAAAAGGTTTGTTAAAATTTTTTGTGACAGCAGCCACATTTAAAAACTATATTATAAAAATGTTTGAATTAAAAAGATATAAACGTTTAAAAAATGTCCACAAACACGCTGATAAATTACTTAACACTATGATTTTATTCCTGCAGCACAATTTAATTAGTTTCTTGACATTTATCACTGCTTGCATGTCGTTAAATTGTATTTTTATAACTTATTTACAATAAATACCTCAAAAAGTCAACCCACATTTGTTTTACTCGTAATCAAAATAATGACAATTATTTGTTTCCAATTAATGCGTTTGCATTAACATGGCAGGCGAGCACGCGTAGGCAACTGTGTTTTTAGGTCAGCCGCTGTTAAACATTCATTTCGCCTCTTCTGCCAAGTGTCAATTAAACCTTGATGATTATTATAGGGTTAATATTAAGCTGCTTTAATCTTGAATGTTTTTAATCACAAATATTAAGTGTGTTTTATGTTCCTTTGACAGCAACCACAAAATCTTGGTTTTCTCCGACGACACACCCATATCACATGCATACATGTGTAGCCAATATATTCAATAATTTAACACCAATTTTCAAAAGTAGTCTTTTTAAGTGACGTAGGAAATGGAGCAAGTGATCATGAGCCATTGGATTTAAAAACATTAGGAGGCAAAAAAGTTTTGTAAAACAATGTCTTTGTGTACTTTAAACAAGTGAGTAAAGTAAGAGAGAGAGAGAGAGAAATACAGAATGAGAGAGAGTGAGAGGGATGCAAAAAATTAAAAATATATATGTAAACCAGTTTCTACATGGACTACTAGACTATTAGTGTGGGGGTCAGAGGTTCGATTCCTGCAAAAACGTCAAAAAAGTTTTTACCTCTCAATATATAAGTCGTTATCGTTTTCAAATCGGGTAGAAGGAACAAACATTTGATTTGAGTCGGTTACACTATAACCAAAAGTTGTTGACAGCAATTTAAATAACGGGAGGGATTGTTACCGTAACAAAATGCTAAAAATACAATAAGCAAACAAAAAAAAAGCTTTCATCGCCAGTAAATGCATACCACCCTAATAAATTTGTAATTATAAATGTTTTATTTTATATTTAATTTTTTTTGCTTGCAAATTTCAGAGAAAAATATATTTTTTTTAATTTTCTTGTTATAAGTCATTATGAGCAAATAATTATAACAAATTAGATGCTTAAAAATTTGCTGTCAGTAAATAAATCCATATATCAGTCAATATCATGTCGTTTTTTTTACTTCAATAAAAAATTTTCATTATCTAAAAACGTATTCAACCTGGGAAGAAAGCACCTGTCTTAAAAAATTTAAGATATTTTTTAAAAATACTTTTTGAAAAGTACCGTTTGTAAAAAGTATCTATTATGAAAAGTACATTTTATAAAAAGTATATTTTTTAAAATATCTTTTATAAAAATGCCTTTTAAAAACCCGTTTATAAAAAATCCCTAAAATGAAAAAAATCTTTTGTAAGAAAGTATCCCTTATAAATCAGTCCTTTTTATAAAAAGCACCTTTAATTAAAAGAACCTTTAATAAAAAGTACCTTTAATAAAAAGTACCTTTAATAAAAAGTACCTTTAATTAAAAGAACCTTTAATAAAAAGTACCTTTAATAAAAAGTACCTTTAATAAAAAGTACCTTAAATAAAAAGTACCTTTAAAAAAAGTACCTTTAAAAAGTACCTTTAATAAAAAGTACCTTTAATAAAAAGTACCTTTAAAAAAGGAACTTTAAAAAGTACCTTTCAAAAAAGTACCTTTAAAAAGTACCTTTAATAAAAAGTACCTTTAAAAAGTACCTTTAATAAAAAGTACCTTTAATAAAAATTACCTTTAACCAAAAGCACATTCAATAAAAAGTACCTCTAATAAAAAGTACATTAAGTACCTCTACTAAAAAGCATATTTAATAAAAAGTACCCTTAGCAAAAAGGAACTTTAGTATTTAGTACCTTTAATAAGAAGTACCTTCAAAAAAGAGCCTTCAATAGAAAGTACATTTAATAAAAATTACATCTAATAAAAAGTACATACATATGTATATGTATTTCAATATGCCTACCAACCACTAGGTGTGTTACCTTCTTTGGGAAAGGGATAGTCAGAGAGGACAGATGGTGAAAACCGAAAGCTTAATTGTTCTTCAACTCTGATATTGCGAGTTGTGTTAGTTTAGATCAGTTTCGCAGCGCCTCTGCTGACAAGTAGGCGCATTAAATGTGTTATAAGCTGTGTTGCCATTTTTTATTAATTATTGTACTTCGCCGGTGATTTTTGCTAAAAATACCGTTGAAGGAAGGCGCTGTGATGTATCAGTATCAACTACTGCCGGTACTGTTCAGTGGGCAGTGATATGCCTTCGTCACTTGAACAGTCTAACAACAAAAAATACAATGACATCTGAAAAATTCTGGATGTTATGACTTGCATGAAACTGGGCTCGAACCCACGCTCTTAGTTTTTATTTTCTTTGTAGTCAACGCGCTATCTACTCCAGCCAATAGCTCTTTCAATAAAAAGTACATTAAAATAAATTTATTTATTTTAAAAAAAGTACATTTCATAAAAAGTCCCTTTAATAAAAAGTACTTTTTGTATGAAGTACTATTTTTAAAAGTTCCATTTATAAATATTATTAATATGGAAATTGTCCTTTTTAAAAAATATTTTTTATGAAAAGAACCTTTAATAAAAACACCTGTTGCAAAAGGCGCCCTTTTTGAAAGTCCCTTTTCCAAAAAGTAAATTTTATAAGAAGTATTTTTTTAACGCGCTATTCATAAACAATCTTTTTACAAAAAGTACCTTTCATAAAATAATCCTTTATAATAAATACTTTTTATATAAAGCAGTTTCTATAAAAAGTACCTTTTAATGAAAAGTTCTTTTTATATCCACTTCAAATGCACCTTTTGCTAGAAGTAGCTTTCACAAAAGCTACCTTTTAAGACGTATCTGCTACGAAACGTAACTTAAAAAGTACCTTTTAAAATATGTAAGCTATATTTTATATAAAATTACCGTTTACAAAAATCATCTCTGATATAAAAATTTGAAGAAACTAATACAAGATTCACAACAGGAACAAGTCTCTCTCTTGCTAATATTTCTGGTGCTTTTGTGGAGAACAGCTGTTAAAACAAAAATACTAATGGAGTGTGAATTATTGGGCTATAAAAAAAATTATTTTAAAATCATTTTGTTCGCTGTTTTTATTTATTTCTTTTCTTGTCTCAATAAAAACGATAAAAAATGTATTCGTACACAATGTGATGCTAATTGATTTAATTGATTGATAATTAAAGAAAAATTATAAAAAAGAAATAAGTGCAATATAATGCGAGAAATTTTTGCATAATAAGGGGGGATTTTTTAAGAG
Organism: Gymnocheta viridis; assembly: GCA_956483585.1. Classification (NCBI taxonomy): domain Eukaryota; kingdom Metazoa; phylum Arthropoda; class Insecta; order Diptera; family Tachinidae; genus Gymnocheta; species Gymnocheta viridis. Next base: position 106,560,146 of record OY101441.1, on the reverse strand, counting down.
ATTTTGGATTTGATTTAAGAACAAAATACATAAAATTTGGATACATGTATGAATTCTTTATTTGAATCGATGATAGAACGATCTATTGAATTCATTGTTTAAGGATGACTTCATGTAAATGTTGATCGCGGCTACACCTCAAATGGTTCATACGCTGGGTCCAATAAATTCTTCAATATTGGCTTCCATTGCGTCATCCATTGCGGGCGTGTCCCTATAGCCATGAGCCTTAACAGAGCTTCTCAAAAACTAGTCTGGAGGCGTTAAATCCCACGATCTAGGCAGCCAATTGACCGGCTCCAAACGTGAAATAAACTGTTCACCGAATTGTTTCGCGTGCTGTGTGGGATGTTGCACCGTGTTGTTGAAATTACATGTCAACTAAGTCTAGCTCTTCCATATTGGGGGAAAAAATTTTTAATCATCGCATCATTGCCGCCGAATCGATAATTCACGGTCATCAACAACACTGGCAGATAAAGGTGCGATATTTTCCTCTTTCCGCTCTCTACGTATGCATGTTGTTGGTTTAATGTCCAATAATATAAATTTGGTGCGAAATTTTATCAGAAGATTCCCAATAGCAGCCTCAGAAGGTCGCCCAAATTGACCATAAAATGGTAGAAGTGCACGAATTTTGTAATAAAATTCAATAATCTGCAAGCGTTGTACGTTTGTAAGCCGATTCATGATTAAATTATAGACCAAACGAAACATGTTACACGAAAATAGCAGAGCTTTCAAAAACAGTGTTGCCAAAACGGAAGTTGCTAAAAAATCACCCTTTATAAGTCAAATAAACCAAAAATAAAAAAATATATATATATATAAACTTTCTCTAAAGTAAGAAAGTAGAAATCATTCTGTATATTAATTTTATTTTTGGAATTTCTGCAAATCTTGCTAAATAACTTCGTGCATTGCATACTTTTAAGTGCCAATTGTTATTAGGCAGTTTTTTCGAAGCACACATTTAGGTGTTTTTACTGTTTATACACATTTTGCATTATGATTAATAGTAAATTTATTTAAAATCTCCTGAATAATCAGACGGAATAATTATCTAACCAAAAAATAATCTTTTCACTTGAAATACATTTTTTATGATAATCTTTACAACGAACTCTCTTTCTGTTCCCCAACATCTTTGTAAGGACCTTTATTTACGTTATCCTTTCTAGCTTCAATTTCATCCCGCATTTGAGGTGGCATGTTTATGGGGAGCAGCCACCAGAAAATGTCATTAAATATTTAAAGAAATCTCTTAAGTTGTAGTTATATTTTAAATATAATGCAAAAGTAGTTTCAGTATTATTTGAGTTTATAAAATTTTCTTTAAATTGAGTACAACATTAAGTGAAACTCTGTTATGTCTGTTAAAATAAAGAGTAAAAATGAATATAAACAGCATATTTTATGTACAAAAATAAGTGCAAGTTGCAAAAAAAAAAAAATAATTTTAGCAACAAAACTTTAAGTGGTTATTTTATAAAATGAAAATAAAATATATTTAAAATACATATATTTGATCATTTCATAAAAACACATTAAAGCAACAATCATAGAGCCAATAATAAATAAATGATAAATCAATTTATCTACAGAAAGTGCTCCATATTTCATTTGTACAATCGCTTAAAACAAAATAGTTTAAAATATTCAAAAACTAATAATATGTACTTCACAACAAGTATACTATTATTTATTCCTTTATGAAATTCCTTACGTTATGCTTTACTTTGTACACAATTTCCATTTATCTGAAACTAAATTTTACACACTCTTTTATATGTAAATTGCACCATGTTACAACAGTCATCACGCAGTTGCAATAAAACTTCACATGCATATGAATTCTCATTAGATATTCCTTTGATGTTCGTTTTATAATTTTCTTTTCATTTTTTTCGCAATATGAAAGAAATTGGAGTTTTTGAAGTTATTGGCATGTAATCGTACATACTTTGACAGAGGAAGTCGGAGCCGCAATAAATTGAAAGAAATGGTATTTAAAATTTAGTGTACGAATGTTGCTTTTGTTTGGACAAGATTTTTATGTGGATAGAAATAGAAAAACATTTTTTTACGAACAAGTACTACTTTGTGACTTACAGGGGCGTATCCAGGGGAGGTAAATAGGGATATAACAAAAATGATGTTTTGGTGAAATTCCCTTTTTTGGCACAAAAGTAATTCTCGGTAAAAATAAAAAAAACTTTATTTTAAGGGTTCGTGGGTAAAGTAATTAATTTTGCGGCTCTAGACAAAGCAAGTATGCGTTAGGTCATCTGAAAGGTAAGATGCTAAAGGACTTATTACATCGCCGACATCTGACTACTGGGTTTCCATAGGAAATAATTTATTTTCTCCTGTACGATCGTATTTAGATTTGTAATTTGTTTTATTTTGTACGGTCATTAATCCTTTCCAAGTTAATATTTCAAGAATATGAATGACTCCATAAAAAAACTTACTGTTAAATATTGGAGTTTGTTGTCATGTAGAGCGAACATCCCGTGCCCAACTGCTAGCTAGTCAATAAAATCAATAGGTCCCGTAGTGCCCACTAGATCATTCTTCGTTTTACATGTTTACATGCTATTTATGAATTCGTCTTATTAGACTCTTCATCTAAAAATTTTGATTTAAGGGCGAATCAGATATTATGAAAGGAGTATCCATGTTGTGTGTGTACCCCATTCGACCCATTTAATTTCTTTCAGTATGAATTGTAAATTTCGCAACAACTTTTCAGCACCCTTCCACGCCCAAGAACATAACGTATATGTGAACAGCCCCTTGCTTGCGAAACAGCGAATTGTATATAAAGAAGTAATTGTATGATGCAACATTTTTTGTTTATGAGGCCTTGGATGGAATTCATATGTTAATAGACTTGGCCTTATTATGCTACCAACTTTAAAAATCACCGTGTAATGCTGAGTATATCTTTTCTAGTTGGATTGATTCGTGGTGAAGTTGATTTTGCTTTCCTGCTTGTTAAAATTAACTTTTGTATACCAATTAGACCAACTTGTAACTTTCAGCTTAACATTCTTAATTATTACAGATCTGTTTATACTAATAATAACTCCTTTCATCGCATTTATGAAAATTTCAATAAATTGTATCATATTATAGATATTTATGTCGGAGAGTAATGATATTATAAAAAAATAATTTTGTATTTAAATGTATTCTTTATATTTTATAAGAATCTTTAGTCTTTAAGGATTTATAATCTATAGAACAAAAATAAATTAAAAAAAAAATAAAAAATAGGCCGTTAGGTAAATACAACTTCTCAGAAATATACTGCTGAATTATCAAAAGGACTTTTAAATACGAAAAATTTCGGAGTGAAAGCCAGGCTACTCCGGCTACTAGTTTCTTTTTTATCAAGAAATTTTTGGTATTATTATTTTGGAATAATTAGAATATTTTAATTAAGAATGTAATATTGGAAGATTTTTAATTATTAGATTAGCAGAGAGGATCCGTACGGATTTCGATGTCGCTACACTATCTCATCTGCGTTCTTCGTCCGCTCGTACCACTAGTGGCCAGTTGGACACTAGTGACCAGGAATATTGACTGTTATTGAAATAATAATTTCACATATTTTTTGGTGTAATAAGTTTATTTTTGTTGAATGAAGAGCATTATGAAAAAAGATTTATGGAGAATAAGGACTATCTAGTGAAAAACATTTTTAGTAAAAATTATATTTTGAAGAAAAAAAATACAGATTTTTTTGAAACCCCGTTTTTGTTGAAAACATCTCTTTAGTTTGTAAAGAAGTCAACTAACCATATCGACGAAACGTTGAGATAAAGGTTAAATAATTTGTTTTATTGACAACGCCGAAAAAAATAAACATTGACCAAAAGTAGCCCAAAGATATATGTATATCTATGTGGAAATAAAAGTCTTGACAAACTAAATATAACTTTATAATTGGTCACAAATGCATTAAATATGAGAAATTAAAATATTTTTTAAATAATTTTTCATTTTCAAAAAAATTTTTTTTTGCAATAAAAAATTCTTATTAGTAAAAAGTTGTTTAGAGAAAAAGAAAACGCATTTTCATGGAAAAGAAACTTTTTGGTAAAAAACTTTCATATATATGATACAGGTCTTTTTGGTGACAAAGGGAGTTTTTTTTTGTACAAGAATAACTTTTTGGTGAAAAATATATTTTAGGTGTAAAATTATGTATTTTACTAATTGATTAACAAGCGTGAACTCACTTTTATATAAAAAATTTTCACATTTATTATCGAAATTTCGGTTACTCCTCTGTGTAACTTTCCCAGAATGAAAAATCGTTTAACAATTAAAATAACAATTGATTAACAAATATTATAAACTAATAATTTCCTTTTCCGTTTTTTTGTATTAAAAAATAATTGTCATTGTCATTGATTGTTAATTGTAAAAAAATTGGGACAAAAGGATTTTTGAAAAAAAGGATTTTTAGGACAAAGGAATTTTTTTGGGACAAAAGTATTTTTTGTACGTTGTGGTCTATGCTTGGGCCTAGGATTTTTTTTGTGAGAAAAATTATTTAAAAAAAATTACTTTTTGTTGCAAACAGGACTTTTTGTAAAAAAAATTTATTTATTGTTAATTTTTGTTGAAAAAAAATACTTTGTGGTGTAAAAGGGAACGAACTTACTTGTCTAAAACGGGAACTTTTTGGTTTGGTGGTCGAGGGCTGGATTCCTTTTAAGATTTTGGGCGTTTGTTAAAAAAAGAAGTATTTTTTGGTAAAAACAATGAACTTTTAGTATAAAAAGGAAATTTTAAAATTAAAATTAGGATTTGTGACGTTAAATATCTTAAATTGTTAAGAGAAGGTCTTGTTCGAAAAAGTAGAGATAAAAAGTGAATTTTTTTAAGAATAATTTTCCGTTTGATGATAAAAGAAATTTCCCTTAAAAATGTATTTTCAGTGTTCAGAGCTTTTCGCAAAAAGGTCTTTAATGATAAGAAGTAAATTTTTTTTGGAAAGACTATAACAATAGTATAAATCTATTTTATGACTAAAATTTTTGGGTTTAAAAGCAAATTTATTCATTATTAAAGCGTTCTTATTGTAACTTTGACTTTTAAATTCTTTCCATCTTTTGCTTTCAAATCATGATTATGAAAAATTTATGAAATATATCTGCGTATCTTTGTTGTTTTATTTAATGGTCACGTTTACGTTTTCCTTTTAAAGTTGACATCCACTTAATAACAATTCGCTGCAAAGTCGTAAGAATATGGAGTAAAATAAAATAAAAATATTTCATTGTAATTTATGTAGATAAGAACAAATATGAGAAATGACAGCGTGAGGTAAAATTTATGTTACTCTTAATGCACTGTAAAAGCGAATTACCTCAAGTTAGGCTTTCAAGTTCTGTTCACTTTTTGGGCCTGGTTAAAGTTAAGTATGGAAATTCAAGAATATTTGTGAAATTTCATGGAAGAAGTTTTGTTTTTTTTTCTTTGAATTATACCCTTAAAGTGATATCTTGAAAAAACAACAATTTGAAAAATTAAACTTTGGCATGAGTTGCCAAAGAAAGCTTTAGTACAGTACTACAGTACTACATTTGTTATAAGAAAATCCATTCAATTGTTTCCTTGTTACCTTGTTACACTATCTAATGCACCGCATCATTTCTGTCCAGGAAGCACGTGCCAGTTTCACAAATATTTTTCATACCATTCTTTACAATATTTTTTCTGTTTTCAACTTCATTTCTTCTAAAATTCTATATATTCTGCAAAAAAGAAAAACATATTTTTCTTTTTACAAGAGTTTTCACATTTATTTAACTTACGTTTCCCTATTTTATTAAAAATTTAGAGAAGCACTAGAAAATATTAAAAAGCAATGCAAGAAAAGAAGTAAATCTTTGCATATATAAAGTCAATTTTTTGTACTCTTGGCATTCTTTTAAGGTAAATATTGAGTTTATTTATTCAAAGCAAACTTTTTAGCGCATTCTCAAAATAACTTTTAGTTTAATGCTGGAAATTTGATGTGCATTTTGTTCAGATATTTATTTTTAGAAGTTATATTTTTTAATTTATCTCTATCAGAGGGAAGAAGCCTTGTTTAAAAAAAAGCTGGCTTTTACACAATCAATGGCATTTGCTTTGAAACAAACGTTGTACTTACTTTATTACAAATTAATTGCAAAATAATGGCAATTTTAAAGTTATATATAAAATACATACATGATTCAAATCTTACGAAAGAAACCGCATAATTAGTAAAATTATTATTTTAAAAATATTATTTTAAAATTATTATTTAAAAAAAACTATTTTAGTTGATATGAAAAAACGAGTTATAGAAATATATATATTATTGAAGATCAATTTGAATTTTTTATGATTTGCAAAACTTTACAATTAACACATAACTAAAAACTTCAACAATTGAGACTTTCAAATTATTTGAAATATTTCCTTTTAATCAAAATCTAAATGAGCTTTTTATTTATGAATTACTTGAATTTATGTAAATGCACTCAAGTGAATAAAAGAATTGCAGTTTTTATTTAGTTTTAATAAATTAAGTTGTTTATTCAAGTTGAAATAGTTTTAAAATCTTTAATTTGTTCTACAAAGATGCTCAAGCGTACACAGAAAGAAATTCATTGAATGGGAAAATATTTTGTAAAAATACGAACTTTCAAGAAATTTTGCAAAATTAAACAAATGCAACAATTTAATTGAAAAAAAAAACAATTTTTGCTTGAGTTAAGAAAAACATCTTATTGACAAATAAGTTATTTAAATAATAAACAAGCAGCCAACTTAACAAAACGAATGATGCAGAATTTCTTATTTTTGATGCTGCTTTCACGTGCGATTTTCAGAATTGAATCCCAAATCAATGAGCTGAAAAATGTTGTACTGTGTAATTTTTTTTTCAAACGTTAGTACAGCGAAAGAAATAAAAATGGGCCCAGAATACCGTGAGTTTTTTTTAAATAAAAATCCATTTTTTTAGGATTTCGGTTTAATTGGTGGCTCTCACTGAACTAACAATGTATGTAGTTTGCATATGCCATCAATTACTTGCCCAGTTTGACCATATCTGTACAAAGCCCGTAAGTTTTGTTTTACAAATGAATAGCATACTTTTAAGCATGAAAGCTTATGGTAAATATGAAGCATAATTACTGAGTCAACGAAAACTTTTAAGCGTTAAAACGTATTTTTAATCAGAAACATAATGAATGACTGGCTGAATGCAAAAGCAAATAATAAATATTTATTTAATTTTTACTTTTCTTATTTATTATTCAAAAAAACTTACTGCTTATTTTTGAATATAAAATAATATTTTTCGTTAATAATTTTAGAGTGAAAACAAAAATAAAATATGAAATTTATTAAACGAAAATGTATTTTCAAAATTAGGTAGTTATTTTTAACATAAAAAAAAGTAATTAAAAGAAAACTTTCTGAAATAAATAAATATTAAATTTTTCCGTCTCATCGTATTGAAATTTCATTGTCATAATAATTTTTTATGAATTTGTTCACATGTGATTTGTTTTAATGTCCTTGATGGCTTTTGAGTGACAAATTGTAAACGTGCTTTTGTACACGTTGTTCCTTCTCTTTTAGCCATTTATCATTTTTCTTACTACTTTCTACGTTCATCTTGTGAAGCTGAATATGAATGAGTATAACCTGACAATACAAAATATTTTTTTCGCTGTTGAGCCCTTATGAATGTCCTTATGTGTAATTCACGCATTCCAAGTGAGATTGTTAGGTGAAATAAATATGATATAAAGTGGATTTATTTCATTTCATAATTTTTTTTTCCTTTTGGTTTATTTTCTTAATTCAAGAAAAATTATATTTTGATAAGGTTGATTGATTTCTGAAAAAAAATCAATCGATTTCTTTGGGAGAATAAGACAAAAGGAGAAGCTATATGCCATTAATATTATTGTAGTTTTTGCTTCATACTATGGAAGGTTGTTTATTTAATTATTATGAAATAAAGTTGTAAAAAATAAAAGAATTTGAGTTAATAAATTGTTAAGATTTATGAGTGCTTTCAGAGTCTTAAGTAAAAGAAATAATGTATTAAGATATTTATTTCAAGGAGAGTAATTGTTTAGGAGTTTGATTTTTGTATAAATAAAAATTCAATTGCAATTTTTATAACCGAACAAAATATTTGAGTCTTTCGTAATGACCAGATTTGATTATTTTTCAAATTGTGAAATTGTTTTACTATAAATTTTAATTGTTAAATTAACTCAGGGTTGTCACTGAGTTTTAACGAACATAAAAAGCTTGTTATTTTAGAATTCATTTTGTTTCTCCAGCTTGTCCAAATTAGAACTTTATATGCCTTCAGTCACCAGTATAAAATTCTTTAACTCATAATCTAAAGGAACAAATACTTATAATTTGCTCTTTAAAGTATGCAACACAGTTTTTAATAATTTTTTTATACGATTTTTTCTTTAAAATACGACTTTTGCATTTTTTGAAGTTTTTCATTTTGATATAAGTATTACCTTGCTATCGGAGGCTTTATTTAAAGCTGCAACCTTTTGAGAAAAAAGCTTTTCTAAACGAACTTTAATTGCCGCTTGGAGTTTTAGAAATTATTCCAAGAACTTGTGCTTAACTGCAAGAAAGAGACACTAAATATTCCATTGAACTGTCGTAACGAAATAAATTCTACTCCTTGACAAGCAAAGTGTTAGTTGAAAAATACACCGAACTACGTTTACTTCATAGCTCGCTACAGCTGAAACCTTGACATCTCTGCTTCCCTTTAACGCTCCATCCCACTATCGTTTCCACTGTCGGTGCTTTAAGCCTCTTATTTGTGCATATTTCTATACACATTCATTTGCTTTTGTTTTCGGGCTCTTTGGCAGATATTTAGTATAAAGCATAATTCATAGAATACTTTTAGGTCTTTATTAAAAAAACAACGAAAACTAAAGTATGAAAAGAGGCGAAGCACTTGATATTTTCTTCATAACAACGCCATTTATATTTGTGAGAAAAGAAGAAAACGTATTTTATTATTATTCTTTTATGTTATTTAAGCAAAACTAAAACAGAATTTATCTATTCACATTTTAAAAAAAGGCCATGAATTATATTTTAATAAACATCACTTTCGCTGAGTGTCAAGAAGTTTTGTTCCTATTGCACGTACTTACATGTATACATACATTTTTCACTCAAGCTGTTGTTCAACAATTGGATTAAGGGCATGTTGTAAGATTTCGCAACTGAAAATTAGAAATTTTAAGATATAGCTTAACATACACATACATTTGCTTGAGTTGTATGTGTGTGAGTGTGTAATTTTTAATATCCTTGCTGTCAATATTGTTATAATTTTATTTTGATGTCTGTATTTGTGCAATATAATTCTCCCAACAAACCAAAACGATTTAGAAATAACTTGTAGCAAGCTTATGTAAAGAAGCAAAATTGTCGCATTTGGTGCACAGAAAACCCGCACGCATACATTGAAAAGCCGACGCACCCAAAACGAGTCACTTTTTTGATTTTGGTCCAGAGGCATAATTGGGCCATTTTTCTTCGAAAATGAGCAAGGTGTGGCCGTTACAGTCAATGGGGATCGTTATCGAGCCATGTTGAACGAATTTTTGTTCACAAAAATTGAAGAGGAGGATTTGGCAACATTTGGTGTCAACAGGACGTCGCTACGTGCCACACAGCCGAAGCTACACTCGATGTTTTGCGCCCTGTTTTTGAAGATCGCATTATCAGCCGCAGAGCTGATGTCGTTTGGCCACCTCGGAGCTGCGATTTGACACCGTTGGACTATTATTTGTGGGGTGCCGTCAAAGATAGGTGTTACGCCGACAAGCCAGAGACAATTGACGCTTTAAAGGACAATATTCGTGAAGCCATTGATGAAATACAGCTGCACACAATCGATAATGTGCCTTAAAATTGGACCGATCGTGTAGGCTACTGCATTGCCAGCCGAGGCAACCATTTGATTGAAATTATTTTTCATTATTAACCGGAAGGATTGTACTTTCAAATAAAAAAAGAAATTTGAGAAAATATTCAGTAGTTTTTTTATAGCATTAAAAAAAAGTTATCTGGCGGACCCTTTAGATTTTTGAAATTTGTATTATTTTCTTCAGCCATAATGGATAATTATGTGGCATATTTACCAAAAATATTCAATTAAAATTCACTATTGACACAAAACACAAAAAACTGAAAACTGTAACTAATAATATAATTTTCGAAAACACTTACAAAACTATAGCGAGAACAAGTCATTTGAAATCATATTTGTTAAATTGTTACCTAAACTAAGTAAAAATCAAGTTTTGTTGTAAAAACATTTGTCATGTGAAGCATTTTTAAACTTTAATAAGCTTATAGTAAGTATGCTTATAAAAACTTGTAGGAAATCTCTTATCATAAGCTTATTCTACAATTCACTTACATTTTCCTTATAAAATGATCTGTTGGGCTGATTTATTGTTCAAAATTTTTTATATAAACATACAATTTTCGAGATGTGTCAAAAATATGGTTTCTGCTAGAGACGGGAACGTGAGTAACTTTTCGCTCACGCTCATGCATGCTCACGATGAAAAAAATTTTGCTCAGGAATGCGAATGCATGACTTCATCTTTTTGGCTCGCGTTCGTGCACGCTCACGCGAGTGGAAGAAAAGTTAGTAAAAAAAATTATAAAAATAAAATAACTATAAAATAATTTAAAAATAACTGGAAAAAAATTACAATAAAGCAAAAAAAAAACACGAAACAATCGCTCTAAAAATCTACTCACGCACGCTCATTCACACAAAATTTTATTTGTTCATGTTCATGCACGCTCATGTGATTAAAACAAAAAACTTATCACGGTTATGCGTGATCCCGCATGATTTACGCTTATCTCGTGAGCGGTGCCCATCTCTAGTTTCTACTGATGAGCACCAGTAAGGTGTATCACCCAGACTAATTTACGTCCCAATAAATAATTCTAATTCAATAAATTTTATGTTATCGTGATTAAAATTTATAGTAATAACAACAATTAAAAATTTAATTTTCAAGCTAAAATCTTTATCACTAAAATTCTGTTAACTCCTTGATTTTTGCAATTAAAAATTTAATTAAACAAACAATATTGGTTTTTTCTTATTGTAATAGGGGTATTTCCCTACGGGCTATTAGTGACCACTAATTTGTTTCCAAATGTAAAATAAAAATAAGAATTACACGATTTTTATTCCAGTTTTACCCAACGTTTGTTTTTTACGAACCTCTTCAGGGGTGCTGCTTAATTAAGATTATTTATATCTTTGTCAATTTCTTATTTAAATTGTTTGCTAATGTAATTCAAATTGAAATTATTTACAACTCAAAACTATTTCCATTAAAATTTTAGTTATTGCTGATTTATTGTTCAAAATTTTTTATATAAACATACAATTTTCGAGATGTGTCAAAAATATGGTTTCTGCTAGAGACGGGAACGTGAGTAACTTTTCGCTCACGCTCATGCATGCTCACGATGAAAAAAATTTTGCTCAGGAATGCGAATGCATGACTTCATCTTTTTGGCTCGCGTTCGTGCACGCTCACGCGAGTGGAAGAAAAGTTAGTAAAAAAAATTATAAAAATAAAATAACTATAAAATAATTTAAAAATAACTGGAAAAAAATTACAATAAAGCAAAAAAAAAACACGAAACAATCGCTCTAAAAATCTACTCACGCACGCTCATTCACACAAAATTTTATTTGTTCATGTTCATGCACGCTCATGTGATTAAAACAAAAAACTTATCACGGTTATGCGTGATCCCGCATGATTTACGCTTATCTCGTGAGCGGTGCCCATCTCTAGTTTCTACTGATGAGCACCAGTAAGGTGTATCACCCAGACTAATTTACGTCCCAATAAATAATTCTAATTCAATAAATTTTATGTTATCGTGATTAAAATTTATAGTAATAACAACAATTAAAAATTTAATTTTCAAGCTAAAATCTTTATCACTAAAATTCTATTAACTCCTTGATTTTTGCAATTAAAAATTTAATTAAGCAAACAATATTTGTTTTTTATTATTGTAATAGGGGTATTTCCAAATGTAAAATAAAATTAAAAATTACACGATTTTTATTCCAGTTTTACACAACGTTTGTTTTTTACGAACCTCTTCAGGGTTGCTGCTTAATTAAGATTATTTATATCTTTGTCAATTTCTTATTTAAATTGTTTGCTAATGTAATTCAAATTGAAATTATTTACAACTCAAAACTATTTCCATTAAAATTTTAGTTATTGCTAAAGTATTAAATTAATCGGGTTTCTGTTTTAATCGGTTAATCAATCGATTAGTTAATCGATTAATGTATTGATGAATTTTATATACAAATTAATTCATTTCAATAAATAAAAATGCATACATAACAATATTATTTATTAGTTTTATGCCCCTATTAGGGTTTACAACTCAATCCAGTTGAACAACTTACTGCCTGTTTGTCGATATCGAAAGAAAAATTTCTTTCGAATTATTACATTTGGAACAACTTTTAAAATTTTGTTTTTTCTCTTCTGTAACTGCTCAAAATATTTAGCACTTCCTATTGAGCTTGTGCTTGCATTTTTAACAGCTCTAGATGCTCGGTTTCAAAATTGTTGCTTCTGCAGCGATTTTTGTTTACTGCTGATGCTGATGAGGTGGAGAGGTTTTAAAGGATTTGTACCTGCGGTGCACATGCCGAAGACGAGGCTGCGACGAAAGTGTCTTCCGGTTTCTCGTCAATCATTGCCGGTGATATATTCTTCACACGAAAAGCATAAGCCCCAGGTGCAACTTGCTCTTTTATTTGTATAAGTTGCTCTAAACTTTCCTTGATTTCTTGCGAAGGACCTTAATAAGATTTCTCGCAAGATGATTGTTATGGTTGCTAGCAACCTTCCATTTCAAATTTGCCTTATAGTGTATCCAAATCTTCAAGAGAAAGAAATCTACATTGCATTTTCATTATATTGGTCTAATTTCATGATTACTACTTACCCGTTGCCACTCGTGAGAAGTTCCTGATAGTGGTCCTAAACTAATTATTTCTATGAAAAATTCCTCCCACAATTCGTTGATTTTATTTTTGCTGCATCCAAATAGCGGCTTACCTCGTCCACTTTCCATGAATTCAACAAGTTTTTCAAACTATTTTTCGTTGTAACTTGATTTTTTCTATAAATTTGCTCGAAATTGCTGATTAATTACTTTAAAAAAGTTTACTTACCCACTTTCCATTTTTTGCCAATAATTTATCCAAAACAACTGCTATTGATGAGTTGTAAATTTTTGATATATTTGTCAACTGCACTACAACTGGATTGTAAACGGTAATACCACAAAAAAGTTATAAGACGATATAAATTCAACTTGAAAATTTTTTACGGGTTAAGTTGTTATAGATAATACCAAATTGAAAATTTTAAACTGAAGTAGAGTTGAGTTGTAAACCGTAATAGGGGCATTCGATTTTATAACAAATTATTAAAAATCGGACAGAAAAAAAAATCACAAACGTGTATTAATTAAAAAAAAAACAATTTAGTGAGATTATTTTGTAAGTTAGTCTCATAGCTTAGGGATATCCTCTAAAAAAATCTTTTAAAATAATAATTTAGTTCAAGTCCTTAAGTTTTATACAAAACTCTTTTTTATTTTTAATTAAACTTGACTTTAAACAAAATGTTTTTCACTTATCGAAATAGTGAGCAATACCTAGAAAGAAAATGCACAATTTCTCAGACCTGTTTCCGGTTTTCAATAAACCTATTGCTCATTTACTCATACAGCGTCATAACTCAAAAAACGTAATTTTTGAGGTAAGAATGTGGAATTATTCTCCGTGTCGTTCTTAATCTTGTGTAAAAATTCATACAAATATCTTGTTTACTTAGCTCTTGAGAAATAAATAGTTTTTTACTCTTCAATTGAGTTGTGTGAAATTTAAAAACTTTAAACGAGTTTTCTGAAAAACGATTTATTTGAGTTATGAAGTTAATCGCGCGTTAATCAAAAATCATAACCAAAGTCGGAACCAATAAAGCAGTAACTAAAAAAAATAGTTCATAGATAGTTATAGATCTTATTCACAATTTTTAATTTGCGCAGCAAATGCTCTCAGCTGGTGAAAGAAATACAACTCTGCATATTAACATGTAGAGAAATTAAAATGTCGATAATTTTTTGAACGATATAAAATGGAATTAAGTAAAAAGCTTGTGAAACAATTTTTATTGTTTAAAAAATTTATAGAAATTGTAAAAAACTAATTTTTTGGTTATAACTTGTATAAAAATCAATTAAAATAAAGGTCTGCATAAACAAAGTTATTCAATAGAATTTTCTTGACTTAAAACACATTTCTAGCTTATTTTTAGTCACATTAGAAATGGGCACAAGCAGCAAAGATAATGAGGTAAATGTATCATATAGGAAATTGATAGGAAATACAGAACATATAAGGGGTTGAGTATTTTAGGGGTACACAAATTGGTCGCCAGATGAACAAACTTTTTTTGGTAGTGGGACAAAATTGCCGCTACCATTTTGATTGCGCGCCATCTTGGTTATGTTATTAAATTCTAAATGTTCTAAAGCTATACGCTAGCAATTTGTTGAGCCATCTTTTTTAAGGATTTCTTTGTAAATACGATTTGGAATGGAGTCGTATAAGGATTTCAAATAATCGAGGGAAATTGAAGACCAAGCTGATTTGATAGCTTCAATAAGCTCCTCCTTGGTATCGTACTGCTTACCGGAACCGTAAACCTTTCGAGCGAGCCAACCCCAAACATTTTCTATAATATTCAGTTCTGGGGAGTATGGTGGCCAGTCAAGCGTTCTTACATTCTGGCCACAAATCCATGACTTCACTGCTCTGGCGGTGTGAATAGGAGCGTTGTCATGTTGAAACATCCACTGATAGTTTCCAAAAAGCACGTTGAAGAATGAAAAATCCCGCTGCACCACACCCTTGTAGCAATTCGCATCGTGAAAATTATACATAATTAAATTCATCTGAACCCTCCAGGTTAAACTTTTTTCGGCAGACATTACTCCATTACGGTACCACACATTACTCCATGTCATATGACTGCGACAGTATGGCAAGCGTATTTCCTTGCGGACCAAAGAAACAAAGGACGCTGATGTGATGGTGCAGCGACCTCGAAATCAGTACAGATCCGTTCTGCTGGGCTGATGAATAAATTGTTTTAAATAAAAGTACTATCTTAATAAATTCATGAATTTATCCAAAATAAAAAACAATTTCTTAAAAATTAAGAAGAAATGGCTAAACTCAGATTTGAACTTAAGACACAAATTTAATTTTAATATAAAGAAATTTAATTTAATTATTTTATTTGCGTTAATTAACAAATCTTCAAAATACTTAATACCAGATAATACACAAAGATTTTTCCAATAGTTTTCCTTTAATTATCATTTTATATTATGTAAGTGCATTTTTCTGCATTTTTATAATTATAATCATGATTTTTGTGCTGAAATATCTTAAACGTTTTTAGTTTTACGATACAAATGTAGAAATAAACAAATAAATAACACAAAAATTAAAGTAAATATAAACTCTATAAAATTATCTACATATTTCCCAGACAAAAAAACAAGTCTTTATACTTTTTATTGCATTGTCCAATAAAATTCATAGAAATAAAAAAGTCCTTACAATTATTTTCTGCTGTAACACTTATTTTATATTTCTCCTTTGGCAGTGTTAATAATTTAATACTTAATCCTTTAATATTCATTAAATGAAAAAAACAAAAATAAAAATAAACTACCAGCAGCATTTGCAAACATGTTTCTTGAAGCTTTGACGTTTTTGTTCTTCGTTAGCTCATTCAATTTAGTAGGAAAAATATAATGTTTGAAAAGAAAACAAAAACACAAAAATGCCAGTCGTAACTCGAAATTGCTACGTAAACGATTCTTAAGCATGTGGAAATTAAATACTTTTACCTGAAAGCGCTACAACAGCTTTTATTATTATTATTATTTTATTTGTGTCGATGTGGTGATTCCTTGTTTATCTCGTTTATTGTGTTTTAAAGGATTCTAAGCAGGAGCGAAAAACAACTCAAGCTGTAATGGGAATTAATGGGGAAAATAAATATTAACGTTTGTTGGAGAAAAAGCAGAGATCTTAAAGAAGACATTCTTTGAAAGTGTTGGGTGGAAAAATAAAAATAAATACCTTAAAAAATCTGTCTATTATTGCCTTTGCCTACTGATTCATTTGCGCAAACATATTTTTAACAATTTGCATGCAGCGTTGCCGTTGTGGCACTAAAGTATCACTTATGATCCTTTTTCATTCCAATGACACTTTTTATTACCCTTTTTTTATTTATCCTTTTGTATCAAAATGGCAAAATTTATGCCACTTTTTGACCCTTTTCGAAAATGAGTAAAAGTTACAATATTATTAAACAGCAAAAAGTATACGTAAAATAACTAATATAGCACTTCCATCAGACAAAATCTATTACTTGCGAGATTTTGAGTAAAATCTTGTTGATTTTGACTAGATTTCTCATACAAAACGAAATCTACTTCGTCACTAGATTTTGACAAAATCTACTCAAAATTTCGTAATACTTAGTGATGCAACTATGGGTTTTCCTCAATTATACTGAAAAATGCTACGCTATTCAATAACAATTCTTTGAAGGGTGTGCTCGCCACCTGTTTCTCATTTGAATTATGATTTTCGTATGGAGTTTGACATTTAAAATGAAAATTCCAATCAACCGTTTTTGGCATGGATACGAAATTTTGAAAAATGTCACGAATAATCCGGTGTAAACGGTATAAATTTTGATAGAGATTTCAATTGAAATCTACTAGATATTAGTATTTTAAACTTTTATTCGCACTTTTTCCCAAAATTAATATTTCACATATTTAGTAAACATTAATAATTTTGTTAAAAACAAATTGAAATTGATTATTGAGGGGTATAGCTTGTTCCTATGTGCATTTCACTGTTACTAATGCAGATCATCAGGGAACTTTACCCAAATATTTCTTAGAACAACTGGAGATATTATATTATATTATTTTAGTCTGGTGTAAATGCCATATAACACAGAAATGTTTTGGTTCGAGATAGGAAATTTGAAAAATGATTTTATAAAAATATAAATTCAAATCCATATAAATTCGTTACATATCGTCGTTCCGAAGTTATCTTCACGTATATCACAAAATAGAATCCAAAAATGAGATAAGAGCGCATCTCCTAAAAATTCAAGAATTGACGATTCAAACCTGAAGTGTGTGAACCGGGTCTATGATCCTAAACTTGTAGTGCAAATTGGGATCGTCTAAAAATTTTTTTTGTATATGATGTTAAAACTCGATTTCCCAAGAAATATTTTGTGGAGATACGGGAAGATAACTTCGCGACTTTGTCCCATAGAATAGTGCTTCCGCTCGACGAATTTTTTCAAAACTATCACTGAATAAAATTAAACTTACAAACAAATTTGATATAAAAACTTGTGACGCCATGCTTTCCTCTCTCAATTTGCTCGAATTGGAGCTGGAAGAATAGACTCCAAGTGAAGATTTAATTAAAAAATATAGCACAAGTATTTCTAAAAAGTGATAATCAAAAGTTTTTGTAAAAGTAACTTCTTTTTTTATAATATGTCTAAAGCTAAGTTTAGACGATATGTTGAATCAGCATTTTTATGCTGAAAACTTTTATACAAGTGCTTGCATATAGTGTAAACGCAAAAGTTTTCAGCATACGTATGTTTAACAGCATTTGCTAACACTTTGTTAACAATACCAACAAACGTATGTTGGTAATTTCAGCATATCGTGTAAACAGCATATTATTAGTGCTTAACAAATTTCCTGCGTATGCTGACATATATGTAATTTGTTGAAGGGCGTATGCAATCTTTTCATCATATGCCAAATTCGTATGCATATGCGCCTCATGCCTAAGCCCAATCATCGGGAAATTTAAAATGTTTAATATTATTTAAGAGTCGATGAAACTATAATAAATTGAAAAAGTCACCCACATTGCAAAAAACGCGAAATCCCGCAAAAAGTGTAACCTGCTGTCGTGAATATGTTAATATCTTAATTTATCTCGATTTTGTACTTGGTAAGTTTTGCAATAGCTAGTGTTATTTTCTCCGACGACATTTATGTTTATTTTTTATTTATATTAATAAGTTTTATTGCAAAAATTATACGAATAAGTAGATAAGTTGAATAATAATTAAAAATTGTTGTCAAACTCACTAATTTCACAAACAAATGTATGTAGCACCAAATAAAATTCAACATATCGTATAAACACAAAAATCATATGCTAACTCTTATGTTGACATTTCATTTGCTTACATATGCTGACATCGAAAAATTTGTTACTTTCAACATATCATGTAGACGCCAAACTTGTTGAATATGCTGATAGAAGCATTTGTTATTATTTTCAAGCATATGAGTGTTAGCATACATTTGCTGATCCAACATATCGTCTAAACTAAGCTTAATATGAGAATGTACTTGTGAATTGTTTTTTAGTTTTAACATTGATTTGCAATTCAAGTATGTATAATTACTTTTATTTTAGTCTAATGTATTTAATTAATTGTTAAAATTCGGTTTTAGTTTTTTTTTAATTGAAATAAATATAATGTTTTTCTTCATAATAAACTTGACCCTATTTTACTTTAAAATACGCTTTTTTGATCTTAAATATCCTTTTAATAACACTTCTTTTAAATTTTTAACGGCAGTCCTGTTTGCATGTCAAGTACTCAGGGCAGATTTTTTTAGTGTTTTTCATGCATTTTTTTTAGAAAACTTTTATTTTATCGCCTAAATCAGGCTTTTATTTATTAATTATACCATCAAAGAGCAGAAAGTGTTAGAAAAAATGTGTATATAACAAATGGATCAGTATTTTAATTCAGAGTTGAATTGGTGATTTGATTTGCTGATCCCTTCAAGAATCAGGTCTCTGAAAGACGGTGGTCTTTGAATGTGTAAGAAATTAATATAAAATAAATATCTCTGCATAATATAATGTTCGACACTTGAACCTGATCATATAAAAGTAAAACTAGCAGCTATATGGAGTAAAAATATTTTTTAGTTTCTTGATAAGGGTTTCCTTTCTAAGGATCTACGAAGTGGCTGTCGACAAAATATGAAAAAAAATAAATGTATATACTAAAATATATAAATACTATAATATAAAAATTATAAAAAAACAAATTTAGGTACTATTTTCTATATTAAATTATCAATATTGGTGTCGCATGATATAAGACAGCCAGAACTAGTTTCTAAAATTATTTTTATATTCGCCTAAGCTAAATTTACTTTAAAAATCGTATTCTTCCAATACATTTGAAACTTTCAATAAACTATTTTTTTCTGAAACTTTTATGAAAATTTATTTTATATGTAAATGAAGCAAAAAAATTTTCTACATTCTGCAAAATTTATATCATTAACTTTTTCATTTTTATTCTTCCTCATTACAGTCTTCCGCAGAACCTGTTTATTCACCCACCATGGCGGGAGGTTTGTTTTCCATAGATCGTGAATTCTTTGAATTGTTGGGCACTTATGATTCTGGCTTCGATATTTGGGGTGGTGAAAATCTTGAATTATCCTTTAAGTCCTGGATGTGCGGCGGTACATTAGAGATAGTGCCATGTTCTCATGTGGGCCATATATTTAGAAAGCGATCGCCGTACAAGGTAAGTTTGCAAACAATTTAAAAAGAAAACATATAATTGGCGATAGTTAAAGCAAAACTACACAATTTCTTTCGGTTGGAACCGAAATTTTAACATTAAGTAAAAGTTAGTAACCATCCTGGGAAAACCCAAAATTTATTTATGATTTCTCAAATCAGCATCATGTAAAATATCGATGCCTCAGCGCCAAAAATTATTTTTTTTTTAAATATTCATAATATAATAAAAATTCACCCTGGCAGAAAAAACAATAAAGACGTCATTGTTATGATGGACTGTTTACCAAATTTACAATGTACTCCCAGTACATTGATAATGCCAAAATGATGCTCCTCCGTCTATTGTTTTCAATGATGTCATATTATTGTAAATTTAAATTTAGCATAAAGGATGTACAAATTTTCAATGTAGCCATACTGTAAGAACACATTTTTTTCAAATTTATAAAAATACATATATAACAGCCATTCATTTATTTTTAACTTGCCGCTACAGAAAGTTACTACTCCAATTTTCAAAAACCGCGATTTCACGTTTTGATGTCTTGAGAGTCGACTCTGGCTAATTTCACGATGATGTCCGTATGTATGTTTGTGTCTGTTTGTGTTGCTTAACTTATTGAAACCAAATTTTTCGCATTCTAACATTGAGCTCACTTAGAAGTCGGAAGACAGTGATCCAATTTATTTCGAGAATTTACGAAAAAATATTTTTTGCACATAAATTTAAAAATACTCTACCAACTCAACCTAATCAGCTCTTAAGATAAAAAAAACAACGTCATTCACGAAAAATTTCGAAAAAAAACCCGTTTTCTTTTAATCAGGGTTGTCACAGAATCCAATGTAGTGGGAATTGGATTTAAAAAGGAGGAAAAAATACTTCTGTGCGATGAAGTCCGATGTTATCGGTTTTATGTTCAAAACAGATAGTAAATCTAGATTGAACATAAAAAAATTTAAATTCAACGACTTTTCAAAACCCCTCCCGACTGCATTGGATTATATGACAACCCTGAATAACATAAAAATGCTTCGTCAAATCAATTTGTGATGTTTACTGGTTCTTGTGGATTTTGAAAAACCATGTCAGTCGCTTCAAATTTGGCCGAAATTTTTCGAAAAAATATTTTTATTGTAGTAACTCCAAAAGTTTTCTTTACATCAATTTCCGATATTTATTGAAAAATTCATAAATTTTCGGCTGCTTTAAGGCTCGCTTAGCGGGAAGTTTTGGGGATGGCCTGAAAGATCATTGGAATTCCAATATTTTAATGTTTAAGTCGGAGAAGTGTGATTATTCGATTAATCAGTGTACTCAATCATCAAATAGCTGATTAGTAAAAAGTTCTGATTGATGAAAACAATGGTTTATCAAATAATAAAAATTTTTGTTATTCAAATTAAAAATTTAAAAAGCATAAAACAAAATAATTAAAGAAAATTAAATTGATACAAGCAAGTATAAATGAATGAAATATAAAAATGTACAAAAAACAGAAAGAAAAAAATCAAATTAATAATCAAAATACAAAATATTCAAAACTGAGATTAATTAATTAATTATGAAATAAACAAAATCGGAATTCATCGATTAATCATAAATTTGGATGAAAAAATTTGTTAATAATTAAGTTGGAGACCCGTAGACTAGTGGATTAGTCTGGGGATCGCGGGTTCCACTCCTGAGTAGACTCTGGTGTATTTCTGCAGACGTTTGTCTTTTATAAAAAAATTTGTTGATTAATCGATGAATCAAATTTTGATTAATCAGAATGTTTGAATGATTTTTTTTTAATCTCCCAACTTAAACTATAAAAACTTTAATGTACTTGTATATTTATTTTCATTTGAATTGCAAAACCGTCTGAATGTCATTTCCAAATAATATACCAAAATACTATAACAATTTTGCAACCTTAAACTTTTTGTGAAGTATTTTAACATTTAATTCAATTTAACCTCACCGAAATGCTCTCGTTAATAACATTTTCATTCCATTTGATTTGACCAATTTTTGTCATGGTCTCCTGCTTCATGTACATACAGCAAATTTGTTGTTGTCTCACATGCTCAATCTCTATGCTGTTGCCACACAGCACAAGAAACAAAAGGAATATTTCCCATCCACACCCCCACCACCTTGTGGGTGACAAAAGCGCTGCTAACACAACGAATGCTTGTGAGTTTTAATGTTTGAAGTTCGTTTTGGTAGTTTTTTTTTTATTCACTTCTCTTTTTGTTAAAACATGCTGTTTGTTATGCCACACATGCCACCAGAGAACTGAAATAATTTGTACCGAGTTCTGTTTTATTAAAAGTGAAAAGTGTGTATTAAATTTGGAGGCGACTCTTTTTAATTGTTTGTGCTCATATGACGGTGATTTGTTTCGTTTTTATATTTTTATAATGAAGTTTTATTTCTCAAAGGAAAATGTAAAAATAAATTAAAGGGTACAAAAATCAAGTGCATACCTATTACCCTTGTTGTCCTAACACACAAAAATAGTTTGGCATGCGAAAAAATCAACTTAACACAATGTATTTATGTATGTATAGGGGTTTTCAACAAGAACTTTGCTTTCTAAAACAAAATAAAACTAAAAATTTAGATGAAGATGATTCAAATTTTTATTGTATTACAAAGAGAAAAGTTTGGCAATTATGAATGAAAAATTATATCTGGCAAATGTCCACCACGACCAGGCTGACAGATTTCGATTATTTCATCAAAGTTTTTAATGACTTTATGGTAAAATGGTGGCTGCAATCGATTCGATTAGCTCCGTATAGACTCTGTCCTTAACATAGCCTCACAAAAAATAAACCAGTAGCGTTAAATCACTCGATCTGGCTGGCCACTTAACAGCTGAGTTTTGTGAAATTATGTGATCGGAAAATTTGATTTGTAATAAATTGATCATTTCATTGGCTGTGTGGCATGTGGCACCGTCCTGTTGATATTCACATCATCAATAATATGCTTAAATTGAGTTGTTAACATCTCGCGATAGCGTGATTAACCGTTGCCGCATTTCCTGCCTCATCTTCGAAAAAACGGCCCAATCACGCCTCCAGGCCACAAAAGGCACCATACAGTGACACGATGAGCATGCTAGGCTTTTCAATAATCGCTCTAGGATTTTCAGAAGCCCAAATGCGAATACGTCAAAAAACTAAACGTCAAAACTATCATGTTGTTGGTCTTGCCACAATTGAAAAACAAAGTTCTTGTTGAAAACCCCTTTATGTACGTATGTTTTATTAGAATTAGAAGCTAACAAGTCCTTGATAAAACAAGCATGATGCAAACAAATCTATAGAGTTAATAAATCCTCTGAAATTTGTGAAAATAATATACACAATAGTAAATATTAATTTATAAATTGCTATTCATCAGGATTTCTCAAAAATAAAAATAATTATAAGAGAATTTCCATATAATTTTTATACTTTTATTCCTAAAAACGAGGAATGCTAACAATTTAAAAGGAATTTTTTATAATTTACATATTGTAAACAATCGTTTATAGATGATGGAAAGTAAAGAAAATAAAACACAGTATGATGTGAGCCAGTCCAAAGTGACATTAACATGTCATGATTTAAGTAAAAAATTTAAAATTTCAATGTGTTAAGCACAACATGATAAGTTAAGGACCATCACGAAAATAGCAAATGTCTAAAATCATGCACGCACTTATTAAAACAACACATACACAAATACACACTTTTATACACTTGTATATTTTTGCAAGCACTTCATGTTTATGCCCGTAAGAATTGTAGTGGCTAAATAGGCGCATTTTGTTATTCTGAACCAATGCATACTCTGAGGAGTTGGTAGTATCAAAGCACACATACAAATACATTATAATATTTACTACCCCACACGTACTTAATTTCGAACACAAATGTCACATGTGTCCACTTTAATAGAGAAACAAGTTATTTTATGTTGTTGCTCAAGTCGCTTCTTTTTTTCTTGCTGTTTAAATATAAAACAGGAAACCCCAGAAAAGAACAACTACAAAGACTGGTAGTGAAAACGTCACAACCACTGGTCATGTTTTAACAATTAATGTACACTGTACGTGAAAAAAAAAATGGCAGGACAAATACATTCTCGCAAGTGTACACATAGTTTGCAGGCATAAATGTTGTGTGTGTTAAAATACAGTGAGTCAGCTTGGAATAAAAATTTCTCAAAAAAATTGCTTTTGCGGTAGAAAAATATGTAATATGGAACTCTAGTCGTTATAGTCGTTAGAGGTCTTCCCCAATATTTTCAAATAGCTGGAATATTTTTTGAACCCAAAATGAAATTTTTTTCGATACATTCAATGCAATTGGTCACACAATAGTCAACGATGTTATGAAAAAGTGCAAAGAAACATTAACTCAGATGCACTTATAGATTGCCTTGTCGTAGCAATTATTTAGGGACATTAATGTTTTCACTATCAAGGGAGAAAGTGTTGTTCTATTAGTAAGAGGTTCGTTCCCCTGAATTATTTCAGAAAAAAGAACTTTACACGAAAGAAAGTTATACAAAGCAGCACGTCTAACATTCCTTGGAGCATATCTTTTATACATTTAATGGTTTCTATTGATGTGTCACAAACTCCGAAGACACTGAACTTACTATGACTAACGTTCTTAGAGATACCTCACTACTTATTGCACAATTATAAGAAAACTTATGTGTAGCGTAAAGCACGGCGTAACCTGGGTCAGGGATGGTAATTTTTCGATGGTTGCTAGCTCTGTCAACTACGAGAATTATGTCATCCAATCCTTCGAAGACTGACTCTTGCGTTTGCGCTAAACTTTTTTGATCCGTATTTTTGCTAAGGTTCCCTCCCCATGGTAGCTCGCTCAGCACGCTCAATCATCTAAGGCTCTTCCAGTAACTATTTGTAAACATCATATTTACTTTTTCGCATGATATTTTTTATTTATATTCAACATCCTTTTTCGTTGTCAAAAAGATGGGGGTCCTTTTAGATCTTGCCTACAAGCAGTTTACTTATCAGGCTCATTAGCTGCAACTTGTAAGTTAAATCATCCCACTCCCAGTTTGAGTTAAGGGCTTGGTCCACAAAATATTATAGCAGATCTCTTTTTGCGAGTTCATGTGCTGTAAATCTTTCACACCAAGCTGCACATTTACCGAACGAGCTTTCGTTGTTAACCTTCTTCACCGGCCCTGGAACTTCCGAGAACCTGCGATCACTTTTAAATTTGTCGAAGAGAATTGACAAATGATCGATAGGTTATTCGAGTAGCTCCCCTAGTAGCGGCTAATACCGGAGGCCACTACACTCGCTGTAATGCCCAGACGACTATCTGCATGCACTCCTATGAAGTTCTAGAATATCAGCTTTTGAGATCTAACAAAACTTTTCACAATGCCTTGAAGGATAGTCCAGATCCGAAAAGATTCGATAGCCTGAATGTCTAAGCCTGGGTTCCTGCAAAACTGCGAAGTCACTGCGAAGTCACTGCGAATGAGTTGGCTTGACTCTTCTTATTCTTCTTCGACGGAGGACGTTCTGCAGTAGCTACCTTGGGAAACCCCTAAGCGTTTCAACAAGCGTCTGATCTTACAGTGATCCGTAGTGATGTCCGTCAGTAGAACACTGATGTCAAGCGCCTTTCTTTCAGAAGCTGGTAGTTCCTTATTCGTTGCTATCATTTCTTGCTGAACGTAAAAGAGTCATGGACACTCCAAAAGTGGTCATTTTAATATCATTTGACAGCTCAACCAATTCTACTCATACAGGGCCTTGCCATTCTTAGCTTGTTTCGTCTTTCGTCTCTCCTAAGTTTCTCGTGATCTGCATCCTCATTGACTCATCGTTCCGTGGCTCATTTTTAAGAGATAATTAGAAGATTAAGCTCCTCGCCCTTTTTCAAAAGTTTCTGGTTCTTTTCTTTCTGTTCCCTTTAGTTAAACAAATTCCTGCTAATAATAATCAGGCTGTTCTAGATGAATACAATCTGCAACCAAGAACTCCTAAGTTTAACAAAAGATCAAGAAGTAGTTTGAAAAATTTCTGAATGAAGTTGGACAGTACACATCATACGAAAAGCACCCAACAGCATTGAAAGAAAAACACTGTAATGAATGTCCCAAGATAGTAGACGTTCTAGTCGAGCTAAAAATATTTGAAGCAGAATAGTTATAAAGAAGAAAGTAAACTACGACGTACATAAAATTTGTATATAAAACATCGTTGCAATTTAATGGATGAAAGTAAACGGTTAACTTCTTTTCGCACTTTTAATGAAGTAAAGAAGAAAATTTGTAGTTTGGTAAAGAGGAATCTCAAAAAAAGTGCAAAATATCATATATTAAAAAATCTTTTTTTTAGGTAAAAAATCTTTTTTTTAGGTAAAAAATCTTTTTTTTAGGTAAAAAATTTTTTTTTTTGGTAAAAAATCTCTTTTTTAGGTAAAAAATCTTTTAATCTTTTTGGCGCCTCAAAAAAACTTTAAAACTAAGATAAATCTTCACATATTGTAACACTGATTGGATATAAATACTTACCACCTTTGCTTGGAAACAACAACTTAAAAATGTCAATTCTTTAGAAGTTTTTGCACACGAAAAACACCATAAAAATTAAATGTATTGAACTCGTGCTGTCATGTCCATCGTTTTACTCTCTGGCCTACTGCACAACTATTTTATTATGCTTTAAAAACTTCACGAACACACGCACATAATTAAAAAAAACTTGCCTTCGGCGACCTTCAAACGAACATCTGTGTGGTAAGAACACGCTCTACTACTGCCCCACTCAGAGGATAATTTGTTTATTTACTACGAGTAGTGGAGTGAGTAAGTTCGGGTAACGTGGTATACATATTTTTTATTTGACTATAATGTTTTGAAACTTCATTCGATTACAACAGATCTCAACTGATATTCTTCTATAGATCTTAGGTTTACATTCAGGAAAGTGAAAGAGTCTTTAGAGCCCAATTGTTAGAGATATTTGAGAGGAAGTGAAAAAAACCATAAACCAGACATTTAAAAAAATTGGCGGGTAACACTTTGTTCGGTTAACGTGGTACATTAGCGTACGTAGCGGATGGTGATTTCTAATGGAAATATACCGTAACAAGTGATCTTCGGGTAGTTAAAAAAATGTCTCCAATGTGTATCTGTAGTTAAACTGCGGTTGTAATCAAGCTAACCTGCTTAGGGAACTTTATAAGGATTTTCAGGACAATAAAATACCTTTTTTATCTAAACATATGGGCAAATCCTGCGTGAAGAACGCTACATTCGTACACGTTTTCACATTAATATATAAAAATTTTTTGGTCTTTCAAAAGAGGTACCTTCAACTTATGCATGGTGTTTAGTGGAATATAAGTTATAATTTTTTAGCAAGTATTTGTTGCCAAATAATTGATCACAAAGTTTTGTGACGCACGCTACAAAAAACGGGAGTAACTTTGAAAGTTAAAGTGTGTTTTCGTAATTTTTAGCGAATTTTGCATAATAAAGCACACAAAATTAATATAATAGAATTCTAAAATAACTTATTTGCAGTAAAAAAATTTTGTTGTTTTTTAACATTTTTTTTTTTTACATTTTTTCTATCCAATTTCCTATTATAAAATTTTATACGAAATTTCAATGTTTCCAAAATACTAAAGACAATATTTTTTTACTAAAATTTAAGTGAATTCAATGTATAAAAATATGGCTTTTGATCGGTCCATCTTCATTAACACTAAAGTAATCATATGAAAACCTAAAAATTGTTCATTTCTGGCATGAAATTAGAAGATCTGAGGTGGGGTACGACTTAGATAATAATTTGTACATTAATGATCATCGAAATACATTTAGTTTTTTTTATAAAATTGTATATCTAGTCTAATATTCCTTTAAAAGAAAAGATAAAAAATATGTTGGATCAATTTCAACAAATTTTGTTTGGTGGACTGTTTCTGGGACTTTCCCATATAGTTTTTTTTTCCTTTTTTCTGCTTCCCATTTCCTTATTTCACTTTTCCTGGGCATGTCTGAGCATAATTGTTATGTAATACACTATACGGCATTAATCGAACTCGAGTTTAATTCAAATAATTCTATTTATATTATTCTTTAAATTAAGCTTGAGGTCACTTTTTTTATAAAAATCATCCAAATTTATTAAATCGCGATATCATTTGATATTGTTTCTTTATTTCCAAGTGTTCCAATTTAAGTAGCCTTCATTATTATAGAAGAAAATTAGAATAGAATTACAGAACATACTGATATGAACAGGGAATTGTTTTTACATATTTTAGAGTTTTGTATAGTTGATAGTAGGTATTTTCAGTATGATAATAAGATATATTTACAGAAAAAGGACTTCCCATGGGATCTCCGGCATCTCCAATTATAGCCGACATTATCATGGAAGAATTATTAGATAGATATATGGATAGTTTGTTGATCATATATTTTTTATTATTTCGGGTTGTGAGATAGAAAATATGTTAACATCTTTTAACTCATTCCATTCTGACTTAAAATTCACTACTGAAAAAGAATGGGAAAATAGACTTCTCTATTTAGATACATTGGTGATTAGGAATGGTAACAGTTTATTAATTGATTGGTATTAGAAACCGACAGCATCAGGGAGGATTATTCATTATTATTCGAAACATCCAAAGAGAATAATTATTAATACGGCGAAGAATCTTATAAACAGAGTACTGACTATTAGTAATGTAAGATTCCACAGAAGGAGTAGAGAAATTATCAAGGATATTTTAATAAATAATGATTTTCCTATTGGTCTATCATATAATTTGATAGGATAGTATAAGAGACAGAATAAAAATAACTTAGAAAATGACAGTATTGAACCAAAAACTTACAAATCTCTGACATATAATCCTTTTATTTCGAAAAGATTAACAAAGTCAGATATTTTTGATACTAATAAATATATGATGGCACATAAGACATACATATAATACTTTAGGTAAATTATTTAGTAAGACAAAAGATAGAATACCATGTGAGGGTAATGATAATGAAAATTGTGATAAAGTTTATATAGGCACAACAAAAAATAAACTTAAAAACCAGATTAGCTGGACATAAGTCTCACCTAAAATACAAAAACTATACATCATCACAAAAAGCAGCATTATCATTACATTGCCGTAATTCAGATCACTATCCGGGCTTTAATAATGTATCTATTTTGAACTAAGAAAATATAAACGTTGTTATATTTTAGAGATGTTAGATGTTAGATAATTAATATACCGTCAGATTTAAGAATTAATTTTACAGCTGATACTGATAGTGTAGCACAGAATTATATATATTTAATATTAAGGCTAAAGGAGTAAATATATAATGTAATGAAATAGTACAATATTAATGTTTTCAAATTTAAAGAATTCCTCATTTTTTCAAAAAAAAAAAATAAATAAATAAAATAAAAAATTTCAAACGACTTTTCAAACAAATTTTTCAATTGACAAACAACTTTTAAACCAAAACGGAAAAATAAATTGTTGACTAATAATTTGTTAATTTTTATTATTTAAATTGTTTATTGATTTTTTCCTCCTGAAGGAGTTACTCAAAAGGTAACGAAATATCGAGATAAAATAAATTTGGATGATTTTTGTAAAATTTAAAGAATAATATAAATAATTAATGTTTGTAAATTTCAATATACATATATATAATTATATAAATATTTAGAAAAGAAGGTCGAAAAATTATAAATGACAATCTGGTCGTTAATAAACTAAATTTTTGTCAATGTGGTTGAGTAGTAAAGGACTAACTTCTAAATTTTAAATTGTTTATTGGGGCTTAAATCATTTAATTTTAAGTTAACACACATATTTCAGTGGACCCAAAAAAAATTCACTCACAAAACTAGTAAATTTTTTAGCTTCCAAATAAAATATTAATATTCTGAGATCTAGAAACCATCAAGCTTGGTTTTGTCAGCTTCTAGTTTATAGTTTTCGAGAAAAACTACTATACCACATTACCCGGCTTTACTGGAATACACGAACCTAATAATTGTGTAACCTAGTAATTGTGTAACTGCGATTCTCTGGAATTGACTGAAGCGGGAAATACATGATATCGCAAAAGTTACGTAGATATTTTAGAATATATGCATTGCTCTCAGAACTGCAGGGAGATACTCGTGTACATATGTGTGTCCCTAGGACATGGGTGGGGGTACAAAGAAAAGAGTTAAGTTTATTGTTGTTAACCACATAGACGGGGCTTTTGCTACTGGTTTTGTACACTGTTGGTTGATGAGTTTGTTAGTTTTTCATTAAATATTTGTTTTTATTTTTATATTCATTCCTTTTGAAATTGTGCGGCCAGCTTCTGCTTGCTCGGCTGTCCTTATTCTCTGCTTGTTTCAGCGTATATGGCTAATACGAGTTTTCCCTTTATTTTTTTTTATATTCAAAGAGACATAAAAGATTTTGTATTTTTTAATTTTCATTTTTTTTTGTTATAATTAGTGACTCAATTTAAACCAAAAAAAAATATCTACTTTTGCGTTTTATAAACCGTAAAATAGTAAAATGTTTATGTATGCAAGTGTGCCTTTATGAGCGTATTTAATGTGAGTGTATGCGTGTGTAACTGGGTTAATTTTCACCAGTTATAGTCGTCGTACTCATCTATTTACACATGCATGCATTTCATGCACTTATGTAAATATAATATTGTGAAATTGAAACCTTCTCCTTGTATGAATTTTTTGAGTTGTGAAAATATTTTGAATTTTCGTACGTTTGGAGACTTCATTTACACTTTTTTTTGTTTTTTTTTTTTAATTTTGTCGTTTTGTATTCATGTTTTTGTTTGTCTTCTTTTCGTTCTTTTGTAGTGGCGCACAGGAGTTAATGTGCTTAAAAAGAATTCAGTACGTCTGGCTGAAGTTTGGTTGGATGATTATTCCAAATATTATTATCAACGCATTGGAAACGATAAAGGAGATTATGGTGATGTTACAGCACGTAAAAAATTGCGGTAAGTTGAAGGAAATTATTTACTTGACTTAATTTATTAAGCAAAAGTTACTTGCAATGTAGTTATACTCGTACGCTAGCGAATTAAAAGCAGCGTTGTCAGACAGGAGATTTTTCTCCTATATTTGGGAATTGTGTCAACATTTTTTTTTGAGTCAACATTTTTTGCAGAGAATGTTTAAGGGAGTTCAAAAATGTATTTAGAGGACTTTTTGGTCTATTTTAAAGTTGATAGTGGTAATGCTTAACACTTTCACTGTCACTATACGCAACTTTAAATAGCAATCAAATTATTTAGCCAATTCAGCAAATGGCCTATTGCATCGTATTTGTACGATTGCGTAGAAATCGAATCAAACACACATTTATATTTCTTTCATTGAATACAATTATTATCACATTTTTTTGAATTATTCGAGTTATTCGAATAATATAAAATTTTTACTCGATTAATCGAGCAATTTTAAAATCCCAAAATCGAGTAATTCCTCACTTGAATAAAATCAAAATTCAAATAAATGGATACTCTACTAAATACATGAAATCATCTGTTATTCGAAATACAGTTTGTGCTACATTTTTTGTTTGAAAAATATGTGATGAAAATAAAAAGAAATATAAACTAAATATATCTAATTTTAATATAATTTTAACGAATATTTTCTAAGTATAATACTGAAGAATTTTTTATGATAAACGTCAAGCTAAATATAAAAAATTTGCTAGTTTCGTAAAGAATTTGTCACGTATGGAATTTGGCGTTTATCATAATTTACAACATTTGTCACATACATATACCTCTCAAAAGGGAGTAAAATATATAAAAAACATGTCGCTCCTTTAAGACAACGTTGTCATATCTCAAAAGAAAAATTCGTTCGTCAGAAAACGAGGTGCGTAAACAAGATATTTAACACAAAATTAATACGACGAATATTTCTGCATTCTTAACTCAAAAATCAATTTTTTTGACATATGACTACGTTGCAATAAAGGAGCGATGTTATCTAGTTTTATGCGAATTTAACACGAATTTACATTTTACTCAATTAATTGACATTAATTGTTGGAGTTATTCGTTAATCGAAATTAACTGTTTTCATTATTCGTTCAAATAATGGAAAAACTTTACTCGATTAATCTAACAAACATTAATCGAGTGGATGCACTACTATTTAACCAACTGTTTTTTGTTTACAAATTCGGTTCAAAGTTTTATTTTCAGTATTATTTTATTTTACTTTCAAAAATTAAAATAATTCTGATGAAAAAAGTATTTAACAATTTTCTATACAGTCAACGCCAAAATAAAGTGTGCAGGAAGCTGTTTAACATTTATAAGTTCATAGATGTTAAAAGAAGAGTTTATTTAAATAAAATAAATATTAATTTATTTCTTCTTAATTTTCAAAAACTTTTGTTTGTTGCGGGTGTTTAGCAAGTATATATATCCATTTCATTGGCGGTAATGGCAAATCATTAGTAGACCTTAAACCAAATTTTTGAAATGTTTCAAACCTCTTATCTTACACAAAAAATTTTAAAAAACCAATGAGAATTTCAAAATTACAAAAGTATAAATAAGCATAGTAGGCTTTGAAACTTATTCAAAAATCCCAACAAACAAATTATATTATTCGATATGAATCTATTTTATTTTATTTTTTTTTGTGAAATTCTTTGAAAGATGATATCGAGGCAATCTCGATTAATAAATTTAAAAAACATTTCTTCTTAATTTTTGAATTAACAATAATCTCAAAAGAGGGCTGCTTCTCCTATTCCCAAAAAAATGTAAACTTAAAATAATTTTTTTTATTTAACTAAAAAGTATGTTTTGTTTTCCTTTTCTTTAATGACTGCAGCAAGTCGTCAGGCCATTGAATAAACGAGGATATTTTTTACTTGTGAGGGAATGTTATTCCATACTTCAGTGATTGAGCTTTTTAGGGATTCTTTGTTACGTATAATGTGTTTTCGGTTCTACCCGTCTAGATGTTCTTATAAATTTAAAAATTAAAGATTTTTCTGTTTTGAATCCATTTGTTATTCAATTTATTCCGCAAGACTTTTTTACATTTAAAAACTAATTAATTTTTGATAAAATTAATTCGTGAAATTGTATACAAATATTTAAATTAATAATATAAAATACAATAACATTAACCTTTTAGTACGTAGAATTGAAAAAAGAACAGTCATTTTCAAAAAGAGTTAAATTTATTTGTTTTCATATAATATTTTGACTTCTTGTTTGTTTCAATTGAATTCATTTTTTACAAAAACACTTGCTGGTAACTCGTAACTTTAACAGCATCGTTAAATGGAGCCATAAATTTCTTTAACTTTTGAGTCTCCGAATAGAGTACTAAATCAAAATGTTTAGCTCTTATTATCGAATTTCAATATTTACATAAAGTTTTCGACGAATCTTTTATTGGTTTAATACATTTCTTAGAGGCATGATTTGATCCGAACCCTTTGTTACTTCTGGCAGTTGGAATCCATTTAAATTGTTTTTTAGCAACTGTTGTGCTTTGAAAAATAATTTATCAAAACGGGGTTTAACCACTTTAAGCTCTAAATACATAAATAAGACTTACATAGTTGCAAAAAAGAATATCTGTATTTACAAAAAAACATAGTTGCAAAAAATGTGTACCAGCAAATGACACAAAAACGAAACAAGAGGGAAAATTTACTGAAAGAAGCAAAAAGTGCCAAAGGTGCCGTTTACACGTTTTAAAAGTGTCTTGTTGTCTCTTTAAAAAAAGGAACTAAAGGGAAAAACTACGATTCAGGAATAATCAAAAACAGCTAAATCTAATAGCTCGAAAATAGCTAAGTTGGCATCACTGGGAAATGAATTCATATCTCACTTAACTTACACGATAGATGGCGTTCGTGCAAACGATTTTTTTTCATGAATAAGGAGATAGATAAATGTTTCTGCAAGAAACTTTAAAAAATGCAGAAAAAGTAAAAACTAAAAATTTAATAAAATATTATTAGAATGAAATTATTTTAACCTTGCCACTCCTCAAGAAGCAGCAAGAACAAACAAAATATTTGCAATATGACAACACTAATTGAAAGTAACTGTCACTTGATAAATTTATTCACAATTCATTCACGGTGATTTTTCAGTAACAGTTGTTGTGAACAATTTAAACAGTTTGTACTCACATTGTGTTTTCAAAAGTTTTTAATTATTTAATTTAAGTGTTTTTTTTTATTCTTGTTTCATTTGTTTTATTAGTGAACGCTTGGGTTGCAAAAGTTTCAAATGGTATTTAGACAACATCTATCCTGAACTATTTATACCAGGAGAATCTGTTGCCTACGGCGAGGTAAGTATTCTACTAGAAATTTAGTTATTAATGAATGCAAAAGAATAATCATAAATTAAACAATTAATTGCTTTAACAAGCTGAAGCTAACCACTCAACTGACCTTCCCACCCACTACTAAATACTATCACGCTATAAAAAA
This sequence comes from Gymnocheta viridis, assembly GCA_956483585.1. NCBI lineage: Eukaryota > Metazoa > Arthropoda > Insecta > Diptera > Tachinidae > Gymnocheta > Gymnocheta viridis. Next base: position 106,525,765 of record OY101441.1, on the reverse strand, counting down.
AATCAAAATTTACCAAAGACAAAAAGAAAATAGAAATTGTTTTAAAAATTCTGCTTAATATTTACATATATACGAGTAACAACTATGTAACTAATCTCCTAACTAAACCAAAAATAACTAATTTATTTGAAAAATTTATACAGATAAGAAATTTGGGTGCTGGCGGTCGCACATGTTTGGATTCACCGGCACGCAAAAAAGATTTAAAAAAGAAGGTTGGCTTGTATCCCTGTCACAAGCAAGGTGGAAATCAGGTTTGTAATAAAACTGAAATAAAAAGAAAACCAGCGACCGCCACAAGCTCCGTTAACAAAAAACAAAAACATTCGCTTACAAAATAAAACACCAAAATTGTTTTTAAATACTTAAACAAACATTATGGTAATAAAACTAAAACAACTACAGCAAAAAGAAAAAAAGAGAAACAAAATAATAATAAAAAGAAGGTTATGGGCTCCCTCACTCATCAGCCACCGCATTTTTAGCAATATATTTTGGTCTACCTCCTACTCCCGCCTCTGGCATGCTCTTAATTTTATTGTGTCTTTACTTTTAGTTTTCTATATAGTTTTTCCATTAAGTCTTCCTTTTCTTCCTTTTTCTTTTTTTTTATATTTATATTTATATTTAACAAAATATTTTGTGTGAAATTCGTGTAAAACCAACAACAATTACAGATTGCAAATATCGAGACCGATATGTGTCTAGATTCGGCCGCCAAACCTGACGACATGCAAGGCGCCGTTGATCCTTATAAATGTCACGGTCAGGGTGGAAATCAGGTATTTTTTTTGTACTTAAATTATTTATTTCATAAATATTTTGTTCTTATGATTGTTTTCTTTTTCATTTTTAACAAACATTAATTAATTGAATGCTTAAAATGCTTTTTTTTACTTCTGATTGCTTGGTATGAGTCTGTTTGATTTTAATTAACTTAAAAACACCAGAGTTCTCAAGAACTCTCAAATTAACTTTATTCATAATATAAAACTAATATTCATTAAAAGTTGAATTTCGTTTAAATTAAATGGTTTTGGTTGAATTGTAGAGGGGTAAAAGATTTACTAATGATTTTTATATAGCATACTTTTAAGGGCATTTTATCACAAGGACTTAATCGCACATACGCTGCAAAAGTAGGTTAAGTTTAAGAAAAACAGGTTTTGCGGAAAATGGATAATAAGTTTCCCATTTACTCACACCTTTATGGAAAGATTGTGAAAAATATTCTCCCTTTAAGAGGTGCATAAACAAAATAATCTCATGATTTTCCTTACAAAATACAAAAACCGATATGATGTGGACTGTTCACTATTTCGTGAACAAGAGGCGAACATTTTTTGGACATAAAATATTTCCCATGAACTAAAAATTGTGAAAAAAGATCAACAAAGTAGTACACGAACGATCACAATAAAACTACAAAACTGGCGAGCGCAATTCTAGGAACAGGGAACACATTTCACGTAAACTTTAATGCGCGATAAGAGTGTTTAGCTGAAAACGCAATTTCCTTAGTTACCCCACTTTTGCACTTGAGCGAAATATGCAGTTCGCTATAACTAAATAAGCTTAATCGCAAAGCTAAAACCGCTTAATAAAAAAAAATCAAATCTGAGTAGAGTATTTACTTGAATAACATTTACTCGTTTAATCAAAAAACTAAAGCGATATTGCGTCAAATACAAAAAATCCCCAATTTCGAATAAAGATTTATTCGAGTTATTTACGTCGATTAATCGAATAACTCGAGCATGTTTTTTTCCTGTAAATCTCATTTTTTCAAATAATTTTAAAAACTGGGAAAACGTTGGAGGTTAACGAAATTATTATTAGGGAAGTGCTATTAATAGTTAAATTAATTAAATTTTTTTATTAAACAAAATACCGATCTAAGCGCACATTAGTGCGCCAGGCCAAGTTCAGGCCAAAGCACACTGTGTCTATATTCCACGAAACTATTTACCCTGTTAAGCCCTTAAAGGTAACCTTGTGTGTAAAATTTCAAAGCTCTATCAATAAAGGTTTCCGAGATTTGAAGGTGTAAAAATAGCATATCGTTACCTTAATTTAGAAAGGCCCTAAGTATCTTTTTCTCAAAATCGAGTGTTTAGCCTCTTTCGATAAGAGATCCAGGAGATTCTTGGACTCCTTGAAATATGCAAAAATCTCAACTTTGAAAAAAAATACTTAGGGCCTTTCTATATTTTGGTAACGATATTATGGTATATAGTATATACAAATTGTTTAGAAAAGTAAATTTCTCAGTTAATTATAATTTTCTCTTTTATTGCAGAATTTTCTAATTGTATATTAGATTTTTCTATTTGCTTTCAGGAATTTTAATGTATAAATACTTATAGGTTGTGTTATTTTCGTGAGTATTTCGTGAGCGTGACTTGTGACTTGATTTTTTTTCCAAAAATATGAGGTCGTGCCTGAGCGTGCATGAGTAAACTTTTTTTTATCGTGAGCGTGCATGAGCGTTAGTGAAAAGTCACTCACGATCCCATCTCTAGTATATACTCACTGACTCACTTACTCTTACTATTGCTATAGAGCTGAATCAGTTGTTTTCGAAAGCGAGTAGACAAGTTCCAATTTTTTGGTATTGTGAGGGAATGTCGATGTCGCCAAATAGAATAAGGGTAATTGCTGCAGAAGAGCGTAACGTAGATGAGGACCCCCGAATCAGTCTATCTGCCATCGTGTACAGAAATTGGATATGTGTCCTCCCACTTTATGGAAGATTTTACGAAAAGATCTTGGTTTGCGTACTTACAAAGTCCAACTCGTGCCGCAATTAAAGCCACACAATCACCTAGCAAGGCGTAAATTCGGTGAATGGACCCAAAACTAGATTGCCGTCGATCCCGATTTTCATAAGCGAATACTGCTTAGCGATTAAGTCCACTTTTTTTAACGGATGTGTCAATAAACAAAACTGCCACATTTGGATTGATGATAATCCTCAAGTATATGTTTAGAAACTGACTGATGTTGTGGTTTATGAGATGGCGGAGTCATTGGTCCTTACTTCTTTAAAAGCGATGCTGGTCAGAGCGTTGCAGTCAATGGTGACCGCTATAGAGCCATGATATGCAGGAGCTGTGGTTTCAACAAGACGGCGCAACATGGCACACAGCTCGTGCCACAAATGATTTATTGGAGGAAACGTTTGATAACCGCATAGTTACACGTTTCGGAGCCGTGAATTGGCCTCGAAGATCGTACGATTTAACGCCGCTGGACTATTTGCTGTGGTGATATATGAAGTCACTAGTCTACGCAGTAGCCTACACGATCGGTCCAATTTTTAAGCACATTATCGATTGTGTGCAGCTGTATTTCATCAATGGCTTCACGAATATTGTCCTTTAAAGCGTCAATTGTCTCTGGCTTGTCGGCGTAACACTTATCTTTGACGGCACCCCACAAATAATAGTCCAACGGTGTCAAATCGCAGCTCCGAGGTGGCCAAACGACATCAGCTCTGCGGCTGAGAATGCGATCTTCGAAAACAGGGCGCAAAACATCGAGTGTAGCTTCGGCTGTGTGGCACGTAGCGCCGTCCTGTTGAAACCAAATGTTGCCAATATCCTCCTCTTCAATTTTTGTGAACAAAAATTCGTTCAACATGACCCGATAACGATCGCCATTGACTGTAACGGCCACTCCTTGCTCATTTTCGAAGAAAAATGGCCCAATTATGCCTCTGGACCAAAATCCGCACCAAACAGCGACTCGTTTTGAGTGCGTCGGCTTTTCAATGTATGCGAGCGGGTTTTCTGTGCATCAAATGCGACAATTTTGCTGGTTTACATACCCGCCAAGATCAAAATGAGTTTCATCTGAAAAGATGATTTTTTTGGCATCTTCTGTAGTAAAGTAATGTCGCAATATTTCCCAGCGTTGTTCAAGCGTATACACAACCATATTCGTTTAGCGGAAGGACAAAACTAATTATCTGTCAAATCAGACATGAGCTAAGTGTTACCATTCACGAAATAAGCACTAGTTGAAAAAAACGTTAGGTGTCGGGCCCTTTAGTAACCGAATATCTAAAGTCATTTTATAGCACCATAACACTATTTTTGTTGTCCTTGATTATATTTTACACTTTAGAGTACAGCAGCGCACCTCCCACTATCCATCTAAACATCCTGTATAACTTTTTATTAAACTTATTGCATTCAGATTTAATTTGATTTAGCGTTTTAACAATATTTTTCTTTTCACGAATCATTGAATATTCAACAGATTTGTTTGTATTTTATTTTATTTTCTTTTTTTTAATTTAATGAAAATACAACAAAACTTTGCTAAACCATTAAAAGAACGAATAAAAATTCTGCATTGTTTGAAAACTATTGAGCAAATATTTCAATACTGTTGTACTTAAGTACACAAAAAAAATATGCGAAATCATTTGCGTTCATATTCCATTAGTTTTATTAAAAACCCAATTGAATTCTAAGTGAAAAATATTGTTTACAAAAATTTGTTTAAGTCCTTACAGAGAGAAAAATAAATAATTTAAAACAGGAATACAGAAAATACTTTACTCATAAATTCATCGTTTACTGTTGATATAACGCCAGCTGAGCAAGGAAACATGAGCTTGTTATTGTCTATGTCACACCTGCATATCTTTGACTTTTGCTCCTTTTTTCAAAGTTCTTGTGCATATTTCAGCCAATTTTACTATAAAGAAAATAAAGCAAATAGTCAAGGTGGAGGCCAGATTTTGACTATTTTCTACGTGTGCGAAAATTGTTGAAGACAAATACAAACTACGAATCCTTTTTGGCTAGCCTGCAAAAATATCCAGTCTCTAAGGAGAAAATGGACCTGCAAACCTCGAGCTAATAGTCAATCACACTATCCACTGGGCTAAGGGGACTTTTAGCCTGAGTTGTGACTTTTTCAAAAACTTAAATTTAATATACTAAAATGCAATGTTATGAAAATTGCCATTTCAATTAACACGAAAGACATCTGCAAGTACTTTATTTATCGCGTAGTTCGATTCACTGGCCAATCGATAACAAATGGATGCCCTCTTAAGGCGCTGTTCACATATTTGTGCTTATTGAGCTTGGAGTTTTTGTGGCGAAAGTCGGACGTTTTTAAAAAATTGTGCCTTAGTTGGCAGAAACACCAAACAAACTGTCGTTAAAACGGTAAAGTACTTGGCGTGTTTGTGTGTCAAAAGTTTCTAAAATTGTCGTTAAGAATTTTCTTCACAACATAATTCAATTAATTAATTTAATTTTAATCAATTATTTATAAACAACTGTTTTAGAAATTTTTTGCAAAAGATTGTTTCATAAACACTTTTTTTTCTTTTACAAAAATTTTACGGTCGAAAATATTACACGATAACATAAGATTTTAAATTCGACAGCAACTACGACAGTTGGCGTAATGAAATCACAATAAGGGTGATTCCGTATCGCACTTAGGTGCGTAATTGATCATTTATGCTGAAAACTTTTCAAAAGCTTTATGAAGGGGGAGATGGGAGTTGTAAATGCCAAAAATAGTGTTACGTATTATGTGATCAACTTTTAATAAAGAGCTTGTTGTACACAAAAATCGGCGAGTACCGGTTCCACTCAATTGTTAAAACCAAAAAAAACAACAAAACATAAACAGCATGGCGACGATGACCCAGTGAGTCAATATAATAGTAAAATCAACTGTCATGGATGATTGATTAGCTTGGCCCTCTTCTCTATGCAGTCGAGAAGTTTTAAAATAGATTTTTAAACATTTGCTCATACATGGGGTGTTGTATTCCATTTTCCCTCGGAAATAAATTTGCATAAAGTGCCATTTAAATGCTTCTTTTGAGATTAAAAAAAATGTGCTTAGTATAGCAAACCTCACACTGAATTTTGATGCCAAGATAATCATTAGTTTTCGATCCTTAATAGTAGTAACGCCCACGATTACAGCAGAAATATGTCACACATTCCGATCGAAATGGTTTTAATTTTGTCCTTACAATTGCAATTTTCAGCAAACAAAAAAATAAAAATACCCCAAGCTATTTTAAAGCTGTTTAATAAAAATCAAAGCTTATGGACATATATTTATTGGCCGCTCCTAAAAGCATACTTACCTTTGACTTTGTACTGCCAGCAATCTAATAGAGAAATCTTACTTAAATTTACTTTGAAAATTATGTTTGGTTTGATTCCGTATCAATTTTTCGCTTTTTGTGATTTGGCTAATTCTGATTCTTCCAATGAAATGGAAAGAAAGAATATGAATTCTTGTTGCAACATTCAAAGTTCGTCTAAACCGAACGTTTTGTTTTGTAGTAAAATATTTGCATATTTTGCTTGAAAAGCTGAATGCAAATAAAAATTTATAGACTGTAAAAATAATCATAGAACACCCTTAGGGATTTTGAAATTAATTTTAAAATTATTCTCAATTAAGAACATTTAGGGTGGAGCATACGCATGTTTAAAATATTCTTTTGCTTACAGTTTACAGTATTTGCCGTCTGGCCAGTTTTTCTGTAAAATTATGGTTGGATAGTTGCCAAAAGCACTTTAAAAATAATACAAAAACAAATTTAAATAATTTTATTTGGGTTTTTTGTTTTGTACTTGCCATCATTGTTAACTACAGAGAATTTGCTTTAATTTTATTTAAAGCAAATAAAGTTTTCTAAAGTGTTTTATATATCGTCATATGAATTCACAAAAGCCCTCATTTGTATTGAAAACATTTTACAGGAGAAGCAAAAAACTGTCTAATATAAAAAATTAATATTTCTTAAGTTCAAGCTTATTTCTTATTAAGGAGTTCGGTAAAATTTCAAAATAAAAAATTTTCTCAGATCATGTATTTTGAAACGGTGCATCGTATCAGGGGTATCGTATTAGGTTTTTTTGAAATCATATAACGATATATATTCCCAAAATATCATGAGTTTTCCACCACTGTATTTTGCCATTCTTCTTGTGTATTGTTTTTATATATTTTGCACTGCCACCGGATGTACTGTCTGGATCCAAATAAAAAGAGTTGACTTTCAACAGTTCACATTGCGTTCCTCCTCTTTTCGTTTGGACAGTTGATATTTTCTTGAGCTTTAAATGGGCCGTTGCATATTTCCTTTTCAACAATTATGTGTGTTTTTCTTGAGGTCCTTGCAAATAATTAGTTTTTAGTGAAGTGGCACTGAGAAATTATGGCAGTGACAACGGACATATTCTGTACTTGAAGTTATCACTATAGGAAGTTACTGAATTTATCCCTATTTTCGAAAAATGCGTTTTCATTAGATTTCCACGGTGAAAGCCACAGACGCGATCTCTTTTCGGTTGCGCAAATCGAGCTCGTGATTTCTTTAACTCACATTTAAAAAGCTACTTAAAAATTCAACTTCCTATTTATTTAATTCAGGTACTTTTTGCCTCGCTTTCAAAGTATTCAGCTAATATATGCAGATACGTAACTGTGGACCAAAATTTTATGGAGCAATAGCCACCTTGAGAAGTGCAATAATAACAAATTCAAATACCTTTCCGACAAGCCCCAGTATTTTTCAATTTTTATTGTATTTTCTTTTTATAAAATGCGTAGTATGAGTATTTAAAATACTTAGTACGTATCTTAAGTTTATTAATTTATATACATATTTCTAAAACATTATTTAGATTTATTATATTTATTATAAAGCAGCGGTATGTTGGTAATTAGTATGTAAAAAATTTTATTTACTTGCATAATTTTTATTTTATTTAATTAATAAGCTTTTTTTTGTATCCAACTAATAATTATTGCAAAAAATGCGGCACGCTGTTTAATTAAATAATTTTGGTTTTTACATAAAACAGAGAAAGCAAATTTAAATTTACAATTATGGCGGAGTTTGTGGCTAAAACATATTTTTATATGCAAAAAAAGAACATGGAAAATATGTATTTATTTTATGTTTTCAATTAGTATTTAAGCTTTTATTTAATAAAAATGTTAAGTGGTGTAGAATAATCATTAAAAAAAAATTAATAGCTTTATTTAAAGTAGCAGCTTTTAAATAGGCCACGATTATTTATGTATTTTTTTTTAAATGATGTGGTAATGAGTTGTAACCTGGGAAACATTTCAGTTTATATTTTACCATATTTAAGACTAAAATACAAAAATAATTAATTTCAATGGCATGTTGTGAATAAGAGACTACGCAAAAAATGCGTAACAACGACACTTTTACAGTAAGAGCAATATGTGTTCAAAGCATTCTCTTTCGATGTTTGTTTTTATTTTCTGGGTTCTAGCGATTCCTTCTAGTAGAAGGGAACAGAAAAATTGTTGGGCGTATCGGCGTTTCTCTATTTTACATCTGCGTTTTATTTTAGCGGAGTTAAAGCTCGCGTATTTTCACTGATTTTTATAGTGAATCGCCATAGCAAATCTTGTAATCCTTACAAGGATATGTGTCTTAAGATTCTACTATAAGTCTTCAAAAACATCAGACTTTAAAATTCAAGTTTAACACTAGAAAATTTTAAATATCTGAATAAGTGCGAAATTAGCACTTAAAACAGATTTTGACTTTTGATTTATTTGGGGTTTGGTGTATTGAGAAACTTATATTGAAATTTTGTGTAAAACATTTTTGTGGAACATTTAACCCGCTACGTTCTTCGTAAAAAATACATACAAACATTAAAGAAATAGAGTAAACATTTCCTACAAGAATGTTTTTCTGCAAATTGTACTATAAGTGTTTTTAAAGACACCACAGCTCAATTTTCAACATGAATAAGTCTGAATAAATGTGAAATCAACACCTAATGATGAAATTGAAATAGGCCAAGACGAGTTTTTTCACGCAATTCAATTTGAACAACTCCTGAGAGAAAGTAGTTGTGAAATATAATCTATATTATTTTTACAGCGATTTTATTTCTTATGCTCTTAATTTTATACCATTTACTTTTCTAAAAAAATGTAACAGTTCTTTTACTTTTTATTAAAAAAATTGGTATTTAAAGTTTTGTTAAGTCAAAAATTTTGCCTCGTAAGTGATGATACAATAATTTCTAATAAACTCACTATTTCAAAACATCATTATATTGCAAATTTTCAACAAAAAGGGCAAAAAGTGTTAATTTTTTTAGACTCTGAAGGCCTCGTAATGTTAGCACGTTGGTCCACTTAAAGAACATTTAAAAACGTACGTTTGTTTTATTGCCAGGAAAAAGGAACAGCTGTTTACAACACAGTGATGGGTATTTTGAATTGGTGACTTGTGCAGAAAAAGTACCTAAGATATTTAAATGATATCAGAACTTTATTTTGTGTATGTGTGTACATATATACAAATTATTTATTATTTCACATTTATATTATCAAATTATAATATAAAATATAAACAACAAAATAGTGTTTATATGTACATATAAAAAAATTTATACCATTTAAATTATTTTATATGTATGTATATGCGTACATATCACATTTATATAATATATGTATTTGTTTATTATATACATCTAAGCATGTGTGTCGTCTTATCAAATGCAAAAGGGCCTATCTACATTAAAACAAAATTTTCATTAGATATAAAAAACTTAATAAAAAGCAAACTATTGTGATAACAAATATTGTCTTTTTCAGCATAGTATCATTAATTCCGATTTTATTAATGATACTACCTAAAAAAAATAGTTTTTATCATCGCAATAGTTTGCTTTTTATTAAGGTTTTTGTCTCTTCTGAAAAATTAAAAAAAAATAGATAGGCCCTTTTGCATTTTATATGACGATATGTATGTACGTATGCAAATATACAGTATTTTAAATTGTTTTGTCAAAAATACACAAATATTATTATCAAAAAGTACGGAAATACCCCTTAACTTGTACCCAAGAAACAGCCCATCACTGACTTACAAATGTCACGTAACAACGTTAGCAATTTCTATTTTATACAGATTGGTACGTTGCAACTACGGTACATTTATATTCGGTAAGCTTTTGTATTGCTTTTCCCATAACATAGACGAACAGCTGATACAGTACGGTACAGGTGCGCTCCGCTAATTCTGCCTTCATTCTCTCAACAATGTTCCGGTATTCATTAATATGTCAGACGAACGAAGTAAAATCAAAGAGAGCATTTGAACCCGTCAATGTAATTATAAACGATTTTGCCTCAAGTTCCACAGACTTTGTTCTGTTTCATTATTTAAACACATTTACAGTTTTTACGTAATAAAGGGTGGCCAAATTTGAGCTTAGGAGGGAAATTGGCTAAAAACACACTTTTTGAAATGCCTAGCTCGGCTTTAATATTGATTGGACTGAGAACTTTCAATAAAAGTGATGAATTACATAACGTTGAAAAACGTCTTTCATGTTTACAAATTCACTGAGATCCGTTTATTTTTAATGGCACCAAAAACAAAATTCTAAAAAATTTTCCGCCTTGAAACTGAAAATTTATATTTACAAGGTTGCCACGTTTCAAAAAATTAATATTTTTCTTAAAAACTACTTTCGACATCAACTTCGTGATGCCGACAAATTTTTGAGCAACCATCGTATACGAATTATTATAGTTTTTTTTTATCGAAAACTTTAAAATGCTTCATAAGTCAGATACGCCTTTTCTAAATTAAAGCAACGAAATCTTAAATTTGTACACGCTTTTGTGATCCTGGTTTCTGAGTTGTCTGTATTTAAAATAGTACATTATAATAAAACACCAAACTTTAATTGCAAGAAGGTCTCTCAAACTCATGTTTTCCTTCCAAAACAATAAGTTTCATTTCTCTGTCTTATAAATATTGTAAAATACAGAGATACTCGTTTACTTTAAGGATTTACTTCAAATTAAATTGTTTTACAAAAAATATCATTAAAAACAGCTTAAAAAATTATCTTTTTTTCATTGCAATTGCTTAAATTACATTCATTCATTAGAATAAATAGGAAGATTACTACACCATGAAACATTTTTATTAAATGAGTTACTGCCATTGAAATGAAATGAAAAAGTTATTAAAAAATTTTTTTTTGTTATAAATTTATTTTTCTTTTTTTACTCTACAACTACAAAACGCAATTAATTTTCATCATATGAATTCGCAACATTTAAAACATCAATTCAACGTAATGTTGTACTCTTCGCCTGTGTGTGTGTGTATGATTTTTAAAATTATTACATTTCCCTGTCTACAACATGATGCCACTTTCAACAACAACAACAATAACGACAATATCTTCTCGGGTTTGTGTTTTTGTCGTATATTTACGTATGGCTGACTTTGGTTTGTTGCCACTTCTGTTCTGTTGTACACATCTTTTAGTACTGGATGCTGAGTAAAGCTGGCGAAATACGCAGAGATGAGGCTTGTCTCGATTATGCAGGACATGATGTTATGCTGTATCCTTGCCATGGTTCCAAAGGAAATCAGGTATGTTTGTTATACAACTACTATCGTTTTTAATTCTCACGTGTATTTGAAAAGGACCCCATGTTTGTTTTTCCTCCAGCTTGTTATTTATGTGAGCAGCATCTAATGAGTGTTATGAAGTAAAAATTAATTTCATATTTCATTTTGTAAGCTTTTTGCCCAAGACTTCTGCTCCCAACAGTGATTTTATAAACCATTAAGAATGGTAATAGATTATGGTACATTTGTGCATTAGGGAGGTTCAAAAAAGAAAAGGTTTTCAAAATATTACACACTCAAAATGAGATTTTTAGAATTTATTAAAACTGTTTTTAGGCAAACTGAATTGAGAGCTCTTATGAACATATACTGGAGATTAGAATTCCATCGGAGAAGAAAGAGAAAATTTTTTTTAAATCATGAAAACATTTAGAAAATATTTCTTTCTTCGATAGAGTATGTTGGGAGTCGAACTCCCAGTCAACCAATTATATGGACGGATCAGAGCTGAAGTGAACCAAGTCATAAAATATGAATCAAATCAAAACTTGTGCGAAGTTATATTTAGTTCTGTAACGGACTAAGTAAAAAAGTGTTGCGTTCCTAAGATTACGGTACAAAATCCAAGTCAATGGTTCTCATTTTATATTGTATTTATGGCAGTTCATTTACTGAAACTCAAAATATCTTCGAATTGTCTTTTTGTGACTAGGTTCACTTCTTCTCTGAACCCCCCATATGTTCATGTGATTTTTCAAAATGTATAAAAATACAGTTTAACCTCGTCAACCTGGACAGACATAGTTTCAATCTTTGTCCGGACTACTGAATCGTTCGGACTATAGCTTAAAAAAAAATTCAAATGCAAAACGTAATTGAAAAACAAAAAGGAACATGTAAAAAGCAAAACTAAAAGTGATTAAAAAAATTGTTATTTGTTCGAATACACAAAAGAAAACTCGTAAGTTAGGAGCGGTATTGACAGCTTCAACTTGAAAAATAAACACAGTGTGCGAATGTTTTTGTCCAATTTCCTTTTGCATAGAAATGAGACAGAGTTTTAAGTTATTTATTTAGAATGTTTTTTGTTGTTGTATTTTATCGTATCTATTTAGGTAAATGTTTAATATTAAATTCTAGAATGCGGTCGATTAAGTAGACCGCCGGATACACTAGTAGCTAGTAATAAGAAAACAAAACAAATGTTGTGCGGGCCATTTATGTAAAATTTCTAAACTGTCCGAAATAGTGCACTGTCCGGATCATGGGATAGTCCTAACTGGCGAGTATCCTAATTATAGAGGTTGTACTGTACTTTAACTTACACATGCCGGAATTACAATGATGCATACATACTCACACATACATACGTGTGGTTTAAAAACGCATACTTTCACCAGCCTGATAAGAACGTATTTAATAGAAGTCCTTAAAAAGGATTAAAATTATGGTGGAAAATAATAATGGTTTCTAAGTGCGCCTGTTTGTGTGAGCGTTAGTGTAAAAGATTTTAGCAGCATTTTAAGCTGTTTTGGGGTAGAGCAAACCATTTTTATTTTCTATTACAAAAAAAAAGAAACCAGACAGACACATTGATATAAATGGAAAGCTTTTATCTTGTTTCTTTAAGGAGACCCTGGCAAACAACATCAACATTACAAATAAAAAGTGTAAAATGAGATGTTTCCGTTTAAATTAGGGAGTCCATTAAACATTTTTCTTGTATTGCAGGGTTTCCCTTCAACTAATTTATTTAAATTTAATAAACAAAAATTAATCTCTTTTCAGTTTTGGACTTTTAATAATGACACCAAACAAATACGTCATGGCTCTTCCGACAAATGTTTGGCGATAAGTGATAAACGTGATAAAGTTTTGATGGAGGAGTGTGATCGCAGCCATTTAAGGCAAGAGTGGCGCTTGGAAAATTATGATCCGTCGAAATTGTGAGGTTATTTTTTTGGGAATGGCACCCAATTTATACCAACCTCCCTGTCATATTATAAATATTGGAAATAGCAAAGAATTGTTAAAAATTACGAAACTTAGACTTCAAATAAATTGTTAAATTCACTTTAAAAAAAAGATAAACAAAAAAAGCAACAAAAAAAATTGTGCAATATTAAAAACAAAAAATATAGATTTTAAAGACATTATAAATGACTGTTGTAAATTAAGACAAACCATACGAAACGTTAGACACAAACATTTTTTATACACAATTATACCTACAAATTTTAAGTTGTTAATTTAACAATTAAGATTTAAAGAAAACACATAATTTTTGTTTTTTAATAATTGTAAACAATTATTAAAGCAAAAGAATTTTACGTATAGTTTAGTTTTATAATAAAATTGGGCAAGATTGTATTCAATGTATAGCACAACAGCATTGGATATATTACTTATATATAATAGTATACTTTAAGGCAGTATACTTTTTATTTTTCGTGGCATAAATTGAATGCACGTTTGCCCTTTATACACATAAAATTTTCTGCCAAACTATTTTTATATTTGTATTAAAATTGTTTTATTTTAAATTATAATAAGTATTTAGTTTTATTGTAGCTTTTAAATTGCAAAGTCTGTAAATAAAAAAGTCTAAAATCGAAACTTAAAATGGCGGAACAGAACACGAGCGCAACGTCAAACGAATATCAATCACTCTTGAGAGAAACAAAGCTCCCAATGAAAACGACGCTGAGTAACGACAAATTTCACATGAAGGTGAATGAGTTATTCCTCTTTCTTTTCATGTTTATTTTTCGTAAAAAATAATAAAATTCTATAAAAATGTGTTACGTTTGTTTTGTGAGAGTGTTAATCTCTCGAATTAAAAAAAGTACAACAAAATTCGTTCTCGCAATAAAATAAATTCTATTTTAAAACTGTTGCTCTGGATGGACGCTTTTAAATTGCCAGTTTGTATGGAAAATTACGTTACGACGGCGTTCTGTTTCATCATTTATAGTTACGAATGTAACATATACATACATACTTAAAAAAAATTATTAAACAAATTTGTTTATTTAATTTAATTAACATATTTTCTATTTATGTAAATACTTTTGTTCCAAAATGTTTTGATAAATTAGAAAAAAAAACGCAATAAAAGTATGTGTTAAAAGTATTTAAGCATCTTCCTCAAATGATTTCTTGTCATAATGTGCGCTTGACAAATTTAATACTCTCTTAGAATGAACATGCCGATGAGATAAATTAGCAAAAGAAATTTTGTCGGTTACTGTCAGATAAAAGAAAACGCTTCCAGGCGAACTTCTATAAAAATCTTCTATAAGAATTAAAGATATAACAAAAAGTTTAACATTTTCTTTAGATTTTTGGTTTACTATTCCAAATAAAAGCAAACAATAATACAATAATTTTTAGGTTTGATAGCAACACCTTTTATAAATTTTGTTTTTAGTTATCGCTTAATAAAAGCTTTTCCTTAGAATTTCTATATTATCGCAAATAAAATTTTATAGTGAATTTTTCATTTATCGATAACAAAGTTTTAATGTAGTTTTCAGGAATCAGAAATTTAAATTTTCCTTTTCTTCGATTTTAGTTGTTGATAGTTATTGAAAACAAAATGTTCTTAAAAATGTTTTCCAGCTAACGAAACTAAAATAAAAGAAAATATTGCTAATTATCGATTGTGAAATTTGTTTTGTAAAATATTTAATTTATTCTTAAAAAATTTCTCAAAATCAATAATACTTTTTCATATGATCGTTGTTTTGAAACACGAAGTCTAATACCAACAACAATAGTCCTATTCACAATCTTGTGCATTTAGGATTGCATATTTTTGCAATTGTAAACATTTTCCAGCAATCGTGAACGGCATTGTTGATTTATATTCGAATACTTTTTTGCACAACACGAAGTTCACACTCAGTTGTGAAAAAAGATTTTTTTATTTATTTACATGAATGACCGGCGAGAAAACATTTCGGTATTCTGGTTTGCAATTCAGTGTTGCATACGTAGAGTGTTGCTTTGGGTGTTGCTTATTTATACAAGAGTAGCAAGTGCATATTTTTGTATTTTCTTAGTGTAGAGTAAAAATACGCTAAAGCAATTTGCAAATGCTATGATGCAAGACCATTTCCACAAGACTGAGAATTGGGCTAATATGTTGTTAAGAAAATGTTAACTTTATATAAAATTGTCTCTCAACGAAGAAAAATTTTTCTTTGGGATATTCTTCTTACAAATACAAACTGCGATGCAGAAACACTCATGGTCTACGC
This sequence comes from Gymnocheta viridis, assembly GCA_956483585.1. Classification (NCBI taxonomy): domain Eukaryota; kingdom Metazoa; phylum Arthropoda; class Insecta; order Diptera; family Tachinidae; genus Gymnocheta; species Gymnocheta viridis. The sequence continues at coordinate 106,510,075 of OY101441.1, read as the reverse complement.
AGAAATCAAATTTGCGACTGGCAGAATAATAGTCTGGTAAACTGTCCATTAGGCCACGGGATCTAATTTACAGAACTTTGCTTATATCAAGAATTAAATCTTCTGAAGAAAATTTTGGTTTTTCAGATAACCAATTTTCAATAAAAACTATAGTTTTTGGTGTCCAAATTTTTTTTTGCACACTCACACTATTAATTTCTTTGTTATTCAAAAAGAAATCTTGCTGATAAAATTGATCTGTTATCGATAACCAGAGTTATATATCTCTTGTTGGTTATTGTCATTGAAATTGAAACTTGTCAGTTATCGAAAAGAAAATGTTCATCTTTTTTGTTACTCGAAAGGAAATTTATTTAATAAAAAAATTCTGTTTTCGATAACGAGTCAGTCGTCTATGAAGAAATTTTGAAGTAATCTATAGTTAAATATATTTTGCCATTTGTTAGTACAGTCGAACTTTTCTATAGTGAACTTCTATACAATGAACTTCAAAAACACAGCTTTCTCGTTCCAATGTTAGTTTATTTTCATTTCCTTATAGTGAATTTCCATACAGTGAATTTTTCTTTACAATGAAGCAATTTTTCAGATGTAAATTTGAGTTTCTTGCACGTTTGTCTCCATATAATGAATTATTTCAAAAAGGCTTCCCTTAGGCATACTAACAAGACTGTGTGACGAGAATAGAGTACATATATAAATAGCAGATTCCGAAAAGATAAAAAAACATAACAACGAAAAGAAACAAAGTCCCACCACTAACAATTTAGACAATAGTTGCCCGTGTTCAGTGAACAAAAAGTGACTAAGCCAAGTAGCATTAATTATTAAAGTTAAAGTTGGAGGGAGAAAAATATATATGTATATATATATATATAGCGAAGCAGTTTGAATTCTTCCCATCACTTTATTAAATATTTAAAAAACAAGGCATTATAATTAAATTGAAAAAATATGATTTCTGTACCATGAAGTTTCTATATAATGAAGCGATTTTCTGGTTCAACGGATTTGAGATTTGTCTGTTGTCGAAAAGAAAATGTTCTTTTAATTATGTTCTTCAAAATATTTTGTTCGTTACAGAACTTTTCTGTTACCGAATGGAAAATCTAAAGATAATCGAAATCACTAAAACTTCTATCGAAAATTTTTTCCTTTTCCTTGAAACAAATTCTTATGGATATTATTTAATGTTAATTAAATTTATTATTCGAGATATGGATCGATATCTTATTTTAAAGAATTTCTCAAAACTTTTTGAGATTTTATTTAATTTTATTTAAAGAACTGTTACAAAGTTAGTAGGTATATGTTTGCATAAAATACTCTACAGCAATTTAATTTTTTTATTTTATTTTTTTAGTTTGTGTCCTGTACTTCAATTTCCTATATATAATTGTATATAAAATATTATAAAGGTACATAAGCCCAATAAAAATAAAACTTCTATACATAAGTATTAAAATAAATTATAGTTATAAAACTACAAGAAACGTTATTTTTTAAAAATCATAAAAATCATTAGTAGTAGTATTTAATTAAGAGGTTAGTGATATCCTGTAAGCATTCCTGTAAAAATTAATTTAATGCAAAAGAAAAAAATAATTATTTAAACACTTTACATATTTTAGTTTTCATTGTTTTGATTAGTTTTGCTAAATCGAAAATAAAAGAAATATAAATAAACATTAATTTAGGAAATTAACTAAAAGCACAAAATCTTGCCAAAAAAAATATGATAACAAATTTTTATACTTTTAGAGTAGACTTTGTACAGACTTTGAAAAACAAAATATATAATTAAAAAACTTCCATTAAACAGTTAAATTTGACATCGTAACATATCAGTTTAGGCGGAAAAAATTTTAATTACGTGATAAAAAAATATAAAAAAATTGGCGTAAATATATTCTGCTAAACTTCCTTTTTTATCTTTTGGCCTTTTACATTCCATTATTGTTAATTTTTATAAAATTAAATTAAAAAGGATTTGCAAAAAATATACATACATACATATAAATATATACATATATAAAAAAGAAAGCGCTTACAAATTTGCATTTATGTATTTTATTTTCTTATTTTTTTTTTTTGAACAGAGTTAAATATAACTAGAGATCAATAGTTTAATCTGACATATCCTGATAACAAATCGCTTGCAATAAAAATAAGTTGATAATATTTTTGTTGTTATTGTTGCTGTTGCATATGGAATTTTATTTAAAAGAACAAATACATACACAAATCACTATTCACTACATTTTATGGTTTTATTTTTTAGGGAAAATTATAGGATTGAATTGCAAGCAGCAGGCATTTATTGCTATTTTCCTTGAAATATAAAAAACAATTTTTCACACATCAAACAAATAATTTCAATAACTGTTTCCCAAGGCGAATTCATAACTGGTGGATTATTTTTGGCTCCTTGCATTTTGATCTGTTTTGCTAGTCAAAATTTGTTTATGTTTGATTTATATATAGTGTTTGACGTTGATTTGACAAAGAAAGCAAGAATTTTTCAAATCGAATTGAGGCGATTCTACTTGTTCTGAATTTGCCTTGATTGCTAGTCAGCAGGCGGACCAAGGAAAATTCATAACATAACTCGCCTCAATTCGCTCAATTCCAAATGCAAGGAACAAAAAATAATCACCTGAGCTGTCGAGACCACCTGTTATGAATTTGCCTTGAGGCCGACTGAGCCTGCCAAGCACCGACAGATGGGCTAGAAATGTCAAAAATAAAAAATTATTTAAATTGTTTTTTTATCACAATCCAAAACCACAAAACAAAAATTATTCCTTCTTTAGTGTAACATATTATTGCAAAAAAACATAAGTTCCAAACATAAAAGCATCCTGATATATACAGCCAGCAAGGCGAAATAGTCTGCTTTGTTTTCAACAACACCTGTGAAATGAATTGTTTTCTAAACGTTTAAAATATGAAAAAAATGAGCAGCCGGCAAACAAAACTAGACATGTCTTCAGTAAATGATTTTTTTGTGGGCTCTCCAAGTACACATCTCTGAAGTAACAAAATAATTTCATTCAAAACCAGTTCGATCCTACCTTAAAAAATATAACTGACTTTCCTTGGTAGTCTCTATTTCGGTAGTTCAGTTATTTGTTGTCCTGTAAAAATCAGTGAGTGCCACTAGTCTGGTTTTGGTCGCCAGTTCCTCAAATATAAAATATAAAAAAATTACGAATATTTTTCATACCAATTTGCAAAATGTGGCTATAAAAATATTAACTACACTGATAGCAAAATTTGTACAATTTGGTTTCAGTAGATTTTGAAATGCTGACATTTTCCACAAGTACTACTTTCTAAATACAACCAAGAAAATAAAAAATAACTTTCTTCCAATTAGTACGATCAAAAATCAATAGTTGTTCTTTCCACAGCATCGCTAAGCTCCAGGTGATATAAACAACAGACAATTTACAGGAAGCATTTCGAAATTAGTTGGCGAAAAAATTCACATCTTCCGATATAAAAGCATCAAAAAGATGTGCTGAATTTGAAAATGAACACCATAATTGATTTCAAAGTTTATTTACCAGTAAAGCTGCTTTTCATGTATGTGTCTTAAGTCTTTATTCATAGTTTCTATTATGGCGTATTACAAAAGACTTAAGACACGAACGCGAAAAAAATCAATTTTTGTCAAATCTTGGTCGAATCAAATTTTAATGGTAATTTTCGGATTCAGCAGGTGAAAAACTCAGTTATAGTGTCCCCGGCCCTTCTCCGGTCAAGATTTACCGAGTTAAAGGCAAAAAACATGAAAATGGCAAATTTAATAAATTTTTGTGCATCTGCCTTAAGTCTTTTAGTTGTTACACACCAGTTTCGTTGGACCTAAAACCAAAAAGACTTAAGACACATACGCGCAAACTGACAATTGCTTTAAAGTTTTCCTTCACATTGAAAATGAAAACCCCTGAAATGTGCATTGCGTATATCTTGCTTATAACTAACAATTTGGTTTCTGCGTGTTTGCCAGATTCAACTATTTCTTAATTATTTTTATTTATTTGAAAGGATACGTATGTACATACTCCTAGATTACTTTGTCTATTTTGGATATGATGTCCGGCTGTCCATCCGTCTCTATTTTTTTTATTGTAAACATATTAGAAATTCCTTTTTTATTTTTCTTTTTGTTTCATTTTTCGTTTTGGAGTTGATGTTCATTTTTTCGTCTACCGCCCGGATTGAAAACTTATGTGTATGTATGTACACATGTACTTCGTGGCTGGCCCCAAAAAAAGGAGAAGATTATGTTTGTTTCCTAAGAACTCCGCCATCTTTAAGCTGATTTGGGAATTTATTTTTCATTTATTTTCAGACTGGTTCTATTGTTTACTTTTTGATTTGCTGTCCGTTCGTATGCTAATCCCTCTGCTTTCGAGTAGGGGTTTTTTTAAAGTTTTTTAATAAAACTGCTCTATGAAAGGGTATTGCAATTTCCAAATTTTAGGCAACAAATTAAAATTACAGTTTGATTGATACCCGTATTTTAAGCGTTATGACAAAAAAATTATAATTTTTACATTATCCAGAATATGTATATAAATTGTCATTTGTCATAATTTTGCCATTAGTCACAAAGCTTAGAATATGCGTTTAAGTGTACATTTTCTCCGAGATAAATATAACTAGAGTTCAATACTTTAATCTGACATATCCTGATAACAAATCGCTTGCAATAAAAATAAATTGATAATATTTTTGTTGTTATTGTTGCTGTTGCATATGGAATTTAATTTAAAAGAACAAATACATACACAAATCACTATTCATTAGATTTTATGGTTTTATTTTTTAGCGAAACTTATAGGATTGAATTGCAAGCAGCAGGTATTTATTGCTATTTTCCTTGAAATATAAAAAACAATTTTTCACACATCAAACAAATAATTTCAATAATTGTTTCCTTTTCTTTTCTATTATTTTTCAATTGTCGAAAACTTTCTCACAGCACATCAAGGCAAATTCATAACAGGTATACTCGCCTCAATTCGCTTTGAAAAATACCTGCTTTATTTATCAAAATCAAGGGCAAACACTATATATAAATCAAACATAAACAAATTTTGATAAACAAAACAAATCAAAATGCGAGGAGATGCAAGGATCAAAAAATAATCAACGGAGCTGTCGAGACCACCTGTTATGAATTCGTCTTGTCACATCACATACAATATTTTCAAGGCGAATTCATACAGATGATCTTGGTAGCGAAGCTGATAACTTTTTTTTCGTTTTATCCAAGGTGAATTAGGGTTGGATGTCAAAATTTAATTATTTCTTATGTTTACATTCATTATTAAATTAAATTTATGCAACATCATACACAATTTAAAATTTCATTTTTATTCATATAAGACGTGAACAAAACAAATTTGTTTTTTAATGAATCTCGTATTTACTTTCCATTCTGCAAATAGGGATTAATATCATTCAATTGCCCGGATCGCCAGCTTTATAATTATAACCCATTATCTTCATCTATGTGATTTTGCAAGCGCAGCATACTTTGAGTGTCGTGGGAATCCAACATTTAAAAATATACTATGAATAATCCACAACCATCGAACAAATTGCCGCATTTAGTTTTTTATATTTTCCAAAGCTTCCAATAAATATTTCAAGATCAAAACATCGGCTAAAGAATCCAAATTAAAGCGTAATTTTGCTTTATGTTTCTTTAGCAAATAAGCCTTAGACAAAACATTAATATGAGGCAAACCCATGCCTAGCATCTGTTTTATTAGGTTCACTGCAATAATAAGAGTCGTTGATATTAATTGTTACCAAATGGTAGTCTAGTTTTTCTAATTTTTCAATTATTTTCGTCATAAAAACATGATGTGTATACAGTTCCACTGGTCCGGGACAATCGATGAAGAAGTAATTACATTTGTTAGAATGTTTGCGCACATACATACATACCTCCACCTAAAAACAATTTCTCCTGAAAATGATAAAAAAGAAACATAATTTTAAGTAACCTCTTGAAAGCAAAGCGGCCTTCAATGGAATTGTCATTACAATTCCATTATTATTACAATTATTGTCATTACAATGCCATTGAACAGTCGTGAAAATTTTTTGGGTTTTTTGTTAAAGTTATTATTTCAAAGGATTTAAAAAAACAACCCTCAACAAACAGAACTTTTTGAAGTAATAATAATTTTTAATATTTTATTTTTTGGCCTCTGTCAAATGTTTTTGACAATGTACTTTGATTTTAGAAAAAAAATTCTTGTGGTTTTCGTAGTCTTGTAGTTGTTGCAGTATAAAGTTCTTCTGTATGAATTCGCCTTGCAATATTTTGCTCTCAACTGCGATCAAATTTTGACAATTTAAGAGATATCAACTGTTAGTCAGCAGGCGGACTGAGCCTGCCAAGGTAAATTCATTTACCTTCTTGTGTTAATACTACAACAAACACCGACAGATTGGCTAGAAATGTCAAAAAATTAAAATTTATTAAAAAGTTTTTTTTTTATCACAATCCAAATGCACAAATCAAAAATTGTTCCTTCTTTGGTGTAACATATTATAGCAAAAAACATAACTTGCAAACTTCAAAAAAAACTAATAAAAGCATCCTGATATATACAGCCAGCAAGGCGAAATAGTCTGCTTTGTTTTCAACAACATCTGTGAAATGAATTGTTTTCTAAACGTTTAAAATATGAACAAAATGAGCAGCCGGCAAACAAAACTAGACATGTCTTCAGTAAATGATTTTTTTGTGGGCTCTCCAAGTACACATCTCTGAAGTAACAAAATAATTTCATTCAAAACCAGTTCGATCCTAACTTAAAAAATATAACTGACTTTCCTTGGTAGTCTCTATTTCGGTAGTTCAGTTATTTGTTGTCCTGTAAAAATCAGTGAGTGCCACTAGTCTGGTTTTGGTCGCCAGTTCCTCAAATATAAAATATAAAAAAATTACGAATATTTTTCATACCAATTTGCAAAATGAGGCTATAAAAATATTAACTACACTGATTGCAAAATTTGTAAAATTTGGTTTCAGTAGATTTTGAAATGCTGATATTTTCCACAAGTACTACTTTCTAAATACAATCAAGAAAATAAAAAATAACTCTGCCAATTAGTACGATAAAAAGTCAATAGTTATTCTTTCCAGAGCATCGCTAAGCTCCAGGTGATATAAACAACAGACAATTTGCAGGAAGCATTTCGAAATTAGTTGGCGAAAAAATTCACATCTTCCGATATAAAAGCATCAAAAAGATCTGCTGAATTTGAAAATGAACACCATAATTGATTTCAAAGTTTATTTACCAGTAAATCTGCTTTTCATGTATGTGTCTTAAGTCTTTATTCATAGTTTCTATTATGGCGTAGTACAAAAGACTTAAGACACGAACGCGAAAAAAATCAATTTTTGTCAAATCTTGGTCGAATCAAATTTTAATGGTAATTTTCGGATTCAGCAGGTGAAAAACTCAGTTATAGTGTCCCCGGCCCTTCTCCGGTCAAGATTTACCGAGCTAAAGGCAAAAAACATGAAAATGGCAATTTAATAAATTTTTGTGCATCTGTCTTAAGTCTTTCAGTTGTTACACACCAGTTTCGTTGGACCTAAAACCAAAAAGACTTAAGACACATACGCGCAAACTGACAATTGCTTTAAAGTTTTCCTTCACATTCACATTGAAAATGAAAGCCCCTGAAAGTGTGCATTGCGAATATCTTGCTTATATGTAACTAACAATTTGGTTTCTGCGTGTTGCCAGATTCAACTATTTTTTATGTATTTGAAAGGATACGTATGTACATACCCCTAGATTACTTCGTTTTTTTTTTGGTTATGATGTCCGGCTGTCCGTCCGTCTCTATTTTTTTTATTGTAAACATATTAGATATTCCTTTTTTATTTTTCTTGTTTCATTTTTCGTTTTGGAGTTGTTCGTTTTTTCGTCTACCGCCCGGATTGAAAACTTATGTGTATGTATGTACACATGTACTTCGTGGCTGGCCCCAAAAAAAGGAGAAGACTATGTTTGTTTCCTAAGAACTCCGCCATTTTTAAGCTGATTTGGGAATTTATTTTTTATTTATTTTCATACTGGTTCTGTTGCTTAAATTGTTTACTTTTTGATTTGCTGTCCGTTCGTCAGTCAATCCATCTGCTTTCGAGTAGGGTTTTTTTAAGAATTTTTTAATAAAACTGCTTTAGACTCTGACAAATTGCGGTATTTTAAAACAAATCCTAAGGGAGCGACCTTTGCTTCATGAAAGTTTATTACAACTTGCAAATTCTGTTCTACAAATTGAAATTACAGATTTATTGATACCCGTATTTTAATCCTTATGAGGAAAAAAATTTATAATTTTTAAATTGTCCAGAATATATAAATTGTCATATATATGTAGATATAAGTAAGTATGTTTATATTTACATACATATTTGGCAACTAAAAGTGTTTAAGTCGTCTTAAGCAAATAAGTTTTGTGGCTGTGTATGAATGATGTGTTCCTGTTTGTCAGATATGTTACTTTTGGAGCTGGTAGTTTGTGCTGTTGTCGAGTTACGTGCAATTATTTTTTTAGAAACCACTATATTCTAAAGCGATCTCTGTGCTAGGAGTGCGGCTGCGCGGACCTTTTCGAAATTTTATAAAACTTGGCTTTATTAAAATTTAAAAGTGCTAAATTACTGCAACCGACAAAATAAATCATAAGCAGTGTTTGCTTCTACAAAATTAAAGTATCAAGATAAATTTAAAGCATGCCAAATATATTTTGAATACTAAATCCGAAATTGGACAGTCGAACATTTGGAAGAAAAACATTTGGAATTCTGTTTTGTTTTTTTTCCTTCGGCTTCACATGGACGAATGTGTTGTCGGCAACATTCCATATTATTTGCTCATTATTTGCAAAAAGCAAACTAAATGTCAGCAAAGAAAATGTGAACAAAGCGTGTTGCCAAATACCGAATACCAAAACGATGCTCTCTTCGACACACGTAATAAATGTTTTCCTTCCAAATATTTCCCTGTGTAAACGCAGACTAAGGCACAAATTCACAGTATTTAGTTAACTATAGTTTAACCAATGATATTTCATATTCATGAATAAAATTCGATAACATCTCGTCAGCAGTTAACTTAAGACTGTAAATTAAGGCCTCAAGGAGTTAATAAAAACAAAAAAAAATTTTAGGTAAATAAGTTATGACTAATAATAATAATTATTTTATTTTTAGGATAAATTAAATAAAAGATGTGCCTTTTTGTATATAATGTATTGTAAAATATAAATAAGCGAGTTCAATTGAAAATAGTTACAGTAATCTTCAAAAAACAAAAACCAAATTACTACTTAATTTATCAGTTTGTTGTTTATTAATTTAACGAATTGTGGCAAATCTCGTTACACATAATTTTTTTTGTAATAAAATGTGGGTTTTAGCTGTTCCTAAAATAGCAAGAAAAACACAATATTTGGTAAAAAAAATAAAAACTTATCGTAACATCAACTGGACATTTTCTGTTGATATCTCACTAGACTGCAACTGCATGGAAACTGATTTATCTATTCAACAATTTGAATACACAAAATAAAAAAATAAAAGTAAATAAACAGAAAACATACACATACATGCATACTTATGTATAGAAAACCTTTAAAAAAATATATACGAAATAAAATGTTTGACATAGTTTAATGTTAAAATGTATTTTAAAATTGTTTTTTGTTTTCTTATCTAGTGTTTTTTTTTGGTTTGTTTATTGTAAAAATTATTATTACCACCATTTTAATCGGCATATCGTTTATATAAAACAAATAATGCAAACACATGCAGATACATTTGTTAAATTAAAAGCAAACAAAAAAATTTAATTATATATAGAAAGCTAAAATTAATGTATATTAAATTTTACATTGAGATTAAAAATGTATCAATATGCATACATACATAGAAAAACAACAAAATTTGAAAGCATATAATTTGAGGCTGAAGCAAAAATAAAATTGTAGACTACTTTATGATGTTTTATGTATTAATTTATTTTGTATTAATTTGAAAATAAATGTTAATGTAATAAAAATTCATATTTATACTTATTAATTCGCTTATTTATGATTTATTTCATCAAGAACTTTTCGTTGATCATAAAAAGTTTGACTTAGTTAGTAGCATATAACCGTATAAAATGCGTAAATCAACAATTAATAAACTATTATAAATGATATCATAAAAAATCATTTATTAATATATGGAAATAAAAATTAATTTTGAACAAAATACATGTAAAAAGAGTTTTTATAAAATATACTAATAATAATAAAATATAATGCTGCACATTCTAATGTTGCCTAACGCCACTGCCGACGGCATCCCTGAATACATTTGGACACACACGAAATCGTTAGCTTTTAATGCTTTTATTTTTTATATAAATTGAATTAAAGTATTTATCTATGGATGAATATCGCAGTTACAACAAAAAAAAACGTTGCCAAAACTGAATTATGCGCGGTAAAAAGACAATTTCTTTTTAACCGTTTCGTTTCACGAAGAATTTCTATGACTTTTTTACGTTCCAACAAGCAGCATCAGAATCTAAACCTTAAATTTAATCAATCTACATATCCATAAATTGTACTCTGCATCAACTTAATATAACTAGAGTACGGCTAGTGGTCGAAATTCTGCCGGTAGTTTAAACATACAACTATTTTAGTTGCATTCATTTAAGGAGAAAAAAAACTACCCTTCCCCATGGAAAAAACAATAAGCAAAATAAAATTGCGTACAAACGCGCACATTTATTTTGATAGGTTTTTGCTTGAAGCTAACACATCCATACGTAATGAACATGTACATCCACATTTAAAACCCATCTCTTTCTTTCAATTCTGATCTTTTTTTCTTTTTCAACTTCACTCATTTGTATTATACTCATACGTACACGTAGGTACCCTTAAACACTCTCATTGCTTTGCTTATGTTTTTACTTGAACCAATAGTTACATGTACGTGTGTATTTTTAGCACTTGTAGTGGTGTCAACTTTAGGAGCTTTTTATTTCTTTAATACTGAACCGATCTAAATAATATATAATCGGGTCACTAACGCTCAACAATGTCTACCATTCGGTAAAAGAATGAAGAAAATCAGCTGGCAAGCAAAGGAAAAAAGGGATCTAAAAATTTGTCCATGCCTATTTATATAATTGAAGATAGATAACCCTAAAAGTTGTACACTTACATTAAAATTTGTATTAATTGATTATAATTAAACTTATTCTACCAAACAAGCAATAAAATAATTGAATCCCAGCTGCCATTACTTAATGAAAACCTCTATAAATACCTAACTCTTTAGTATAAATAAAGGAACAAAAGGACTAATTATGCCTTTGGTTTTTTATTCCCATAACTCTTAAATTATAAACATTTTACGAGTGGCTAAAGTTGGGATTTACCTTTAAGGTTGGGCTTCGCTCATCAACCTAATTTCTTCTCAAACCTAGAAGAGAATTACCATTAATAATAATCTCCAGATTATTACATAGGTAAAAACTCAAACGAGAAATTACTTATACAAGTTTGTCTTCTATTTTCTTCCTAAAAAAAATCATTGAAAAAATAGATGCCGTTCAAACATGTAGAAATATATGAATTTTTTTGTTTTGTTTTTATAGTTATTTTTAACAAATTCTTTTACGTTATTTGCGGTACCCATTATTTAAATTTCTTCAAGCCCATGATTATATATTTCAAGTGTCTTTTTTTCAACATTATAGAATTGAAAACCATCCATGACTTTTTTGATTACACCAATTTTATTTATTGATATACTAGAACCACTTTCGACTTTCTGAGAGCCTCAACAAACATTCCGTCGTCGGCAACAAAATGTCCCGACATCGAAGAACCTTTGCAAGTTAGCATTTTAGGGCACTTTAGTCTTTTTCATGCCGTTCAAAATATTTCCACCCTTCAGAAAATATCTGTTTGAAAAAATATAAAATATTTAAAATACTTATTTAACTCGAGCACCAGGTCAATTTTTTTTTAACACGTTAACAAAATTTTATTAAAAAACCGATATTTCGCCACTTCTTTATGTGGCTTCTTCTTCTTTCCCTGAGGTGGCAAAATATTGGTTTTTAAATAAAATCTTGTTAAAGTTTTTTTTTAAAATTTACCTAGTGCTCGAGATAAATTAGATTCATTTAAAAAAACAGCAGATCGAAAATATATACATATATAAGAATTATTTAAAATACTCAAATAAATTACTATTTACCCTTCTAGCGCAACTCTTTTATTTTTTAATAGGAACACACGTGTTCATAAGCCGCTTTTATTTACACCGTTCTTTGTGTTTTTTGACTTTTATAACATTTCGTTTTCATATTCTTCATGAAACGTTTAAAGTTGAAAGGTGTAAGTTGAAATTAATTGGTGTTAAAATTTTCCCTTGTTGCTTTGTTGTCTCATGTCCAATTCTTTCTGAATAAAAAATGTTACGAACTTTAGCCAAAAAAATTAATCACTTTGGATTAAAGAAACCATTAACAACAAAATTTTTCGAAAATAATCACATTAAATAAAAATTAGCTACTGGCATGAGCCTTGCAATGTTTACTGTCACATAACTAGTTAAAATTGATCAAATAAATCAAAAAAACTCAGCTAGTTGACAAAAACCAAAAAGCAATAACACTTAAGTATTAATCAAACCAAAAAAGTTTGTCTTAAGTAAAAACAAAAATTAGAAAGAAAAAAAAATGGTACATGAGATAAAACAAACATTTAACAAGGGGTTAATTTAACGTTAATTAGTGATGGTAAAATTTGAATATTGATAGTGGTAAAACAGTGTTTACTGTAAAAACAAATAATAATACAAATAACTCTTGTATCCTTTTTCTAGACATTATTTGTATAAATACAAATTTGAAATCACATTCAACCGAGCCACCTAAACAGTGGCGGATACATGGAAACACACATGAACACTGATGATGGGAGTGTAGCGGCTCCCGAAAAACAACGTTGTTTCTGTTCTGCCGTGTAAGTTGAAATTAATTGGTGTTAAAATTTTCCCTTGTTGCTTTGTTGTCTCATGTCCAATTCTTTCTGAATAAAAAATGTTACGAACTTTAGCCGAAAAAATTAATCACTTTGGATTAAAGAAACCATTAACAACAAAATTGTTCGAAAATAATCACAGTAAATAGGAAAGCTCAATATTAAAATTTGAAAAATACTTAAATCACTGGATTATTTATTTACAACAAAAGTAAGGGAGACGTATAAAAATGAAAAATTTTTAAATAACCGGTTTATTATACCTAAATAGCCGATTTATTAAATTCGAAAAATTAACATTTAAAAATAACCGGCTTCAACAGAACTAAAAAATAGCTCGAACAAAACACTGTTCGCTCTCACTAATTGAAACGCGAACAAAACATTATCGCAGACTTGATGCTTTTTATGGGAATCGCTAAAATTTTATTATTTTAAATGTTTAATCGCACTATTTTCCCAAAATTAATATTTTATATATTTAGTAAAATATTAATAGTTTAATTAAAGCAAATTGAAATTCATTATTAAGGGTTATAGTTAGTTTTCATGCGCAGCCGTTTTCAAACCTTTGAAATTATTATGAAATATTATAATTTGGCACAGCGATCAGAAAAAAAAATAATTAATAATTTTATTAAAAGATCCATGAACATATCGAGAAATAACAAAAGTATTTCAGTATTGCTTATATACTTATATTTTTCGAAAGAAAAAAATATTTACTCCGTTTGTAACGAGCAATTTGGAATTTATAGTATTTTAAAACCATTTAAGGTTTTAAGTTGCCGGATTGTTAGCAAAGATTTCCTATGTATTTGAATTATTGTGAATGAAAAAGGTTTATGTCTTCGATGTTTGACCTGATATAAAAAACTTTTTGAGTAACAGCAGGAGCTCTCAAACTATTTTATAACAGTGTGAGCAGCAGTGTGGCCATATTAGATTTTTTGAGCTAAATTTACCTTTATTTATTACTGCCAGGCCCACGATGTCACAATTATTCGTTCTTTCGTATGCTTATGTTTAAAACAAAAACAAAATTTTAGAATTTGTTATAACAATCGCACCCGTCAAAAACTCCATGTTTACGTGGTCATAGTTGGTACAATAGAATACAAGACAAAAACCATGTAACATGATTGAAAAAACAGCTTAATTCTCAGCAGCCAATGACGCTGAATAACGAGAAAGACTGCAATACATGGGATTTAGTGCTAACCGAAATTGATTTAATGTGTAAAAAATGAATAAGTTGCACTTTTCTTAGGCTAATTCCTTAAATAATACGGTTAAATAGTTGATATTCCTAATCACTAGTATCCACCGTCAGAAGTGGTAAAATTGAACAGAGAACGCTGATGAGATGGTGTAGCGACCTCGAAATCAGCACTGATCCGTTCTGCTAGTCTGATGAATAATAAATTGTTCCATATAGTACTCTCTTCATCAACAAATAATGAATTTATCCAAAAAAAAATGTCTAAAATTAGAAACAAATGGGTAAACTCGGATTTGACCATAAGCCAAAAAATTCGTTTCAATATAAAAAATTTAATCGACATATGTACATAATCTTATGAAAATAAGGAAAATGAGTGTAACGTAATCGTTTTGAAGCCCGAAATTTTTTACCCATTAAAATCAGATTTAAATTTTGAGCAATATTTTATTTCAAAAAAGACATAATGGAATCTTTAACACGTAAAGAAATTAGATACACTTGCCGAAATCTTATTAAACAATTAATATGTCATCTACAATGTTTGCCAAATAATTTTTTAACTTTACAAAACACAACTTCTTTTCATTAGAAAATAGTCAAAGAAATGCAAATGGCAAAATGTATGAAAATGTTAAAGAAGAAATGTCTAATTTTATTGTAGATAACTCTTTTGGAATTACAATAGCAAAAATTAAATTCCTATAATTGGACAAACCAAAAGTAAACAACAGAATTTTGGATTCATATTTTTGAGTACAAAAACGCAATGATTGAAAACTCTTTTAGGGAATTGTCAACTTTTCTGATTACATTTTTAGTTTTGCACTTTAGTAACGCAGAAGTTGTGCGCGTATTCAGTGGTATAATTTTAATAATAAGTAAATCTAGAAACATATTTACTTTAAACAGCACGTCAGATGTTGAATAAATGTTCTTAAAGAATTTGATAAGGCATGTGTAAACCAAAGATACTCCTGAAAAGCAGTTATTTTTACAGTTTTATGATCTTTTCCCCCTCATAAGACTGTTTAGTTTTAGTTGAAGAACTTTTTGTTTTCACCTTAAGTTGTATCTACATTTATATGAGTGAAATTGTTGTTTAATAAAGAATTTTATTTTGTTATTGATTCAATATTTTTTATTTAAATCAGCCAAAACAATATTTTTATATTATAAATAAATAAATACTATTTAAACTATGAAAAATATCAAAATAATTGAATACTACTATTGGAAAGCTATAAAAAAATTAGGTTTATTTTTTGGCTTTAAATTTCCTTCTTTAGCTTTTTGAAACGTGATTTAGTTTTATATTAATTTAAAACCTGGTCACACTGATGAGCAATACACAATGGAATCTACATTTTAATAAATTTCATAATATGAATATACTCGGTTATGTTCAGTGACATTTCTGTATACCCAAATTGAGAGCTTCTTGCATTGAACAAATAAAGCTGAAAGTCCACACGACGCGTTGTACGCGTTATGCGTCCTACGCGTCTCTCAAAAAAGTTGAATCAGAGTATTTTCATAAAGCAAGTTACAAAACAAAAGTTTGCAACGCTTGTGACGCGTAAAAAGTTGAACAACATTCTACTTTTATGCGTCGTATACAACATATCAGCTAGTGCTGCCAAGATCGAAGTCTAAAATTTTTTTGAGATTGAACATTTAATTATTTGAAAGCTATTTTCGTAAGCACTTGATGAAAAACGAATTAAAACAATTTAAATAACATAAAACTTAAAAAAAGATAACAAAAAGTTTGCAAACTTTTCTTGAAATTTGATAAGCAAAAACGTGTATAAAGCGTGGTGCGTAACTTGCAGTTCTTAAAGCGTCAAAATCTTAAAACACATGAAACGCAAGCGCGTAGAACGCGTGGTGTGGACTTTCAGCTTTATATTGTCACTCTGTCAAACGTTTTCAGTGAGAAAAAAGTTGTATCTTTCATAGGTTTGCAGGGTGATTTATATAATAAGCCAACCAAATTTCTACACTTTTATAACTTTAAATATTATAATGACTAGGAAAAATCTTTATGTAATCGTTGAAGTGATATACATAAGTTGTGCGGTTTTGTTTTTGTTTATAATATCGCTGCTTTTTAATATAGAGGTTTAAAAATTTTTAGCAGCAATAAGTTTTAATTAAAAGTAATTAACAATAAACGCGATTTGAATTTTTTTGTCTGTTACATGCGGGGTTTTACTTTTTATTACGAAAAACACCCATATAAAATTTATCAACATTAAACGTTGCGTTCTTAAAACAAAAATGTATGTATATTCTTCTTATTCTTAGTATTTGTTGTTATATACAGACAGTGTCGGAACTACTGATAGGGTTAGAAAAAAATATATAATATTATCTTAAGTTGTTATTTATTTATACATAAATGAAACTTTGCGCTATCGAATTTGTCTGTATTCGAAAATGAATGTAATAAAAAATATATGTATGTATGTCTGAAAAAAATTATAGGGAAATTTTACTTTTATAAAACAAACTTTGTTGTTTTTGCTCACTAATCCAAATATACAGGCATGTTCTACAAAAGTAGTGAAATTGAAATATGATAAGTAAACTTTTCATTTTTGATCTTCTGGAAAAGTAGAGTGTTGAATATTGAAATTCAAATGTAAAAAAAAGAACGCAGCACACAAAAAATTTAAACTGAAGTGATTTCAATTGAATTCCCCTACAAAGTGGAATGTAGATGATACCGGATTATTTTAATATTTGATAGAAGATCCATTCATATTAATTACATCCTCGCATTGCCGCTTCATTAAACTCACAAGATTGGCGCAGTTATCCGGGGAAATGGTCAAGCTTCCTGAAACTTTGAACGGTTCAATTTCGATTACGAAGGACACTCCTTAAAGGATGCTTGGTTTAGCTCAAACCACGTGTATTTCCGCCTTAACGGCAGTTCTTCATCAGCAAATGGTAGTATTTTGTTTGGCGGTGCATCCAAATAATCTACAGCGGTAATTTTTCTTGTATCCAGAAAACTAGACCAACCCCAGATGCAGAAACACACTCCGAAATCACCACAGACCTGCCACCGTGTTTGATAGCATACTTTGCATTGCGCCGCATAAGCGATTTTCTATCAGATCTTCATCAGACCACGGAGCATTTTGCCAACTTTGACGTTCAAGGTGCTGTCTGGCAAATTTCAATCTTTTTTTTAATATTTCGCTTACTAAGAAGAGGTACTTTTTTTGAACTCCGACCCATAAATAAAAAAAGAAATAAAAATAAATAAGTCCAGCATCTCGTAGTCTATTGATTATCGAAGGGATTTTTTTTAGTCACGAATAAAAATTTGTCGCTACGTTTTACGCTTTCTGAATCTGGTTTCGCTGGTTTTGTTTGTGTGAATTGCATTAAACACTTTGTTTCTAGAGCAATATTTCGTTTGGGAAATTTGTCTAATTGACTGCACTCCGGATTTTAAATTTTGAATCACACTTTTTTCGGCAGCGTTAGTATGAACTGCACGACCTATTTTTTTCACTGCTTTCGAAAATAAATTTAACGCAAAACATACCAAATTATATTTAAGTTAGCCACTGCTCATTAACTATCGCCACATTTATGAATTTTTTATAAAAAATTCTTATAAATCAGCGCAAGCAGTTCTGGACGGTTCTAGGATGAACTAGATATTGTTGGTGATGTATTTTAGTTAGAGCTGCCAGTTATCTTGCCAGCATGTGATTGCGTACAAAATTGTAAATGACACTATAATGTGATGGTGAATTAACTAAACAATTCATGTCAATTTAAACCGTCAACAAAATGGAGGGCATTCCAGCTTAAAGTTGCTATCAAGATTTGTCATACAGATTTCTCGTTGCTTTTACTAGAACTTTCCGAAATGTTCCTTTTCCGTTATTTTTAATTTTAGTGCTACCAATCTTTCAAACACGTTTGCTTAATCATCGCTGTATTTTTAACGCCCGATTTCACCATCCTCGGTAAAATATTTGTTAAATCAAAATTAACCAACTGCTGGTTTGGCTAACTGGCATTATTTAATCAACGGTTACCGATTTACGTTTCACCATCCTTCAGTTAGTTAACAAAAGAATTTGATGAAAATGTGGCAATACCACCAGTTTGTTTACATAAAAAACTATAGAAAAAGGTGGCATTTGTATATTTAAAAAGCGAAACTTTGTGCTAATAGAAAAATGCATCAGAGTAGGAAAATAAACAAAACGAAAAGTTTGCTTTCGTTTTGTTTTCAATGAGTAAAACAAAAACAAAATAAAAACAATGAGAACGATTGTCCCACTTAGTTTTGTACTGTTTTTGTTTGTGAGCACTAAATGTACATTAATTTAAACGTACGCAGCTAGAAAAGAAAATAATGGGAGCAAAATTTAAAAGTTTCAAGAAGAAATGTTTGCAAACGTTTTCTGCTTGATTTGCTCATTATACAATGACGAACGAAATGAAACACTAAAAAAAATACGTTTGAGCATTTCTTTTGTTCTCAACTGTACGATTGTAACGGGATATTAAAGCAAGCAGATGAGTGAATAGCCAATAGTTTTGTTTGCCCTCTTTGTCATTTAAAAGGTATTTGTTTTGGTTTTGCTCATGTACAAAACGATTGAAAAAATTTTAAAACGTTTGCGAAAAGTTTTGTTTGTTTTCCCACTCTGAAATGCGTGCAAGTAATGATTAAAACATTCTTATACATGAATATACATACATCTATGTACATATTTACATGTAAAATATTTGTATGTGAGTTCATCAGTTATATTAGAGTGCTGTCATTATATTTTTCGCGAAATGAATTTTTTAATTGAAAAATATTACAAAAATGTAAATGCTGATTCATATTTCTATCCATTTTATTTGTTTTACTTTCCGATTAAAGTGCTAACCGGCAAATTTGCTTCGGTTAAATGTAACATAAACTTTTTTGTTAAAATGTGTGTGTCCGTTAAGAGTTTATTATAGATTGTGTAATACAATTTAGCCAAACTTTAGGTTAAAGTAATGTTTATTTTTTAATCGAAGATGGTGCAAACGGACGTAAGTTTGTTAAATTTGAAGCTACATATCGCACTTGATCAACAAGAGGGTATTAACTCGAAATTTAAATTTTTTCACTTTTCTCCAAAACTTGCATTCTAATATTCATATTTAGCTGCTGTAAAAATTTCACATTGTTTTGTCTATGTTTCGCTAATGAAACGGATGATTTAAAATCTATTTTTCATATACCTTTGATGTAAAATCAAAAAGTATTTTGCTTCTGTTGAAAATTTTAAAATTTTGAGTTAATACCCTCTTGTTGATCAAGTGCGATATGAATTTTGTGACACTATTATTTTTTCCGACACTGTATATATGTATATAAATATATGTAAAATATTAATGCAGCCAACTTGACAAAACAAAAGATGCAGAAGATCTTATTTTAGGGGCTACTTTCACGTGCAATTCTCAGAATTGAGTCTCAAATCAATGAGCTAAAAAATGTTGTACTGTGTAAACTAATAAACATATGTCAATTTACGATTCGAGCTCGAGCTAAATTAACTAATTTTAAACTTAAAATTTATAATTATCCGAAGATATGTATGAAAAGTACTAAAAGTTTTAAAAATTCAAAAAAAAAAAATAATAATAAAGGAAAAAAGACTCATTTGGAATTTTAATAAAAATTTAATTAAATTTGTTCAAGGCGAATTAAGAATTTGTGACATTGTCAACCCAGCTGTGTTTATTTATGTTGAACTTTGTTAAGTATTTTATTTAAACAAAAAATGTTAAATGTTAAATTAGTATTCAGTTTTTCTAAGTTAGTGGTGCAGGTGGTGTTGAAAAGCAGAACAAATTTTGCATTGGTGGTTGTATATTTCAGAATTTGTTTATTTGTGTGTTTTAGGGTTTTCAAATGATTTTTTATCTATATGCAATGATATGATACGCAAAAATAATAAATATTTTTGTTTGGGGCTTATAGCTTGTGATAAAAGTTCTAAAAATACATTTAAAAAAATTTTATTTTCAATTTTTGACTTTTTGTGCCCAACCACCTGTAAAATGAATTCGATTTGTTTAGCACAGGTAGGTTAAAAATGGTGGGATCATCAACGAATTCGATTAAACTTACACTTCATTAATCATTATCGAATTGAATTCATCGATGTTCCCTATACGAAGTTTGACAATACGCCTATTATTCCACAACCAGGGCGTGTCTATTGGAGATATTTTCATACATAAATAATAATGCGTTTGCGTCAAGCTACCTAAACACATCCTGTAGCACAGTATATGGACTTGATATGAAATTTTGCAATTTATATTTATATAGTCTGCACCAAAAGATTGTAAAAAAAATAATAAGCAGAACTGAAAATAGTATTGGACCAACCCTCATGCAGTGACTCCTACTGAAGCAGTGCCTTTTGCTGAAACAAAGAAAACGGTTAAGAGAGCTCTATAAATTTTTGTTTTAAATAATTCATTTTATTAATTAATGTTTGCATTTTTTGTTTGCTTTTGCTATTAGGGCACATTTAATTTGTAGTCATTGTCAGTTGTAACAATTCCACTTATAATTACTTATTACTGAATGAGTTTAATTTTTAAAAAATAGTCAAGTTGAAAAGTGTTTTATTGTAAAGAAGATTGTGGATGAAATTGAATTAATTAACAAAAAAAAAAGAAACAAGTTTGAAATATTTTATTTTAAGTGAAACATAAGTCCATTTAGAAAAGATTTGAAGCCAATATTAAAATTTTAACTCAAGGACATTTAAAGGAATAAATAAGTACCTCAACAAAAGGTCAGAAATCTAAATGAAATTAAAACAAACCGCGACAAGAAAGAAAAAGGATCTAAAAATATGAAAACTAATAATGAAAAGCTATAAAAAATAAAGTCTGACACGTAGCAAAGTCATATCCCAATTTAGAGATACACGTATGCATAAAAAGACAATAAAGACAGCCAGTGAAAGGAAGACAAAGATTGTAAAACAGGGAAAAGGAAACAAAAATAATAAAGTTTTAAAAGTTTCAAGGAGAAACAACAAATTATGGTGTGATATGTCACAAATCATTTAAAATCAAATAAGAAAAGAATCACTCACCCGGACTTTTTGAAAACATTTAACATTTCCCAGACAATACACAATATTCTGCAAAGGACACCGAACAAAACATGGTTTTTATAAGGCGTCGTCGTTCAAATTCAATATTATAAGTTGCTTCACTTTTCGCAGCCACTTGGTTATTGGTTGTACTGTTTTCCTACGCCACCTTTCACACGCAGGATGAATGTGCCAGCAAATTATTGGTTGCCATGTCTCAATGTTTGAACATTTTTACCGGAAATGACACAGCCAATGTCAGCAACCAAGTCAATATTTAAAATAGTGTTTTAGATAGAAGTTTTGGTGTACCTAATAATGAGGTATTCGAACGTAATAATAGTGCGACACATGATACTGACGCGACTGCTATTGAGACTAATGAGAGCGTGCCGAATGTAGTCAATAGCTGTGCCGAGGCTGATAACGAGGCTAAAGAGAGAAATAAAGGTTATGACTCGATATTGAAAAATATTCATGTGCAACCAAATAGCAAATTGAATCATGAAAACAAAAAACAGAACAGAAATGATGAAGCTAGTCAGGCGGAAGTAGTCCAAGGAAGTTTCTAGTTAACGAAAAGAACAAATTTGCATACATTTTTCTTTTTAATCGATTACAAAAAAATCTCTAACATAATTCAAGTCGGGATCAAGTTCGTTTTGCAGTTTTCTGTCAGGAATGAAAATGTTGAGAATTATGATGATAATATTTAAAGACAGATAAAGTTGAATTAGACCAGCCTGTCTGTGTGGGCCATCTTCTACACACTTAGCAAATTTAGTTTCAAGCACCGTCTATTTGGCCAAACAATTAATAGAAATAGAATACAAAAAATCATAATTGTTTAAAATTAATTTTACATCATTTGATTTTATGTGGGGTTAGAACGAAGCTAAGTTACCCTACAAAAAATTTTTTAAACTTTGCTTATTCTTTTTTTATATATGTAAGTATTGTCACATGAACTATGTGTGTTCCAGAAAATTTTGGCCAGGTTCGGACGCATGACGGTAAATATAAATTTATTCATTGAAATTATCAATATTTACCAAAAGTATTGGGATTCAAGCATTTGAATGCTAACTTATTGATTTTAACCTTAAAAAAATTGTTCGTGGTTAAATAAAGTTATAAGTTATATATAAAGTTGTATAACCCGGCTAAAAAAGTTATATATCGGGACAGACCTGTAAATCACAAAAGTTCAAAACGCACAATTATTAATAATTAATAACAATCACTTTAGTGTTTTGTAGATCGTACGAATTATAAAATTCGAGGATCGAATAAAATGTTATAAACAAAACAAAAAAAAACCCCAGCAATAAGTCACAATTTACTTTTTGAAATCATTTCACTTGAACTATTGTAGTCTACAGAACAGGACAGTCTGATCCACATATTTTTGGATCCGAAAATTTAGGGTATATGGTGTCATATAAATATATCCGGAATATATCAGGATCAGATACCCTCTAGTGTTGCAAAATTTTTGAGTACCGGGTACTCAATACCGTATATATTTCCCGGTACTCAATACCCAAAACTAACTACTCAATACTCTCAGAAATGCATTTCCATAAGTAATACGAAATTTTTACTTGAAAATGTTTTAAATTAATACAACACGGTTTTGAGGAAAGTTTTGCTAGATATTTTTAATATATTATTAAATTTGCTTTTCCATAAAATATAATGGAGTACGTGTAATAATAAATTAAGTATTTTTATTTTGAATTAAAAATAACGTTAAAATTATTAGGAAGTATTAAGTACTCAATTGAAAAGGTATTGAGTAGTATTGAATAGCAAAAATAGCCTCCCGATAAATTGTTCCAAAATTTACCCAAAGGAAAACTACATGTACCACTCAAACTACAATTGGTAAATTTTCTATACAACTCAAAATAACTTCGGACAGTGGACCATACTAACACCTGGATGAAATATTTCTTACAATCTCGCAAAGCGACGGAGATTGTATCATAGAGATGGGTAGTTAGTTAATTTTATGCAATTGGAACAGCAATTGCAGCTGGAAACGCCGTCAACACATCCAAATTAAAAGGCAGAAAGAATTCATTCACTCCCTCTTTCCTAATTTCTGTCACAACCTTTTTCGCAAAATGATCTTAACATGATCGTAAATGACCAAATGACACATTTTTTAGAAGTCCATTGTTTTTCTTTTTTACCATGTTTTACGAGGGCTACAATTATAATAATAGTAACAAACATTTTTAAATGAAAATGGATTTATTGTTTTTCGAAATATTCTCCCCTTGATGATCAATACACTTTTGCATTCGTTGAAACCATTTCTCATAGCAGTTTTTCCATTCCTCTTGAGACACCTCCAAAATGTGGTTTATGAACGCTTCACCGGCTTATTTGCCGCTCGGAAATCGTTGATATTCGAGAACAAGAAGAAGTCATTGGGTGCGAAGTCAGGTCTATACGGAGGATGTCATCATTTCGATGTTTGGACTGCTCAAAAATGCAATTGTTTGACGAGTTGTGTGGGAGCTCGCATTGTCATGATGAAGAATGATTCGCCTTCGGGGTTTAGTTTCACGAATTTCTCTGAAGACTTCCGGCAAACAAATGATCGTATACGACTCAGAATTGACAGTTATACGTTGCTCAAGCGGAAAAATGGCCACATGATCCATTCAGGCGAAGAAATAGGCGATCATTTGCTTTGCTGTGCTTCTTCCACGAATAACTTTTGTTGGATTTAGCTCGCCCTGGAATACACACACGACCGATTGCTGTTTTATTTCCGGCTCATAAGCATATACCCATTATTCGTCACCTGTTACGATTTTATACATGTCTTTTGAATCACCACGGTTAAACTTTTTAGTCAATTATTTACACCACTTGACGCGAACCTTTTTTTGAGCGATTACTAAATAATGGGGTATCCAACGAGAACAAATTCTTTAAGTATTCATGCATTGAAGTGGATGTGCAAGGATGCCTCTATCTCACAATATGTCACATGACGATCTTGCATTATCAGTTCACGCAGTGCATCGATGTTTTGTGGCACAACAAGCGATATTTTGACGGTGGTTTATCGCCATACAAAGAACTGAGCTCATCGACACATTCTTGTTGAGATAATCCACGTCGAAAGTTGTAAAATATAATCCAACGAAAATTTCCATTTTTTTGTCAAACTAATTTTTAAAACTTTGTAAGTACGTTTATAATAAGAAATTTAAACTTTATTGTGGTGTTGCTAGATTTTAGCTATTGACATTAGTGTTGCCAGTTCCCGAAACATAAATAGTTAATGATTGAGTAAAAAACGTGTAACAATAAAAAACCGACACTTTCAATGTTAGAGCTACGCGTATAGTGATGCATTGTTATTGCTGTTGTTGTTATTCTTGCATATTCCTGTGGAAAATTTCGAAGCCAACAGTGAGCTCGCGAAAACGTGAACTAATTTTTACCAAGACTGTTCACTTTTTAGATTTTCTTCATGTCTTCGACTGTGGAAATTTTAGAAGCAAAAAGCACAATTTACCACCAGATATATTCTTTTAGCAATTAATCAAAACCAAATATTCAAAATTGGATTAAAAATTGAAAATGTTTACATTTATTCAATTTACTAAAAAACTTACGTAAACAATTCTAGCAAATCAGATGTTTAAAATCGTATTAGAAATTAATAAAAATTACTAAAAAAATCAAGTAAGAAATCTATAATGAATTCAACAATGTACATAAAACTAAATTTAAAAAAACAGGATTTTAACTATATTTTAAACGAATCCAGCAGATGCGGCTTTTCTCCCCTAATTTTAAGCAATCGAATACCATATCTTTTTTTGAAAATCTGTAGCCATCCGTTGCACAGAGAAATATTTGAACCAAAATGCTGGCCAAAAAGACAAAGACGAATTTAAAAAAATCTTAAAAATTAACTACCCAGATCAATACACAACAAAATTTTACATCATACTGTAAATTTTTAAGACTTTATGTTGCGATTTGTAGCTCTGAGACACTACTGAAGTCTGGAAAGTGAAGAAAATTGAACTTGTGGCTAAACGAATAAAGGTACTACATTGATTTTTTTTCACTGAGAGATTTGATCAAAAGCTATTTTTGATACTTAAAAAAGGAATAATCTTAAATACTAATGTTGAATCAATCCGTTTAAAAAAAACAAAAAAGTAGCAAATGCAGAAATTATGTTATATACCACAATAAAATTTAGAATCTCTACCATCACTACCTTACAAATGTCACGTAACAAATTTTGAATTTGTATACTGATGGTTCCAAAATGGAAGAAGGTGTTGGAGCTGCATTCTACTGTCGCGAATTGGGAATATTGAAAGCTTCCCGATTACTGTAGCATTTTCCAGGCAGAAACATTTCCAGCCAAATTGGCTGCTGACTCACATATAAACTTCTTTATAGATAGTCAGGTGGCGATATTCGCTGAATGTACTTACTCTTCGGTTGTCC
Organism: Gymnocheta viridis; assembly: GCA_956483585.1. Classification (NCBI taxonomy): domain Eukaryota; kingdom Metazoa; phylum Arthropoda; class Insecta; order Diptera; family Tachinidae; genus Gymnocheta; species Gymnocheta viridis. The sequence continues at coordinate 106,484,113 of OY101441.1, read as the reverse complement.
AAAGTTGCAAGGACTCATTAGATAGACTTTGTACCAACAGAAGAGTACATATCTACTAGGTTCGTGGACACTAGGGCATAGAAGGTAACGAGGAGGCGGACAAATTAACGAAACGGGAAGTTCAATTACAATAGACATTCGAATTCTAATTCGTAATATTATTATTAGAGATATAGACTCAACTATACAGAGGAAATCTGAGGCGGTTTGGGGAAAGACCAAAACGTGCAAAGTATCCAAAGTTATGTTGAGATCCTATAATCCAAAATCCATTAAATTTCCACCATCGCCATCGAGGAAAGACTGTAGGCTTCTGGTAGGTTTTATTACGGTTCAGTGTTGGACGCCAGTATACGCCAAAAGGGCGGGGCAACTGACAACTGCAGATTCTGTCGGGTATCAGACGAAAAAGAGACGGGGTGGAGCACATACTCTGCTACTGTCCGGCACTCATACGCTCAGGGCGAACTGTCATTACAACCAAGATCTTAGGAAAATCTCTGGAATCGGACTAATGAGACTCCTAGCATTCCTCAAGAGAGTGTGGAGTACTCTTGGTATCATCACATCGAACTAACCTTTTCATTTACGGGTTATAGTACATCGTAATAACACTAAGGACCAGCACGGTCTATGCGTAATTTGTTTATAAAAATTTATAAAAAATTGCAGCCGAAGAAAATTACCAAAACCAAAAATAACCGTCGCAGCAGTCTACCTGAATTTGCACAGCAACCGTCTTTAGGGGTCTTTTAAACCAAATAGAACGAAAATCGCAAGACTTTTATTGCAGTTTGGAACTACACAAGGTTATGAATGAAATTTAAAAAATATTTATATGAGGTTTACACGGTCAAGACAGGGTCTTATCATTTAGAAAAATTTAATTTAAACCTGGATTATGTAACCAGGGTTACTTTAAACAAAATTCTTTTTTTGTATAGAAGTTAAGATGGTATTTCAAAACCTTTTATAAATATTTACGTGTTATTGAATTTGATTACAAAATTTGTTAAGTTTCAACTAAAAAAACTTGACATATTTTCAAGAGCGAAATAAAAACTGGTGTCATTCTCAGCCCACCTGTGTTTATGTACACATTAATGTTAAACTTTATTATGTATTTTTTCACACAAAAAATGTTTATGTACATAAATTTGTCGTTAGTGTTTTAAGGTAGTGGCGAAGGGTTAGACAAGGTGTGATCATCGGCGAATTCAATTCACCTTATGATTTAGTTGCATTAATAGAATCGATGTGCCTTCCCTAAAGAAATCTAAACAATGTTATTCTACGGTCGCAGCATGAACCAAACGGACTTCACCCGATATATTGCAATTTATATTTATACGAAAAAGAAAACAATTAGCAGAAGTGAAGATAAGTATTGGACCACCCGTTATGGAATGACTCCTACTTAAGCAATGCCTTCTGCTGGAACTGGAAAAAGTGTTAAGAGGGATTTATAAATCTATTTTTCAAATAATTTAATTTATTAATTAATGTTCTTTAAAAGAAATAAACTGAAATATACTTTATACGAAGCGATCGGATTGACGCAATGCGTTTTATTTTCATTTATTGTTTGTATTTTTTGTTTGCTTTTGCTATTAGGGCACATTTGTTTTATAGTCATTTTTAGTTGTAACAATTCCACTTCTAATTACTTATTACTGAATGAGTTTAATTATTAAAAAATAGTCAAGTTGAAAAGTGTTTTTTTCTAACAACCATTGTGGATAAAATTTAATTAATTAAAAAAAACAGAGAAACCAGCTTAAAATATTTTATTTTAAGTGAAAACATAAGTCCATTTAGAAAATACTTAAAGCCAATATTAATATTTTAACTCAAGGACATTTAAAGGAATAACTAAGTACCTCAACCAAAGGATAGAAATCTAAATAAAATTAAAAGAAAAACCGTGACAAGAACGAAAAAGGGTCTAAAATTATCAAAAATAATAATGCAGAACTAGAAAAAATTAAGGACGACTAAGCAGCGCATTACAATAATCCAACGAAGGCTTTAAAAAATAAAAAAACCTTCAATAAAGCTTCAGCAAATAAGAGTCTGACACGTAGCAACGTCATATCCCAATTTAGAGATACACTTATGCATAAAAAGACAATAAAGACAGCCAGGGAAAGGAAGACAAAGATTGTAAAACAGGGAAAAGGAAACAAAAATAATAAAATTTTAAAAGTTTCAAGAAGAGACAACAAATTATGGTGTGATATGTCACAGATCATTTAAAATCAAAAAAGAAAAGAAGCACTCTCCTAGACTTTTTGAAAACATTTAACATTTCCCAGACAATTAACAACATTCGGTAAAGGACACCGAACAAAACATGGTTTTTATAAGGCGTCGTCGTTCAAATTCAATATTAAAAGTTGCTTCACTTTTCGCAGCCAATTGGTTATTCGTTGTATTGTTTTCCTACGCCGCCTTTCACACGCAGGATGAATGTGCCAGCAAATTATTGGTTGCCATGTCTCAATGTTTGAACATTTTTACCGGAAATGACACAGACAATGTCAGCAACCAAGTCAATATTTTAAATAGTGTTTTAGATAGAAGTTTTGGTGTACCTAATAATGAGGTATTCGAACGTAATAATAGTGCGACACATGATACTGACGCGACTGCTATTGAGACTAATGAGAGCGTGCCGAAAATTGTAGTCAATAGCGGTGCCGAGGCTGATAACGAGGCTAACGAGAGAAAAAAAGGTTATGACTCGATATTGAATAATATTCTTGTGCAACCAAAAAGCAAATTGAATCATTAAAACAAAAAACAGAACAGAAATAATGAAGCTAGTCAGGCGGAAGTAGTCAAAGGAAGTTTCTTGTTAAGCAAGAAAACAAAAAAAACTGCATATTTTTTTCCTTTTGATCGATAACAAGCCTTTAAATAGAAAAGTTTGTGTTATCGCCAAGCGCACAGAATTCACTTTGCTAAACATAAAGAGTATTTGTAAAAAAATATCTAACATAATTCAGGGAACAATTCTCGTCAGTTTTAAGTTCTTTTTGCAATATTCTATCAGGAATGAAAATCTTTACAAATCGCTGTGATAACAAAAGTTCTCACAGTGTGTAATGAAAATTGAGAAATCGATATAAATGTGAGCAAAAATGCATGACTTTTATCAATACAACAACAACAAAATATACGAATTTGCAATTTACTGCGTTTTATTTAATTTGCACTAAAAAAAAACTTAAAAAAAATGGTTGTAAAAGTGTACAAAACTTCTGGCAATTCAATACAGAAAACTATAAAGAATTTTTGAATATTTTTAATGTTATGTGATATTTTTTTAGTAATTTTTGTATACTTCATAGTGTAAGATTTAGCTAATTTAGCTGGACAAAATTAATATCTCAGTAAGTAATTGAGCTTGATTTTTGAATTTTCGTACAAGGCGCAATTAACATAAAAATTTGGAAGCAACTAAATACTTTACTTATGTAACCAAAAAAAGATTTATGATTTTTAATATCATTGGCTTAGTCGGCCACAAAACACAAAACTGTCTAACTTTTTTTCTGTGAATTGTTTTTAAATCTTTAAAAGCAAGATTCTTCTTTATTTCATCTTATTTGAATACAAATCATCGCAGAATTCCAAAAAAGCTTTTACAGAGCATATTTGCTCTTTATGATTTTATACTTTAAATGTGGACTTTGCAGATTTTCTTTCAATTTTATTGATTTTTTTTATTATGTGTTTTTAAATAATAAAAAATACATCAGAATTACTTAATTGCTGTTGACAAAAATAAAGTAAATAATTTTTAACTTAATACATTCTCATGTCCAATTCTTTCTGACTAAAAATATATATAATATATATATGTACATGTTTGTACTTTTAAACTGAAAGAATTAATAATTAAAAACCCGTTCATAGGTGGGTTAAAGCATCATAAAATTTATGGTGGTCTTTGGGTAAAGTTAATTTTAAAAATTGTAAGTCCTCGTATTTTCTAGCTGTTATTTTTCTTCTTTCCTGATAAAGTTGTTCCAAATTAGAAAACTCCATATCTCCTATATTTTTATTTGTCTTTTGAGGTAAAATTTTCCGATCTTCAGAGAATCGAATTTTATAATATATATATCACTATATTGAGTGTATTTAATGGCGCGAATATCCGTTATTTTGTAATCCAGGTCGAACACTTTTATGAAATTGGACGGTATTAAAATTAAAAAAAGAAAAAAATCCAAATATGTGACATCATACAACTCAGGCTTTTTTCGAGCTGTTTTGCAGATGCCAATGTATTCAGAAGGGACACCAACATTTCTATTTTTCTCGTTCAATAGTGGAGTGTACACTGTCTGCTTCCATTTGCGTATGGCCTATTTCAAGAATTTTTTGCTCAATAAATATTATGTTGGATTGCTGCATTACTCATCGCAGAATTTCGATTTTTATTAGTATAAAAAATTATATTTTTTAATATTCTCGTTTCCACAAAGAACTTTATTTTTCAATAAAATAAGTCCAAATGCTTGCAAACTCTTCAGCAGCTAATTATTTAATTAATCTGTTAATCTTATTATAAATAAAAAATAATAGTGTTGAAGTAATGTATGGAAACGAAATGTGTGTGAGGACAATAAAACTATTAATTTTTTTATTTTAAATTAACACAAAAAAGTTATTTCTTAAGTAAAAGCAAGTGCACTAGTTGCAGATTTTTTTCAGGTTGATTAAAAGGTGTTTTCTCCGGTTTTGTTTTTTTTTGGACTTAGTTTTATTTTACAGCAAAAATACTCTTTCGCGAACAGGTATTTTTTCGTCGAAAGCATTCTTAACAAAATATTTGCTGGATGTGCAAAAAATGCGTTGTTTTGAATAGTTTTGTTTACTATTTCTCGTATTTTTGGAACGTTTACTATCAAGGGCATAAATCAATCAAAGCAAATGTTTAAGAACTTTTAATTACAGTTAGTTTATAACTTTCATGGTAAATTTATAATTAGAAAATTGTAGTTGTTCAAAGAAGAAAGCAGACCTTAATAAAACCATTCCATTTCTTAAGCTGTCTCTTTTTTGCTTCGTGTAAAAAGTAATACATAATATTGATCCAAAACGAATGTGACATATTTCAGTATTTTAAATTTTTATTCGCACTTTTTCCCAAAATGAATTTTTCACATATTTAGTAAAACATTAATAATTTTGTTAAAAACAAATTCAAATTGATTATTGAGGGGTATAGCTTGTTCCTATGCGCATTTCACTGTTGCTAATGCAGATCATCGGGGAACTTGATCCAAATATTTCTTAGAACAACTGGAGATATTATATTAAACTTTCATTAATTCATTTGCAATACTCAGATGTAAGAGAACGCGAGATTAATGGTAGTGGTTGCATCACGTTGCATTCATTTTTGGTGTTTTTTTTAACCCTTTTGTGACATCCTTGGTACAAATGTAACAATTCGGATTTTGAAATTTAATTCTTGATTTTATTAATGAACCTTCAGAGCTAACCATATAGGAATGCCTCAACTATATATCTGAGAATAAAATATGTATATAGTTGTAAGCTGTATGATCTCTGATAAAAAATATCGTAAAACAACCCATATGTGCTCGAAGTACAGTGATCCTGTATGTGCTCAGCATAGCATCATGCAACATATGTATATGCAAAAAATGCGAATAAATTTTGACTTAAAGACTTTTATACTTTTAGTTTTCATAATTTTGTTTTGTTCTTTCTGAATATGCACTTTTAACTATTTGCTTTTATATTAAAAAACAATCATAATTAAAGACTTGTTTGAAACTTTTGTTTTCAATGTAAAATTACATATTTACAATGTAAAGTGTAAGGAAGGATGTCACAGAAGGATTAAATGAAATCTTCAGAAATGCACGGGTCCGGCACAAAACGTTAAAAAAAGAAGCGGATTCTTACAGCTAATAAAATTTTGTTTAAAACAAGCCCAAACTAAAAATATAATAGTTCTGATTTTAATGATAATGTCCATCAAGCCTATTTAGTTTTTTAAAATGCCTCAAACTTAAAGTTATGCGGGAGCTAAAAAAATAAAAATCAAGCATTTAATAAGCATATAATTTTATGAAAATATAGTTGAAAACCATCGAAGGGTCTGCTTGAATTGGATCTCAAATATTTTGTTGTTTCTTGTTTTTTTCTTTTTTCTATGTAATTATTACTTTCGGTCCCTGCTTAAAATATGTTTTGTTTAGTAGAAAACATTATAAAGATCAAGGCGTATTTAACCACGTGAGAGCATTACAGCAGCTGACTATTCGTTGCGAATGTCAAAATACATATAAAATACTTTTATTTTTTTTCTGTATCTGTTTTCTTTGTTTTATGGGTTGGGTTTTTGAAATACGCGATGAAACTACACAAACAAAAATACCTGTTGTTCTTGTATTGTTGTAATTGTTTTCCTAATGTAGTGTGTTAACAAGCAAGAATACGAGCATATGAAAAAAATCTTCTGGCACTGTGCGTCGCTCTCTTTTTTATGTTTGCGGTTTCAAGCGTAATTGGATTATAAGTTTGGTTAAGAATACGAATAATACTACATTTGTTTTAACAATTATTTACACACATTTCATTAATTTGATTTTAAGGTACGCTTTTAGTAAATTGTCGATTTCTTTTTAATAAAAAATCTACCCAAAAGTACAAAACTACGAGCAATTTAGACCCACCAGTATAAAATTTTAAGCCTCTTTTCTATCTGAAATACCACTTGTTCAAAAGTAATGAGACACTTAAACTTTCGTAAAGAAGTGTTCGTTTTAAAGTGTCGTCTACCCCATGATCCAATAATACAGGTCTGTTAGTAATTACAACAATAAAAATCAACGAGAAGTAAAAGAGTCAAAAACAGCTGACTACAACATCAACAAATTGTATTTTGTATGTTAATGATGGAAAATAAAATTTTTCTTTGGTACAAAAAATATATCAAAAAGTATTTTTTGACCTTCACAGTACTAAATTAAAATCTTTGTAATTTTTTCTTTATTAACTAAAAACATATCATGAACTGTATTGGTTCTTGAGTTTATGTTTCTCAAACTAAAAATAAATTTTAAGTTTCAATTTCCCGTTGGCCCTCCTTCCATTTTTTGGGAATTATTTCATTTAAGAGCTATTTCATGGTACCGCGTAGAGTATCCACTCGATTAATCCTTGTTCGATTAATCGAGTAAAGTTTTTCCATTATTTGATCGAATAATGAAAATATTTAATTTCGATTAACGAATAACTCGAACAATTGATGTCAATTAATCGACCAAAAGGAATTTCTTAATAAATTCGTCTTTTTTAATAATAAATATTTTTCTATTCAATCCCTTAAAACTAAATTACAAGGAAATTTTGCCACTTTCAGCTATGAATAATGCTTTGCGACCGTTGGACGTGGTCAGTAAAGATTCCACGACATTAATTGATTTGGATGGAATAACAAAGTTCTTAATCAACAATTTAGAAAAGGCGAATAAGTCATTTACAAAGGATTTTCTTGCTTGCCTTAAGGCCAGAACAAACGAGAGGCGAATTAAAGTACTTAGTACACTTACTCTTAGTACAGCAAGGTTCCCCAATAATGATAATTTTTTTTTTAAATATAGCTCGAAAGCTAAAACAAAAGAGTTTGCAATTAAATTGTATGATCGGTTGTTTTACGTTGAATCTGATGAAAATATATCAGACGATGATATTTCGGAAGAAGAAAATGTGGATCTATATGAAAACAATCTCTTGTGTAAACTTAACAAAACTATATAAAGAATTACAACTTTTAAAAAATCCAGCACAAACTGTGTTAGTACGAGTATAATAAATAGATGATTTCATGTAGTTAAATAAGACAACAAAAAATTAGAAAAACTAGAAAATCTTTTTAATGCAATCCTATCGCTATCACCAACATCTACTAACAACATCTAAGTTTTATTGAAACAAAACAAAAACACTCTTTGTGAAGCAAACATCTAAACTGTGTAATGTGTATTTTTAAAAGCCTAATTTAAAAGATGTGATTCAAATCCGCTCAACAGTACAACTTTCCATTAAACATATTTTTTTTGATATACTATTATTTTTTAATTGTCTTGTGTACCACAAATTTAAACATATTTTAAGCAGTAACCCTTAAGTGCATGAATTTTTATTGCTTTGAAAAAAAATATATTATATAGACATAGAATTAATGCAAAAAAAATTTAATTTAATTTTTTAATTATTTTATTTATTTTACTATAATAAGCAGTGAGAGATGAATAATAATTTAGAGGCCAATTAAAATCGCTGTTTGTTGGTGTTGCCGCAAGTTAGAACAATCGTATGAATGGGATGCGGCATTTACTGCCACAAATTAATTTTTCGCCAATCTGCGGCAGTCATATTTTTATAAAATGGGGCAATCATGTGACTGCAGTATATTTGATTGGGACAATATTATTATTGTGCACCAATTCAGCATAATAAAAATTGGGTCTGATTGGTGTACTTGCGGCAATCGTGTGATCCTACCTTTAGAACTTTATACGTCGTACAAATTAATTGTTATTTTATTTTTTATTTTTAACTACATACTTGTTTTATTGTGTTTGTTTTGTTTATTAATATAATAAAATCAATCCATTGGATACAATGCTTTGAATTTTTTTGAATTATTCGAATTATTTGAATAATTTAATCGAGCAGTTTTAAAATCCCAAAATCGAAAAATTCTTTAATCGAACAAACACAAAAGTCAAATAAATGAATACTTTACCGAGTTTTATTGCAAATCGTTCTTAATTTTACATCGAAATTGTCTATTACCTGGATATGTAGCGAAACCTGTAAAAGCATATTTAAAGACAACGGACAGTATTGCTCCGCTCTGCTAGTGTAATCACCTTATCCTGATTCCTTTCTTAATAAAAAACATTATAATAATTAATAAATCAAAACTAATTTTAAAAAAAGCAAAGTAAAACTTTAAAAACTTTAATGTTTACACGAGACGTCTGCATTGTGTTCTTGTTAAATATTACAGAAATTTCTGTATAATTTATTTTTTATTTAGATAAAAGTGTTTTAAATGCACCCACCGTTCCCAAAGATGCTCCCGGAGAAATGGGCGAACCGGTTATTTTACCCACTGATATGACTGTTGAAATGACAGATGACGTCGAGAATGGTTGGAAAAAGAATGCATTCAATCAATATGTTTCCGATATGATTTCCGTACACCGAACTCTACCAGATCGAAGAGATCCTTGGTGAGTCAAAACTAGTGGGACTGAGAGCTCAGCCTACGACCAATTAATTTATGTTATAGTAAGAATTCTATCACAACTGTCTGATTGCCTTTCTTCTATGATACAGGTGTAAAGAGCCGGGACGTTATCTAGAAGATCTACCAATCACTGATGTAATTATTTGTTTCCACAATGAGGCGTGGTCCGTGTTATTGCGTACTGTGCATTCCGTTCTTAATCGTTCACCAGAACATTTAGTCGGCAAAATAATATTGGTAGATGACTTCTCCTACATGCGTATGTAAAAAATTTTAGCAATTTGCAATCACAAAAAAAAAACGAAAATATATGGAATAATAACACATAATTTGAGTTATGACGATCTGGCAGCAATTGAGTGAAATGTTCTTTTCATTTCAGCTCATACCAAACAACAATTGGAAGACTACTTTGCTGCCTATCCAAAAGTAAAAATTGTACGTGCAACCAAGCGTGAAGGTTTAATACGCGCCAGACTTCTTGGCACACGTCATGCCACGTCACCAGTGTTAACATTTTTAGATTCACATTGCGAATGTGCTGAAGGTGAGTTTTGTTGGCCTTTTTCTTCCCGATATGAAAAGGAGATGGAAAAAACTTTATATATCGGTCAAGTGATAGTGTGTTGGAGTTTTTATTTTTGTTCTTAACATCGATGCATTCTTTTTTAAATTCTTTTCTTCAATGATTTGCATAAATGCATAGGTTGGCTGGAACCGCTATTGGATCGTATTGCTAGAAATTCTACCACCGTTGTAAGTCCTGTTATAGATATCATAAATTCCACAACATTCAAATATTACCATTTTGATTCGGATCACGTCCAAGTTTGTGGGTTTGATTGGGATTTAAGATTGGATTGGCATCCAGTGCCTGATCGAGAAAAGGAACGTCATCAGGTAAGCGTGAATTAAATTATACGTTTTGTGAAACATATTTTCAATAATATTTAATTTTATAAACAGTAGCAAGAACTCTAAACGCATTATGGTTAAGGGGATAATTTTTTAATTGATTTAATTTAAAATTTAATGTCAAGTAAGTTTTGAAATTAGATTTTCAATGTTCAAAGTTGCACGCATTTTTTTTTAAATATTCGAACGTAACTTATAGTCGTTCATGTATGAATTTCTGAAATATAGGTTTATTCAATAATTTGGCTATTAAAAAACTCCCATCCGTTGGACGACAGTGTAGAAGAGAGAAACAAATTAGAAAAAGACATCATGACTTCCTGTGTTACTTTAATCTCAATTCTAGCATATTTTTTTATTCTACATCTACATTCAGTTTTTGCCGCTTTACCGTTGCGCGTTGGCTACTCGCTAGCCTGCACGTACCCGCAATTGTATCCTTGTGGATCTGTCGAGTTATTTTTGAATATCATCAACTGCCTCAGAATAATTACTCCGATATCTCTTTCATCACACTTTTACACATTTTCATCGATCCTCAACGGGTTGAGAATTTTTTAGGACTAAAGCTAACTGAGAGAACGATCTGTCCATCTCTTTTTGTTACTGTCTACATTTTTCATTTCCTTCCGCTATAAGTTGTCGTCCAAGCATTTAGCCAGGGATTACATCCCTTTCACAGATGAACTGAGTTAAAGCTTCCTGAACTGTGCTTTTTAAAAGTCTTTATTAGTTGTGCTCTCGCCATGTGAAGTCTTCAATTCGGTTCCTCTTTTAACTCACACTAAAGTTATTGTTTCATCTCTGATTTTGGGAAAGAGCACATCTCCACAAAAAAAGGATTTGTCAGTTTGCTATTCCGTTGTAATTTCTACATGATTCGTAAAGTATATTCAAGTAAACAAAGAGGTCGAAATAACGATGCCCGTCGCTGCCAACTAGTCTGTCTGTCTGTCTGTCTGTCTGCCTGTCTGACGTGGAAACGCTTTCTATAAAGGCCACAGATAATTTACAGTTCTAAATGATTTACAGATCTGATGGAATTCATCCTTAGATTTATGATAATTAATATCATCAAGCGGTATTTAAATAGAAGCATGGCGAAGGGGATACAAAAGCACTCTAATTTTTTTTAACTGGAAATAATTTAGATGTGCGTGGACATCGCTATTCACGTCATTTTGTTCCCTTCAATCCCATGTGCTCCATAGAAAGTAGGTATTTTCACTTTGTGTTAAAACTGTTAACAAGAGTTTATAGACGAGCGACCTAGCATTCTCTAGCCCAACATCTGCATATATCAGAGCCCTTATGAGTTTTGTAGGAGAGTTTGAGGAATGCGTGGTGAACTTTCAAATATATCATAAAATTTTTTTTTATAGAAATATATAAATCTTTGATATTTTGTTCGTTTCGATGGATGGAGGATATTCCCCGGATCTGTAACTACTGCAAGTACAGGGAGCTTAAATTACAAGAATATTTTTAAGAATTAAATAAAATGAACTAAACTTTAAGACAAGCGCAAGTTTTCCAACTTTTGAATATCAAGAATATTTTCTACATTCTCCTGTTACTTCTTTATTACAGTCTCTTTCGGAACCTGTTCATTCACCCGCCATGGCAGGTGGCTTATTCTCAATAGATCGCAAATATTTTGAATTGTTGGGCACTTATGATCCTGGCTTTGATATTTGGGGTGCTGAAAATCTTGAATTGTCATTTAAAATTTGGATGTGCGGCGGTACGTTAGAGATTGTCAAATGTTCTCATGTCGGTCATGTATATAGAAACCACTCTCCATACAAGGTAAGATATTTCAATGTAAAAAACATGAAGCAATTTTCATAGGATATTATTTTTTTTTAATTCAGGAAATTTTACATGAAGCAAGCATTTCGATTAAAATATTTACTTGATCTTCATTTTTTATATGTTCGAAATTTTCTTCAATTTACAAAATTATAAAAATATTATTAATGTAGTATTTAATATGACATTCATAGTTCTAGAATCAGTTTTACCCTTAAAAACATAATTCTTTAGTATATTTACACGATATAATCAATAACAGTACAACTCACACTATAGAAACAAAAACTGCTTAAGCCGTTTAAGCGGGACTCGAGCCCCCGGTCTCCAGTCTAGCGCACTGTATATGGGGGTACCCATATTAAAGCAATATCTTAGACGTTTTCAAATGAATTTTCTAAGATGTAAATAAACGAAATGAACAAATTTGTTAATACTTTTTTCTAGACACAAAACATTGATCGGAGCCGTTTAAATTTTACGAGCTGGATCATTGATTTGGTGTTTGAACGAGTTCGACAAAAGTCTAGTTTTTTTGAATATTTAAACTATTTCATGGCATATTTCATATCAGTGGCTGAAATGCAAAAGAACATAAAATTCAAAATATTTAAAATTGCGTTTTATATGAAAATCTTCGTATCACACCAAAACACATTTTCCTACAAATTTTTTAACTTCTATCATAAACGTAGAGGGAAAAAGAACTTGTCACAAGACACGTCACGTGCAATTTTAGCGCAACTTCCCGCCATTTTCAAATCACCACTAATACGTTGTCTCATATCCGTTTTTACATTTTTAATCAATTTCAAGTGCCCCCAAGTGCCACCTCTCGATTTGTTGCAGTAATAATAATGCAACGCTATCAAAGCCCAACTGACATTAAAGCGTATAAAGTGTCCGATTGCAAAAGCATTTCAAATAATATATTTTTAGTCAATATGGAAATATTAGAATTATATATTTGTTTCCATTAATTTCCCTATTTGCGGCACGTGTTTTTTTTATTTCATAAAATTTGAAGGCAATAATTCAAAAAAGCAACTATATGTAATTCATTCTTAGATTATTTTTACACAAATGACAACAAAAGAAAATCAGGTGAAAAATACGTTCTTCTAAGAGTAAAAATGTTATATTCATACATACACAAAACAGCAATAAAACAATTAAGTTTTAATCCGTTTGTTCTTGTAAAAAAATCCTCAACGACATGATTTGTACAAAATTAGGTTTAAACAAACATCCAACCACAATAGAATTGCTCTCGTGAAAGCCAAACTGCCAACAAAATACATAAATTAACACTATTTCGCATTTCGCACTTCTTATGCGATTTGGTTTTCAATTCAAAATGAACTTTCCCAATGACCCAATGACCTGATTTCTACAAAAATGGTTACTTTAAAATTTAAACAAAAAAAGAATACATCCTGGTGAAAGCGAAAGTCAAAAATATACCAACTCAGTAATAGAAACACCAGCAGCATCTTATTGTTTTATTTGTGGTGCCACAACTTCGAACAGGAATTAAGTCGGAGAAGCTCAAGCTGTGCCCATAAATGTACAAGCACTGCAAATTGTTTTTACCACTTCATGCACGTATTAAGCTTATGGCGTAAATTTAAACGTGGAATATTCGATTCAAAAACTCGTCCAATAAGGGAAGCCCGAAAATGTTTGATAAAGCGTGAACTTTAAGAGAAAATTTGAATACAGGTTGATACTGTTAGGCAAAGCACTGGCGCGATAAATTCAGAAAATACGTCACGAAGATTATTTGCTAATCCTGATTTGATTTGATTTCCGAAACTACGGTTCTAGATGAAGCCATAATCAACAGGTTTTTAACAATTATCGAAGCTATAACAATCACCGAGGCAGTAGATCCAAAAATATTTGGTGATTTTTATCTGGAGACGGCAAAAGGGTTTATTGCACTGGACGACTGGTACAATATGCCACCTACACTCCACAAAATTCGCATTCTTGGAAAAGATGTAACTGAGAAGTATATTTTTTCTGTTGGCTCACTATCCGAAGAGGCTCAGAAAAGTCGTAACGAAGATATTATGCACCGAATGATGATGACATCAGATCCCATGATCTCACATTTCACTCCTTCGTTTAGCCGGAAAAATCATAGTGATACAAGCGACGAAGTTAAAGCTCTCTTTGATATATATTCATACAAGTTAAGTAGTATTTATAACATATATTGATGCTTAAAACGCAAAATGCTCTGACGAACAAAAAAAACAAAATCGATTTTTTATTAAACACGAAATTATGTAAAAAAATCATTTTTTTTTTTGTTAGTTAGGGCTTTTTACATTGTGGGTGACAGTATATTTCTCTAACTACCTTTATTTTGATAGCTTTTGTATTTTACTATATAAATAAAACTAAAATTTTTTTTTAATTTTTTTTCCTCACCCCCATACAAAAATCCCCGCTGTGCGACGCCTTTACCGTATGTATCATTTTTCTTTCCACTCTTTGTTTTCACTTACGAATAACTTGTTTGATTTGATTAACTCTGAAGTACCTTTGTTTTTTGTATTTAATTGTATTTCTTGATTTATTTGATCAATTTCTACTAGTTATGCGATAAAGTACAGTAAACATAAACAAGTTCCATCTGGCAGACATTTGTAAATTGGTTATTAATCCAAAGCGATTATTATTAGGCTAAAGTTCGTAAAATTTTTTTGGTTTCTGTTCTGCCGTGAATGTTGAAATTAATTAAAGTACATTTTTCCCTTCTGTCATTGGAATATTGTTCCATGTCCAATTCTTTCTGACTTTGGATTAATAACCAATTAAGTTTGAAAAATAATCACATTAAAATAATTTGTTTTTATTTTCTGCTTAATAAATGCAGTTTTAGTAACTTTTACACCCTGAAATTAATTTATTTTGAATTCGAAATGGTGTTGATAGTTCTTTGGAAACTTTTACAATGTAAACAGAAATCCTTAAATTATTTCGTACAATATTAACAAAAAGTAAATTAATTTAAAAAAATTTTTAAAAATTAAAAATTGCAGTATGTAAATATTTTTTAAGAAAAACAAATTCCATAATAAGTTGGAGTATAAATAGTATGAAACGATTTGATAAGTTTTGTTTTTGTGAATTAAAAAAAGACAAAGTTGCTTAGAAAATTGAAAAAAATTTATTAACAAATTTTGCAATTTAATTTGGTTATATACACAAAACAAAAATTTTTTTAATGAATTTTTACATTGAAAGTGTGAATCTAGCATGCAATTTTTCCCATGAACTATTTTACTTGTGTTTGATATGAACTTTGTAATAAATAATCCATCCGTACAAAAACATAAATGTGAAAAATAAGATCAAGATTCTATCCAAAAACTTTGGCCATTAAAAGTAACGAGATGAAAAAGAGGACCAAGTTTTTGATAGGTAAAATAGCATTTCATTTCTAGGTAAACTTCCAAATGTGTTTTTCTGGTTCGGTGTACTATTTTATTATTCTTTTGCAGTCGATCGAAGGCGTTGATGTATTTAAGAAGAACTCCGTGCGTTTGGCTGAAGTTTGGTTAGATGATTACGCCAAATATTATTATCAACGCATTTCTTACAATAAAGGAGATTTTGGTGATGTTACAGAACGTAAAAAATTGCGGTAAGTTCGGAACATTTTTACACATGCACGGCGGAGGTACCTTGCACTATGTCGACACAATGTTGTCTAGTACAAGATACATTTTTATAGCATCTCATTCAAACATTTCCGGAAATTTAATACACTGAATAAATTTACTAAAAGGACATAGTACAGTATACCTCCTAGGTACACATATTGCTTTAGATTAAATACATACATAGGTACTTATCTTATGTATTTTATAAAAATATATATTAACCACTATATGTAACTTGGCCTTGTATTTGTAGCCGATAATTATAAAGTAGACGAAGTGTATATTTTTTACAGAATTGGAGTACAGAAATTTACAAAAGGCAATGAATGGGTCAAAATAATAGTCATCAAAAAAGTATACTTTTAAATTTTAAAGATAACTTTAATACAAAGTATGCTTTTGATATACTATAGACAATAAAGCATGTTTTAAACTTAAAACCAAACAAATTTTAAAACTTATAATTTTTTTATGATTTGATTTCGTTCTGCTTTTGTTCAGTGATCGATTGGGTTGCAAAAGTTTTAAATGGTATTTAGAAAATATCTATCCCGAACTATATGTACCAGAGGATGCTGTTGCCTATGGTGAGGTAAGTATTTGTTTGCTATATTTAACCATTCAATTGATCTTCCCACACACTAAATATCAAAATTTACTACGGACAATAATTAAAAAAATTGTTTTAAATCCTGCTTATTTATTTTATGCTAACAAAACAAACGCAGATAAGAAGTTTGGGTGTCGAGAGTCGTACATGTTTGGATGCAGAAACAAATTTTGAAGAGAAGGTGCACTTATCTCCGTGCCAGAAAGATGATAAGCAGGTTTGTAATAAAACTAAAGCATGTATAAAATTTAAAAAAAATCTTTTCGTTTTATTTTATTGTACGCCTATTTAGTTCTGGGTGACGAATAAAGCTGGTGAAATACGTAGAAAAAACGCTTGTTTGGATTACCCAGAACCTGATGTTATACTTTTTCCTTGCCATGGTCTCAAAGGAAATCAGGTAAGCGTGTTACATAACTAATTTCTCTGCAGCTCAGATATAATATACGTTTGGAAAGGTGATAATAGTCGTTTTTGGCTTCTGTGAAATATTATTTGTATACATTTTGTTTCGCAAATGATTTCTTTCGAATCGAAATACGTAATCAATATACATCCATACGTTCGACATGGTCATTTTCCAAGTCGCCCGTAGAATGAAAGATATCCGGTGTCAATGATTTTTTGTAAACTGTAAATAAATTGTTGTATCGTTAAAAAAGAAAAAGAAAGAAAAAAGATCACCAAAGAAATCGAACTAAAAATGTTGTATTTTGAGGGGTGGCAAAAAATTATATTTTCGGAGTTTTGCAAATATCATTGACATACATTTCTTTCATTCTTTGGGTTTACTAGAGCACATTTTTTCTTCGAACTACCCTAATGTGAATATAAACTATGGATGCCAACGACATTAACAATTCCCGAATCCCAGGATTTATGAAAATAAAGTTTTAATTAATCAACTTTTATGGAAAATATGTACATACGTTTATTTTTATATTTTTATTTGTAAATTTTATTGAATTTTTTCCTCTCATTTTATTCATAAAAATACATATCCTTGAGATTTACAAGTGATAATTATTCAAAAAGAAAATGAGTTTTGAAGATCATAAAACAAAATGTAATGACAAAAGTTCTGTATGGTAATGAGGAACCGAAAATAATGATAATCAGGATTGTCACTGAAATTGGATTTGAAAAGACGACAAGTTCATGCAACCAACGGTGGTTGACTTTGCAATCTTGTTGCACAAACACCTCAAGCTGAACTAACGGCCACAACGTGTATGGGTTGCATGACAAACAAGAAATGTTTTGTGTGTGTATTTGTGTGAATGGGATCATTTAACCCAGTGTTGCCACCACCGAAATGTTAAATTACACATGCATCATGCCAAAATTACACATGAAAGTAGGAATTACACATGATTTCTTTTTTATTGTAATATAACGTGCTTTGATTTGTTTAGATTAAATATTTGACCTTTTTGATGTAATTCCAACATTATTTTATGATGAATATATTTTCAATATTTGGGCTTTCAAGGTCATTTAATAAAACATTATTTTTATATATTATTCCGATTTATTTATTATTATTGGTACTTTCCAAGTTCTTCAGGAAATTTTTTTGTTTTTGTAGATATATAATCTTCTTTAGACCGATTCTACATCATTCTCTTTAAAAATATCACAGTTTTGTTTTGTGTAAAAAGGACAATCACAAACAAAAACTTATAGCCTATTTCTATTTTAAGAAAGTAAACTTAAGCGAATGAAAGCCACTCGGTCGAATTCGGAGCAATTTGGAGTTCTAATTGGCACTCACTTTCATTCGCATTAGCTTACGTATATACGTATGCCAATAAAATAATAAAAAAGTATTTATAAAATTTTCTCAAATATTTTCTTCCTTATTGTGGATTTAACTAATTCATTAAACCTGCTGCTGTTGTTTCAGCGGCGTTAGCCATCCTCTTTGCTGATTCAGTTTGCACCTCACCAGCATCAGCCATTATTTTTAAAGAATTAGCTTTTTCTGTCTCCGCAAGTTTATTTGCTACTCTTAGCTGTCGGCGGATTTCGCCTTTTGCTCATTATCACTCAAAAAATTTTGGTTATGTTTTGTCGCAGTAACATTTTTTGATAATTTTTATATATTTGCTGGCCATTTTGTGGCCACAAGTATTCATTGTTACATAGTTTTTTTGTGCTGGGAAGTTTCCGGGTTACTATTTTGTGTAAGCACTGCAACAGCTTTAATGCACCTAGTTGGTGACTCCACCATTGCAACAAAATAATCATCAATTGATTAGTGGATTTACACCAAACACTTTACCCACGGGTGCTTCAGTTGGCGATAGAAACAGCGTCTTGTATATATAAGCCCGTCTCTCTAAGACTCTTTTGGTTTTCCCTATTTTTTTAGTCTGTGACTTTAAATCTGCCCACGTCTAGAGTAAGTTCGAATAATGTGGAATACCTATTTTTATTTGGTTTGAAGCTTAATTCGATTACGTTCAGGAAAGTGAAAGAGTCTTTGGAGCCCATGTTTTATAAATATTTGAGTGAAAGGGCAAAAACCCATAAACCAGCAATTGAAAAAATTGGTGGGTTATACATTTTTCTGTTAATGTTGTACATTAGCGTGAGTGGCCGATGGTGATTTTGAATGGATATATGACCGTAACAAGTGATGTTCGGGTAGTTAAAAAAATGTCTCAAATTTGTTTATGTAACTGGGAATACAATTAAGCTTAACAGTTTAGAGTACTTCATAAGGATTTTTAATGCTGTTCAGTCCAATGAAATACCTGTTTTATCTAAACATATCGTTTTTTTCCTTTTTTCTGTTTCTCATTACCTTATTTCACTTTTCTTTGGCATGTCTGACATTTTTCAGTGAACCCAAAAAAAGTAAATCACACGACTATTAAATTTTTTTATTACCACTTTGCATAGCTTCCAAAAAGCAAATCAAATTATTTATTGAATTCTGAGATCTTGAATTCATCAATCCTGGTTTTGTCAGCTTCTAGTTCTATACCACAATACTCGAACTTACTTCACAGATAGTGTCAATATGTTTCTTCTATAGCATACAAACAAAAGTACTAATCTTTTTTTTCATTAACAAATAGTACCAGTGGGAGGCCCAAGCGAATTTAAATTGTTGGACAGCTATTTCCAGATAATTTTTAAATTATCTTTATTTATATTAAATATAAAAATTTTGTTGCGAAAGCACAACCACATCGGATTTTATATGAAAACATTTACGTTTTCATTCGAGTTGTCTATCGAGTCACTGTTCGATGAGAAATAAAGTAAAGAAATCGAAATCAATGATGGCGTTCTTTCTTAAATCAGAAATAGGCTATTAATATATGTAAAGCAAAAAAATACAAAACATGTTCATAAATAAATTTAAATATCACAGCCAATCCTTGTTTGTCGTCATCACAGTTGTCATCACAATACAAATTTTAAATTACACATGAGTTACACATGCAGCCAATTACACATGGGCTACACATGAAACTAAAAATTACACATGATATGTGTAATTACACCTGAGGTGGCAACACTGATTTAACCAGAAATTAAAAAAATTTTAAATAACGAAAAATATTTTTTATATTTATTAATCGAGATTGCCTCGATAGCTTTTTTCAAAGAAAAACAAAAGTTCTTTAAAGAAAAATATATAACCTTCATTCAATAAAAAATGCCAGTTATAATAATCTAACTTCTTTCGAACTATTATATTTGAAACAAAAACAACTTTTAAAATTATTAAAATACCTAATTCTTCTATTGCGTTGCTAATTGATCAACCCATTTAAAATTTTCCCCTCCAAAATTTTTAGCTGGATACCAGCCAGCAAATAATGGGCATAAAATATTGGGTTTCCCTGAGAAATTTATATTTTATAGGATTTTCTTAAAATTATCTAATTTAAATTTACAATATTATTTTTTTAGCTCTGGACTTTTAACGATGTCACTAAACAAATACTTCATAGTTACTCCGGCAAATGTTTGGCGATTGTTGAAGATCGTAATGAAGTTGTAATGGAAAAGTGTGATAGTAGCCGTTTAAAACAGAAATGGCATTTGGAAAACTATGATCCATCGAAATTGTGAAGCTGCTTCTTGTTGGGTAAATGCTCCATAATGCTGACTATCATTTTGCTAAAATTTTAAATATCAAGGAAGTTTTCAAAATTATCAAAATTTGTTTTAATGTAATTTTTAAGTTTGACTTAGTTTAACAGAAAGAGAAAAGCATCCTTTATCCCCCAGAATAGCATTCGGGTAAACAATACTGAAATCCAATGGGAGAAAAACGTCTAGTATTCAGACGTAGTTCTAGATTCAAAGTTTACCTATATAGATCATATATCATATATTGTTAATAAATGTAATGTACTTATAAAATTACTTTACCCTTTCATAAACAGAAAATCAGCATTAAACATTGGCAACATGATGCTAATATTTAAATCAATATTCCAGGCAGTCATGTTTTGTGCAGTGCATGTTTAAGTAAACAGTGCAAACTGTCACTTTAAACGGCTCCTTAAAGTCTTTGTAAATATATAAACATATATTAGTATATAAGAAAATTTGTAAATATCGTGAAAGCAATAAATTGAATTGAATTAAGGTTTGACTTTATACTGTAAAAATGTGTGAAACAAATATTAAAAAAATAAAAATTAATATTAAGACTTCATGAATAACTAATGAAAATTAACACAAGCAATAAAGAAAATCATAATGGAGAGGACCAACCTGATCTTATTTTCCAAATCGAATTTTTGCATATTTCAATAGAATAATCAATCGATCATCCATCGAAACATGCAAAAAATACTCCTTTTTTTAAATTTGAAGTTTTTAATGCATCACGTAAGTTTAAAAAAAAGTGTTTTTAGAATTCTGAGAAATCATTTAAGTAATTAAAATTTATACTGAAACTTTTTTAAAATGCGTTACGAAGGGCATAATGGTGTTACGAAGTAAGTGAACAGCCCCTTATTTAATAAATCTTATAATTAAGTAAGATTACATTTAATGCCTAGGACAACTGCTTTGCTTAGTATGTACCATACTCTGGGGCAGTATATTAATTGAATTCTTGTAGATTGGAAAAGTATATAATTTCATATCTTGACAACATCTTTCAGTTCACGAATAGATACAAAATCGATCCTTAGATAAAACCTGAGCAAACTGTCGTGAACACTGTATGTGGTGAAAAAAGGCAACAAATGCGCTCTATGCATGCAAGAGAATGTTAGAAAAAACTTGGGATCTAACCCCTGAGATCACACATTGGATTTAGACGGCAGTAGCGAGACCAATTTTACTCTACAGGATAGTAGTGTGGTTGACACTCTTAGATAATATATCATACAGAAATATGCTAGTCGGCACTCAAAGGCTTTGCATAGTACAACTACTGCGCCAGTAGATGTAATCCTGTATCTACAACCGATTAATTTGGTAGAAGAAAGGACTGCAAGGAAATCTACGATCCACTTAAAAGCGACGGGACAATTTATATATTGACCCTATGGCCACGGTAGTATTATAAGTTGTATATATTGTAGCATTAACTATTGACCATAGGACTTTAAATTTGTATACTGATGGTTCCAAAATGGTAGGAGTTGGAGCTGCAGTCTACTGTCAACACTGCTTTACCACTATCAATATTCAAATTTTACCATCAGTAATTAACGTTAAATCAACCCATTGTTACACGTTGGTTTTATCTCATGTACCATTTTTCTTTCTAATTTTTGTTTTACTTAAGACAAACTTTTATGGATTGCTTAATACTTAAGTATTAATTGATTGCTTTTTTGTTTTTTTGTTTGTCAACTTGTAGAGTTTTTTGATTTATTTGATAAATTTTAACTAGTTATGTGACAGCAAACATTGCAAGGCTCAAACCAGTAGCTGAATGTTTTTTATTTGAAGTGATTATTTTTCGAACAACTTGGTTGTTAGTAGTTTTTAATCCAAAGTGATTATTATTAGTTGGCTAATGTTCGTGACGTTTTTAGTCAGAAAGAATTGGACATGAGACAATATTCCAAAGGAACAAGGAGTCTTTTAAACAAAATCCAACGAAAATCGCAAGACTTTTATGCAGTTTGGAACTACACAAGGGTTTGAATAAAATTTAAAAAATATTTATATGAGGTTTACACAGTCAAGACAGGGTCTTATCATTTAGAAAAATTTAATGTAACCAGGGTAGGGTTACTTTAAAAAAAATTTATTTTTTTGTATAGAAGGTAAGATGGTATTTCAAAACCTTTTATAAATATTGACGTGTTATTGAATTATTTGATTACGAAATTTGTTTAGTTTTAACTACAAAAAACTTGAAATTTGTTCAATAGCGAAATAAAAACTGGTGTCATTCTCAGCCCACCTGTGTTTATGTACACATTAATGTTAAACTTTATTATGTATTTTTTCACACAAAAAATGTTTATGTACATAAATTTGTCGTTAGTGTTTTAAGTTAGTGGCGAAGGGTTAGACAAGGTGTGATCATCGGCGAATTCAATTCACCTTATGATTTAGTTGCCTTAATAGAATCGATGTGCCTTCCCTAAAGAAATCTAAACAATGTTATTCTACGGTCGCAGCATGAACCAAACGGACTTCACCCGATATTTTGCAATTTATATTTATACGAAAAAGAAAACGATTAACAGAACTGAAGATAGTATTGGACCAGCCTTTATGGAATGACTCCTACTTAAGGAATGCCTTCTGCTGGAACTGGAAGAAGTGTTAAGAGAGATTTATAAATCTATTTTTCAAATAATTTAATTTATAAAAATTTGTTCTTTTTACAAATTTTAAGGTCGAATAAAATAATTAACATAATTTAATTTATTAATTAATGTTCTTTAAAAGAAATAAACTGAAATATACTTCATAGGAAGCGATCGGATTGACGCAATGCGTTTTATTTTCATTTATTGTTTGTATTTTTTGTTTGCTTTTGCTATTAGGGCACATTTGTTTTATAGTCATTTTTAGTTGTAACAATTCCACTTATAATTACTTATTACTGAATGAGTTTAATTATTAAAAAATAGTCAAGTTGAAAAGTGTTTTTTTCTAACAACCATTGTGGATAAAATTTAATTAATTAAAAAAAACAGAGAGAAACCAGCTTAAAATATTTTATTTTAAGTGAAAACATAAGTCCATTTAGAAAATATTTAAAGCCAATATTAATATTTTAACTCAAGGACATTTAAAGGAATAACTAAGTACCTCAACCAAAGGATAGAAATCTAAATAAAATTAAAAGAAAAACCGTGACAAGAACGAAAAAGGGTCTAAAATTATCAAAAATAATAATGCAAAACTAGAAAAAATTAAGGACGACTAAGCAGCGCATTACAATAATCCAACAAAGGCTTTAAAAAATAAAAAAAACCTTCAATAAAGCTTGAAAAAATAAGAATCTGACACGTAGCAACGTAATATCCCAATTTAGAGATACACGTATGAATAAAAAGACAATAAAGACAGCCAGGGAAAGGAAGACAAAGATTGTAAAACAGGGAAAAGGAAACAAAAATAATAAAATTTTAAAAGTTTCAAGGAGAGACAACAAATTATGGTGTGATATGACACAAACCATTTAAAATCAAAAAAGAAAAGAAGCACTCTCCCGGACTTTTTGAAAACATTTAACATTTCCCAGACAATACACAACATTCGGCAAAAGATACCGATTAAAACATGGTTTTTATAAGGCGTCGTCGTTCAAATTCAATATTAAAAGTTGCTTCACTTTTCACAGCCAATTGGTTATTCGTTGTATTGTTTTCCTACGCCGCCTTTCACACGCATGATGAATGTGCCAGCAAATTATTGGATGCCATGTCTCAATGTTTGAACATTTTTACCGGAAATGACACAGACAATGTTAGCAACCAAGTCAATATTTTAAATAGTTTTTTAGATAGAAGTTTTGGTGTACCTAATAATGAGGTATTCGAACGTAATAATAGTGCGACACATGATACTGATGCGACTGCTATTGAGACTGATGAGAGCCTGCCGAAAAATGTAGTCAATAGCGGTGCCGAGGCTGATAACGAGGCTAAAGAGAGAAATAAAGGTTATGACTCAATATTAAATAATATTCCTTTGCAACCAAATAGCAAATTGAATAATGAAAACAAAAAACAGAACAGAAATGATGAAGCTAGTCAGGCGGAAGTAGTCCAAGGAAGTTTCTAGTTAACGAAAAAAACATATTTGCATACATTTTTCTTTTTAATCGATTACAAAAAAATCTCTAACATAATTCAAGTCGGGATCAAGTTCGTTTTGCAGTTTTCTGTCAGGAATGAAAATGTTGAGAATTATGATGATAATATTTAAATACAGATAAAGTTGAATTAGACCAGCCTGTCTGTGTGGGCCATCTTCTACACACTTAGCAAATTTAGTTTCAAGCACCGTCTATTTGGCCAAACAATTAAATAGAAATAGAATACAAAAAATCATAATTGTTTAAAATTAATTTTACATCATTTGATTTTATGTGGGGTTAGAACGAAGCTAAGTTACACTACAAAAAAATTTTTTAAACTTTGCTTATTCTTTTTTTATATATGTAAGTATTGTCACATTGACTATGTGTATTCCAGAAAATTTTGGCCAGGTTCGGACGCATGACGTTAAATATAAATTTATTCTCTGAAATGATCAAAATTTACCAAAAGTATTGGGATGCGAAAAAAGACAATTTAAGTTCAAGCATTTGAATGCTAAATTATTGATTTCGACCTTCAAAAAATTTTTCGAGCTACAAATACAACAAACTGGGTCAAATAAAGTTATGTTTTTAAATAACCCGCCTAAAAAAAGTTATATGTCACAATTATTAAAAATTAATAACAATCACTTTAGTGTTTTGTAGATCGAACAAATTATAAAATTCGAGGATCGAATAAAATATTATAAACAAAAAAAACAAAACCCCAGCAATAAGTCACAATTTGGAATGAATTTCCGTCATCCCACGTCAAATTTGGTTGATAAAGAGACCGGTTTCGGCTATGTGCCATCTTCAGTGTTCTAACAGTAACACAACACTTAAGTCACAATTTACTTTTTTAAATCATTTGATTTGAACCTTTGTATTTTAGAGAACAATCTACGTATTTTTGGATCCGAAAATTGAGGGCATATGGTCTCATATAAATATATCCGGAATATATCAGGAGCAAATACCTTTTAGTGTTGTAAAATTATTGAGTACCGGGTACTCAATACCGTATATATTTCCCGGTACTCAATACCCAAAACTAACTACTTAATACTCTCAGAAATGCATTTCCATAAGTAATACGAAATTTTTACTTGAAAATTTTTCAAATTAATACAACACGGTTTTGAGGAAAGTTTTGCTAGATATTTTTAATATATTATTAAATTTGCTTTTCCATAAAATATAATGGAGTACGTGTAATAATAAAATCGAATTTTAACCAATTAAGTATTTTTATTTTGAATTAAAAAAAACGTTAAAAGTATTGGGAAGTATTAAGTACTCAATTGAAAAAGTATTGAGTAGTATTGAATAGCAAAAATAGCCTCCTGATAAATTGTTCCAAAATTTACCCAAAGGAAAACCACATGTACCACTCAAACTACAATTGGTAAATTTTCTATACAACTCAAAATAACTTCGGACAGTGGACCATACTAACACCTGGATGAAATATTTCTTACAATCTCGGAAAGCGACGGAGATTGTATCATAGAGATGGGTTGTTAGTTGATTTTATGCAATTGGAACAGCAATTGCAGCTGGAAACGCCGTCAACACAACCAAATTAAAAGGCAGAAAGAATTCATTCACTCCATCTTTCCTAATTTCTGTCACAACCCTTTTCGCAAAATGATCTTAACATGATTGTAAATGACCAAATGACACATTTTTTAGAAGTTCATTGTTTTTCTTTTTTTAACCTGTTTTACGAGGGCTACATTTATAATAATAGTAACAAACATTTTTATATGAAAATGGATTTATTGTTTTTCGAAATATTCTCCTTGATGATCAATACACTTTTGCATTCGTTCAAACCATTTCTCATAGCAGTTTTTTCATTCCTCTTGAGACACCTCCCAAATGTGGGCTTTGAACGCTTCAACTGCTTCTTCGGCGCTCGGAAATCGTGATATTCCGGAACAAGAAGAAGTCATTGGGTGCGAAGTCAGGTCTATATGGAAGATGTCATCATTTCGAAGTTCGGACTGCTCAAAAATGCAATTGTTTGACGAGTTGTGTGGGAGCTCGCATTGTCATGATGAAGAATGATTCGCCTTCGGGGTTTAGTTTCACGAATTTCCCTGAAGACTTCCGGCAAACAAATGATCGTATACCGCTCAGAATTGACGGTTATACGTTGCTCAAGCGGAAAAATGGCCACATGACCCATTCAGGCGAAGAAATAGGCAATCATTTGCTTTGCTGTGCTTCTTCCACGAATATCTTTTGTTGGATTTAGCTCGTCCTAGAATACACACACGGTCGATTCCTATTTTGTTTCCAGCTCAATAGCACATACCCATGATCATACCTGTCACGATTTTATACACGTCTGCAGAAGCACCATGGTTAAACTTTTTAATAATTTATTTACACCACTTGACGCGAGGCGTTTTTTGAGCGATTGATAAATAATGGAGTATCCAACGAGAACAAATTCTTTTTCATGCATTGAAGTGGAACTAATGTGCAAGGATGCCTCTATCTCACAATATGTCACATGACGATCTTGCATTATCAGTTCACGCAGTGCATCGATGTTTTGTGGTACAACAACCGATATACTGTGGTTTTGGACGGTGGTTTATCGCCATACAAAGAACTGAGTTCATCGACACATTCTTGTTGAGATAATCCCCGTCGAAAGTTTTGAAAAATAATCCAACGAAAACCTTCTCTTGAAATTTCCATTTTTTTGTCAAAGGAATTTCCAAAACGTTTTAAGTACGTTTATGATAAAAAATGTCAAACATTATTATGGTGTTGTCAGATTTTAGATATTGACATTAGTGTTGCCAGTTCCGGAAATATAAATAGTTAATAGATTGTAACAATAAAAAACCGACACTTTTACCGTTAGAGCAACGCATATAGTGATGCATTGTTATTGCTGTTGTTGTTATTCTTACATATTCTTGTGGAAAATTTCGAAACATACTTCGTCATTAGAGTTACCAGGAAATGGAGCTGATAGAATGTTAAATTAGTAAAAAAACAAACAAATAATCCATAAATTAAGATTAATTAAAAGTAAAAAAAAACTTGAATAAATTGTGAAAAACTTATAAATTATTCATCTGACTTCTGCACCTGACAATTTGTTTTGATTAAATATTACAGAACTTTTTGTTTATTTAGATAAAAGTGTTTTAAATGCACCCACCGTTCCCAAAGATGCTCCCGGCGAAATGGGCGAAGCGGTTATTTTACCCACTGATATGACTGCCGAAATGACAGATGACGTCGAGAATGGTTGGAAAAAGAATGCATTCAATCAATATGTTTCCGATATGATTTCCGTACACCGAACTCTACCAGATCGAAGAGATCCTTGGTGAGTCAAAACTACTGGGAGTGAGAGCTCAGCCTACGACGATTTAATTTACATTTTAGTAAGAATTCTATCACAACTGCCTGATTGGCTTTCTTCTATGATACAGGTGTAAAGAGCCGGGACGTTATCTAGAAGATCTACCAATCACTGATGTAATTATTTGTTTCCACAATGAGGCGTGGTCCGTGTTATTGCGTACTGTGCATTCCGTTCTTAATCGTTCACCAGAACATTTAGTCGGCAAAATAATATTGGTAGATGACTTCTCCTACATGCGTATGTAAAAAATTTTAGCAATTTGCAATCACAAAAAAAAAACGAATATATATCGAAGATTAACACGTAATTTGAGTTGTGACGTTCTGACAGAAAATGAACGATATGTTCTTTTTATTTCAGCTCATACCAAACAACAATTGGAAGACTACTTTGCTGCCTATCCAAAGGTTAAAATTGTACGTGCAACCAAGCGTGAAGGTTTAATACGCGCCAGACTTCTCGGCACACGTCATGCTACGTCACCAGTGCTAACATTTTTGGATTCACATTGCGAATGTGCTGAAGGTGAGTTTTATTGGTCTTTTTCTTCCCGATATGAAAAGGAGATGGATATGAAGATGATAGTGTTTTAGAGTTATTTTTTTTTTCTTAACTTCGATGTATTTCAAGGTAGAAGTTTAAAAATGTTTAAGGAACAATAAACTTTGATTTAATAAAAATAATCAACCAGAAACGATTTTTCATTTTAAATTATGATGTGTTGTAATAATAATAATTCTCGTATTGTTTTTCTTCAATGATTTACATAAATGCGTAGGTTGGCTGGAACCACTATTGGATCGTATTGCTAGAAATTCTACCACCGTTGTATGTCCTGTTATAGATATTATCAATTCCACAACATTCAAATATGCCCATTATTATTCGGATGACATTGACGTTGGAGGGTTTGATTGGAATTTAGATTTCACTTGGCATTCAGTGCCTGATCGGGAAGAGAAACGTCATAAGGTAATTGTGCATTAAATTTACAATAATTTTTATAAGTTTTTGTTAAATATATTTTCAATAAAATTTCATTTTGTAAATAGTAGCAATAATATTTAACACAATATGCTTTTAAGAATGAATTTTTTAATAATTTGCTTATAATTTAATGTCAAGTAAGTTTTGAAAACGTGTTCATGTTCAATTCGCAAGCTCAGTCGTAAGGCTTATCGTTAAAAAAATACGATATTTGTTTATGTGCTTGTGAACAGACAAATTTGTTGTATCGTCATTTTGTTGTATTTTAAATGTCAATTCATTTTGATTTAATAATTTATGTCGAACAACAAATTTATTGAAATTACATGTATATAACTTTGAAATTTTACCACAATTGAAGAATTTGCTTCCATTTGTGTTATTAAATTTGTATTTATTTACGGGAAATAGTTTACTTCTAAAATTTTGTTTTCATTAATATCTTATTTTTCCACAAAAGTCGACACTCAATTCAGTTGATACCATAAAATTAAACCAGATATGGGAATTCCAATTTTAAGCGAAATAGTTAATAACTTTTTCCCGAAAAACAATTTTTATTATAATGGTTTGCAAATGAAATTGAAATGAATCAAGTATATATTTATCATTAAGAAGAATCTATTTTCTGGGTTCACTTATCACATATTTAAAAGATTTTTACAAATTAATCTAATAACTAAAATTTTTCCATACCTGGCCTCCATACAACCATTTATGAAACATTTAAAATTCAAACGTATAATTATAACACAATTTTGTATGAAACTTACTAATAACAAAAATACAATACCGTATAATTAGACGATTACACAACACATACGACGTTAATACGAGCTTGTGAATTGAAAAGTAGATTTTCAATGCTTTTCAATGTACGCAGCTTTTGAAAAAAAATCAAACTTAAATTAGGATTGTTCATGTATGAATTTCTGATATATAATTTTTTCCGTAATTTTTCCATTAAAATAATTCCCGTCTAAATTTTCGTATTACTTCTTTACTGCAGTCTCTATCGGAACCTGTTTATTCACCCACCATGATAGGGGGTTTATTCTCAATAGATCGCAAATTCTTTGAATGGTTGGGCACTTATGATCCTGGCTTTGAAATTTGGGGTACTGAAAATCTTGAATTGTCATTTAAAACTTGGATGTGCGGCGGTACGTTAGAGATTGTCAAATGTTCTCATGTGGGTCACGTATATAGAGAAAAATCTCCATACGAGGTAAGATATTTCAAAAATAAAAATAGGAACTTTAACACGAAGTAAAAATTGCAAAAAAAAAAACATTTTCAAATCAAGCTAGACAATTTAAAAAAAAACAAAGTGATAGATACAACATAAGAAAATGTATAACCATTTGAGACAGTAATGTCGACTTTATCGGCAGATCCTTCTTCATGTTGTTTTAAATGTCATACGTATGTTTGGTGTAATAGAATCTTGAGAGGGGGATTTCATTTAATATATGTATGTGAAAAAAATTTTTCCAAGTTTTTTTTTTCAAGTTAAAACAAATTTGAAAAAAATATTTCAATATAATATATTGTTACGTTTCGGTCTTTTCGATAACTTTTACTTTTGAGTTCTTTTAATCAGTCAAAAATAAAATAAAAACACAACGGAAATTGATTTTGAACTTAATGATGTTTTAGTTTTTAATCCAAAGTAATTAACTGTTTTGGCTAATGTTCTTAACATTTTTAGTTAGAAAGAATTGGACATGAGACAATATTCCCAAAAAACAATGTTTTATTTCCTTTAATATCATTGTGTAAGAAAATACACAAAGTAATTTGCACTTGAAAACCTTTTTCACAACTAATCTATGCACGAAGTTCACCATGTGGTAGCTTAGACAAGACTGACTTGTTTGTGCCTTGCAGTGTCGGCTTTTATACCTGTTGACTGTTAAGGTTCCCGAACGTAGTAGAAAAATCCTCAATATGACAATAAGCTTGCTGGTATAAGCCTGTGTTATTTTTCAGCTATGTTATGGTTGCGGCATGTAGATGGCAGAAGCAAATTTATAATGTGGATGGCGAATCAAATAACCAATTTTATGTCAATTTAAGCCGTAATCCAATCGAGGGCGTTAGTATTTGTCTACAAATTTGCATACGCACGATTGATAAAATTGTGCTCAATTATCGCTGTATTTTTATGCCCGGTAAATTTGAATCTACATTTAAATTTTGTAACAATATATTATATATATTATGTAATTAGGCAAATACAAAATCGGACCCCTTTTTCTCCTTTGTTTGCCAACCGATCTTCTTCATTCTTTTACCAAATGGTAGACATTTTTGAGCTGTAGTAGCCCGATATATTATTATATTATTGAAATCGGTTCAGTATTAAAGGAACAAAAGGCTCCTAAAGTTGACATCACTAGAAATGTCACGGTGTACGCTATGAAATTTTTCTTTCTGAAAGTTTTAGTTTGTTGGTGTACGGCGTGAGAAGATTTGGAAGGAATAGTACACTCTTTCATGTAGTTTGAAATTCTCTTGTGTTTTGTTATTCGTAAATATCCACCTGTAAATGGTAGCTGCTTTATTTTTGATTTGCTTTTACTTTTCTTTTCTTTCATGGTGGGGGGAACAAAATTTTGTATATGAAAAACAATATGAAGGTAAACATGCAAAAATCTTAAATTTCATTAAAAAAAATTTCAATTTGTAGACATTAATGAAAGTTTAAAGGAGAATTAGAAAAATTTTCCAAAGAAAACTTTCACAGTCTGAACCGAGACTAAGTACTGGCTCAAGTAAAAACATGAACAAAACCATGAGCGTGTTTAAGACCACCATATGAGTAATATAAAAATTAGTGAAGTTGAAATAGAAAAAGATATCAGAATTAAAAGCAATGAGAATTAAATATTTGATGTTCATTACATTTTTGTTTTATTCGGGAAGAATTTTTAAAAGAATTTTTATTTGTAGTGCTTTTTATGGAAATTGTTACAATTTTTTTGCATATACATACGTATGTAAATGTGTACATTTTTTATGTGTTTTGTTTTTTAAATTGATAATTAATTACTGGAATATGTACGATTGCGTCGGCCATAGGAAATACTAGTTTAAATAATTAAAGGCAGAATTAGTTTGTACGTTCTGCTCTGTTACGGATCAGCTGTTTTGTTTCTATTTAATTGAAAAACTGTATGTCTGGTTTGTTGTTACTTTTTCATTCTGTTCTGTTACGGAAAAATCTGTAGAAAATAGAATACAACGTTAAGTGACAGCCAAGAGTTTTTATGAATAAATTTATGTGGTGTGATATATTAAACGTTTTTCGTTGTCAGAAAATTTTATTTTAATTTAAGATGTTTAAAGATTTATACATTCATTTTTGTAAAGTAAAAAAACATTTTGCTCGTATTTACAAAATTCATTCCTATAATTATATCCTCCACATCCGAATGTTCAGACACAGAACAAGTAAATGAGAAATATTTTCTACAGAAAAGAACGACACAGAACGGCAACGAAATGTAAAAACTAATTAGGACTTTAGACAGTATGGAATGAAAATTTAATTCGAACATTTATATTTAAATGTAAAAGCTGTATGGAATTCAATTTTTAATAAATAAATAACTACATAAATCTAAAGTAATATATGGAATTAATACTAATGAAAAGGAAATTGTAGATATTAGTTTATTTACAGAATGAAAATATAATTTTCGAGCGTATTTAAAAAAAAAAGCAGAGAGACGGACGAAATAAATAAATAAATATAGATAAATTATTTATTATTAAGAGATTAAAAAAATACATTAAAAATATATTAATATTTACTTGTTGTTATTCACACAAAATTTCAAGGCAATAAATATCACCTTTTTCAAGATTATAATAATATTTACTTTCTATGGGGGTAACACGTACTCTTGTAATTAAGTATTCTATACAAAATTCGTAGACTTTAGACAATGCTGGTTTTAATTAACATTTCATTTGAACGGGAGCTGACACGTTCCTTGACTCTATTATAGTTTTTTCATGTTATGTGTCGCTAATTGATGTTAAATTTGATCTCAGCAGACATAACGAGTTTTCCCGTATAGCACATGCCACGCCCACGCAACTTTTAAGAAAATTGTTCTTCCCATATAATCCTTCTGCGCATTTCAAGGAATATTAAAAAAAATTAGCTAAATTGAATCCAACCGTTCTGGAGTTTTGTGCAAAGCAACACATTCAATAAATCATTTTTATTATAGAAAGAATAGAAAACAAGTCAAATTATCAAACTTTTAAGTTTTATTTGCTCGAATAAACGCATAAATTTTAAGTATCATTCGAATATTCGTTCGTATAAAATTTGTTATTCGTTTCGAATAAAACTAGAAAAGTTGAATAATCTGACAACAAAAGTTCTGTGTACTAATTGATTTTTCTATAAATTCTTTTGTAGTGGATTGAAGGCGTTGACGTTGTTAAAAGGAATAACGTGCGTCTGGCTGAAGTTTGGTTAGATGATTATGCCAAATATTATTATCAGCGCATTGATTACGATAAAGGAGATTTTGGTGATGTTACAGAACGTAAAAAATTGCGGTAAGTTTAGATGCGGTAAAGTATGAATGATTTTCATTATTGTTACTATCCGTTTTTTATTCGATAATGTAGTGTAATATGTATCCTTTCTGAAAATGTTATGTTACCGCCAATAATATTATTATTATTATTTCAACATATGTTTACATACATACATACCCTACAAGAAATCGCTGATGGGAACTAGCACATCCAAAACTTATATTCTAAAACACTTGCAGCCAATTCGCATTTAATTGTTGCGGTCAGCGTTGCCATAGTGGGCTTTTTTGTACCGAATTTCGATAAACATTTCTTTAAATATTCTCTTTTACTTAATCTTAGTTTGGCATCATTTTTATAAACTTATTTTTTCATCAGAGTATGCTTTTTTTAAAAAATTTTAGTTTTTTGTGCTTTTTTAAATAAATTTTTTGTAAATATTTTGGTTTTGTTTATTGTGGAATTGTGGGGATCGTTCTTTGCAACACTGATTTATAATGAAAACCACACGCACGCGAATGTTTACATCAATTTTTTTTCATATTGCCTTTAACAAAATGATAGAAACTTCTGATGTTTATACCCATCGCGTCTTATTCTGTCAACAGTATTGACATAAACAATCATGTTTCATGAACAAAAACTATTAAGATGAATTAAGATGCACAATAAAACAGAAATGTCCCTTAAATGTTAGCTTAAATACTTTTACTATTAAGTAAGTATTTTGGATTGATACCGACAGCAGATGGGGATTCGCATGAATTTCGATTCGAAAGAAAATACTTTTGAAGCACAACTTAATGTTCTTTTTTCTTTTTTTTTTGCATTTGTCTAAATATATGAAAACAGTTGCAATGTGTTCATGACATTTATTGTTGCTTTTTGGACTTTGCATTGGATTTGTTAATTCATCCTCCAAATTTTCGTTTGAGCCTTTAGAGTCCAGCTCTTCCATTGTTTCACTTATGGAGGGGTATTTAATAAAATTCTCGCTTTTGGGGAAGTTTCCAGTACTGAGACGCAGTATTAAAGCATTCAAAACTAATATGCGACGTTCATTTATTCGTTTTTTTGGTCTGCGATGGATGTCTAACTCTATATAAAATAAGAAACGAAATATCAACAAAACGAAGAAAGCACATTTGAAACTCATTCATTGCACACCAGAAGGTCATTTCGATTCGTCTCTGATATCACCCCATAAAATTATTTCGTCATAGCCACCCAGAAGGCCATTTCGATTCGTCTCTGATATCACCCCATAAAATTATTTCGTCATAGCCACCCAGAAACACCCAGAACTTTTACACTGGAAAAAAACAAACTTGGAAAATCAACAGAAAATATTCATCTAAATTTTAATATAGTAAAAACTAACTTTATTGGAAATATCTACAAATCGAAAGGTACTCGACTGAGCTGGTTTTTTTAAATTAAAAAAAAACTGCACTATTCGACATTCGAAAAATCCACATTTTGAAAAAACCGACAACTGTATTGTAAAGAAATTAGTTGAAAACCCGAGTCGATCACCCTAAACGTAACCCTTCGTTTGCACTGGTTTCTTGTATCGCTTAACTCGTTTTTGGTTAAACGAGGTCTACCTGTATTTTCAAAAGTTGCATTTCACATTCTATTTTATAATTCATAAAAATTTTATGATTTTGTTCTTATTTTGTCTAGTGAACGCTTGGGTTGCAAAAGTTTTAGATGGTATTTAGAAAATGTCTTTCCTGAACTTTATGTGCCAGAGGACGCAATTGCCCATGGTGCGGTAAGTATTGTAACACAAATTAACTAACCCCCCCACAATACTGAATACTAACATAATTAAAATCAAAATCAAAATTTTAAAGTTGCTTTAAAATCCTGCATAATATTTTTAAATAAACAACAGTAAAATTAACTAATCTTTTTGTTTCATAAATTTCATCTATGTCAACAAAACAAACGCAGATAAGAAATTTGGGTGCCGAGGTTAGTACATGTTTGCATGCACGATACGATAGCGTATATATACCACCGAAGGTGCGCGTGGCGCCGTGTCAAAAACATGGTGGACATCAGGTTTGTAAGAACTAAAACTAAAATACAAATTTAAAAAATGTTTTGTTATATTCTGCCGCATTTTTGTTTTTAAATGATGAACTCTATTTCGTTGACGATTGTGTTGCATGCATCTCTTAGTTCTGGGTGACGAATACAGCTGGTGAAATACGAAAAGATTTGTATTGTTTGGATTATCCAGTACCGGATGTTATCGTTTATCGTTGCCATGGTCTCAAAGGAAATCAGGTAAGCATGTTACAGAACTCAGATATAATATGTATTTGCAGCAGGTATAATTTTCTCACCATCTTCTTATTTATGAAAATATTTATATCGTTCTAATTTGTATGGGCTGCACATTGCGGTTCGAAAATATTTTTTCTTCCAATCGAAGTAAACAAAAAAAGTTCCAACAATCACCTTCTAGAATGCTACGAGCATGTACATAAAACAGTTTTTGTCTTGAGTGGTTTAACGGATTTTACTTATGTACTACAACAATTAAATCTAATAATTGAATAAGGAAACTATTAACAATACTTTAAAAAAAAAACTCTTTAAAATTTTATAATGAAATTTTAAATTTGGTAAAACAATCACTAGTAAGATTCTTTTTAACAAAAGAGTCTCTCTCAATGACTGTTTATCTCGTTATGCACTATGGGCACTCGCTAATTTATAATCAAACAAAATATTTAGTTTCGATATATGAAAAAGATGACTTTTTTCGGTCTCTTGAGAGAAAAACACTATTTCACTTTTCCATTAAGTTGTCACTTTCAGCTTGTTTTCTGCAAAACAAGTTTTTTTGAGTTATGACGACGTTGCAGCAAATGAGCAATAATATCTAGATGGATATATCGTTACCTTAATATAGACAATCCCTAAATATATTTTTTCAAAATCGAGTATTTAGCCTATTTTGATAAGAGATCCTTGAATTTATGCCAAAAATACTCAATTTTGAAAAAAAATAGTTAGGGCCTTTCTATATAAAAGTTTCTCTGCGAAAATACTCTCATCATGTCAAGCGTTTCACAGTCGAACTTATTTTATACAAGTATTTAAAAAGTATTAAAATTATTGCGAAAACTAAAAATGGCTTCGAAATGCTTTATTTGTGTGTGTGTGCGTGAACTGGGAGTCTTTAACAGAAATTTGAAGAAAATTTATATCAAGAAAAATATTTAACTTTGTTTCAAAGAAAGGCCAGTTTACAATCTAAATTAATAGCCTTTATTTTGTATCTTTAAGGCCAACAATGTGCTTAGTACAAAGGAAGCGTTTCTGCTTGAGTTAGGATGCCCCTTGAGAAATTTATATTTTATAGGGTTTCCCTAAAATTAGTCAAATTAAATTATCTTACCTCTTATTTTTAGCTCTGGACTTTTAGCAATGTCACTAAACAAATACGTCATAGCCACTCCGGCGAATGTTTGACGATTAATGAAGAACTTAATGAAATTTTGATGGAAAAGTGTGATCGTAACCGTTTAAAACAGCAATGGCATTTGGAAAACTATGATCCATCGAAATTGTGAGGCTATTTTTGGAAGAAATGATGACACAATTCATACCAACCATATTATAATTTTTAAGTTTTACTTTACTATAAAATTAATGTTAAATATATATTTAAAATAAAGTATAAATAAATTTTGAATTTTGAAACACAGCAAGACTGTAACGTAATTTTCATACAAACTGATATTTTAAATACGTCCAAAGTATTTAGAGAACGTATTTTATTATGCTTTTATTTTCAGACTCGCATTCTCACAAACAAGTTATCACATTTTCATACAAAAAAAAAAATTATATAATTTGATTAACGAAAAAAAATTTAAGGGAAAAAGCAATAATTTAATCAAATGAATGATAAATTTGCCGTTACTTACTGTCAGCGTTGTTATTATGGGTTTGTTTCCCTCAGAGTGATTTTCGGTCTACGTTACAGACATGTTCTTTTTCTGCAATATCGCATTTTTCGTTAAAATTTATTGTTCCTAAAAAACGGTGATAACTTAGAAAAATAATTAATAAAAAATAATCATCACTTGAATGGTTTTTTAAGTTTTTCTTTTTTCTACTGAATTGATTTTCATTGGAGTTGTGCGGCATCTTAGACTCGCCCCATAAAGAATATCAGATCTTAACTTTCAAAACGCCGATACTCATATATGTGTATATCTTCTTTTATTTTTTGCTGCCATCTACAAAAAATCAGGTCGTTAGAACCTTATTGTGCTTTATACTGAAAATGTTGTAAGATGCAATACAAGGGGGTTTTCAAAATTGGCGAAAACGCTGTTACGCAGCACAGTAACGTAAAATTAAAAAAGTTGTAATAACCCCATCAATTCTAAGCTACGAAACCGATTTCTGGGATCGAATCAGAAGAAGTGTTAAACGTTTCAAATATTGTATTTGGAAGCCTTGTTGCATCACAGCATGGGTCTAAAAGGCGTCAAAATTGGCGACCCCGTGTGTCAAAATTTTTTTTCAGAAGTTTTAACTTTTGTAAATCTTAACCGATTTCAATGATTTTTTTGTCATTAAAAAACAAAAATAAAACATCCTCTTAATATAATAGCAATTCGAATTACTTGAAAATAACTCAGAGCCCGGGAAAACGCAAATTTTCAATGGCGCGTAGATTCGTGCGCATCCTATGAATTTTTGACATCGATTTGTTGGTGCATATTTTAGCCTTTGTGGCACTTTTTGTAAGTTCCTAATAGCATATTGGCATTATTTATAAAATTTTTAGAGCATATCCAAACCTTTAAGAACATATTTTGATACTTTATTAAGAATGTGCATTGTGTTATCTCCATAACAGAGGAATTAATGGATTTAGAACCAATATGCTTAACAAAGTCGATTTCGAAAAAAGTGTAACATACGATAATTTCGCGCACAGGGGTCGATATGTTTACACATGTTTTCGCAACGGCATCAAAAATCTCTTTTAAATTTTGATATACAGATGGCTTTTCTATTTTTTTATACATATCTATCAGTGGAAACGTGTTGCTAAATTTTCGCCATCCACATCTCATTTCCAGTCTACATTTACCAAAAGCAGTAGACGTTGAAAGAATATTTTTAAAGTGTAAAAATTTATTTCGTTGATTGACAACGATCTTTATTTGAATATCTAAAGCTTACCAATAAAAAGCTTGCCTGATCTTCTCCGAAATTGAAGTAAAATTGTTGATTTTTACGCAGTTGTTTTGTTTTTTGTTTTGTGTACTTTATTTTTGTTTTATTTTAAATGTTTAGATGTTATTGAATTGTTGACGAAAACTATGTATAGCATACAGGTAATGCTCGGTATAACGAATCTCCAAACGTACAAAGGAGGGAGAATAAATAGATCGGAAAAGGAAAAAAACAATTTATTACCTTTTATAGCGAAAGTTATGAAGAAAATGTGCTCTGTATAATGAACGCTAAGAAAAATAAAACGAAATCTAAAGTAACAAAGAATGTAAAGTCGAGTACTGTTAGCTTTTATATGAAACAGAATGCAGCGATCTTTTTTATTCGTTTTTAAGCAGGGAAATTGTCAAAGTGAAACGAAAATGGAAAACAGTAGAAGAATTTTGCTCAAAGGAAGAGTAAATATTTTGGATTAATACAAAATAAGTAAATATTTTAGATTAATATAAAATAAGTATAGGCCAGCCTTCGGGAAATCGATCTTTGAGAAACCAACGAAGATATTTATCAATAAATGGAATTGCGCTAAAATCAAAAGCTAAAGATATATAACAAAGAATTTATAATGATGTTTTTCTTGGTTCGAATTACACATCTTAAGGAATTTGGAAAAAATTACTACCTACATCGGATTTAGTAAGTCCGTTTAAAATTAAATAACTTTTCTATACCTATTGTCACAAAAATTAGCGCCAGAATGTAGAATTCTCGGGCGATTTCTAATGTCATATTGTAAAAAACAAACTTGTTAAGAGACGTTCAATTTCGTCACTTATGCTAAATTATTGCCAATTTGTCGTAACACTTAAAACTATTAGAGTCTCATATATAAATCAAAGATATTATTTTTATAATATTTATGAACATAATGATTTATTGTTTGTCTAGTGAAAAGACATCTTTAAAAAACTTTGCGATATAATAAATTTTTCTGTATAACTAATGTACCTGACATTATCTCGTACGATATACCGCGATTTGCCTGTATTATTTACAAATAAACTATTTCTGTTTCTTTTTAAGAGCAGTTATTTTTATTTATTTTTTTTATAGTATTTTTTCACTTTTTGATTGCATATTAAATGCCTATAGCATATTTCCGTTTTACCTGCTCATAACATTTGTCTAAAATTCTTAATATTTTTAGTAGTATCGCGAGTATTTACAAAATGCAATAACCGAATCACAAATTTCCGTAGAAGTAAAACAATTTTTTACGAGCTTTTTAGATTTTCCCCTACATGTGAAAATTGTATTTTTTCCCTTCTATCAGTTCTCAGTGAATGTAAAAAAGTTAAGAAGATTTATAAAGCTTAAAAATGAAACAAACTTAAGTTAAATAAAAATTGTTGGTAGTAAATGAAATCTTTTTAAGTGTAAATAAAGCTGTATTTTTAAACATTCTATAGAACTTAGTGAATGTGTATCAAAAAAAGTGGATAATTTGTGAAAAAAATTTATTGCAGGGAACTATTATTAAGAATAATGAATACTTTTTACTGATCTTGTCCTAAAACAAACATTTAACAACGTCAGTATTTAATGGGCAGGAAAATATTGTAATATTGGTATTCAATTAGATTGTCAGCTAAAATAATGAGAAACAAACTGAGGGAAAAGTGAAAAAATTCCCGTTAAAAATATTATTCATGATGATGCGTGAACAACTTTCGCGGGAATCATTAACAAAAAGGAAAATATTGTGAGCGAAAAAATATTCACGATTAGTGTTTCTGTACAAATAACACAGTGTTACAAAATTCAATGAAATAGAAAAACCTGGGACCGGATATTATTTTTCTTGTATGGCTTGTCGAGTAAAAATAGATTCCAATAGTGAAATAGGCTTTAAAAGTTTATTTTCATGAAAAGTTAAATAACTCAGTCAATAACTTATCTATTTTTAAACCCAAATATGCGTTGTAATCGTAAATAAACGTACTTTTTGAATAAATTCAATAGTATTATAATTTCTTAATAAAATAATGTATAAAAACGTCACCAAAGTTGAAAAATTTTTGAAAAATCTACAAAATTTGTGTTTGCTCGACAATAACACCCAAATTTCTCAAATTTTCTTAGATAAATTATATGTCATTCGAAGATCTCAGTTTCTTCTTTCCAAATCTAGTAAGAAATTGAAAATCAGATCATTATCAACAAAATTACAGGCTTATAAGTGCGCAAAGGTACAAAAACCGGTTTTTTAACCGTAAATCCGGATTTTAGAGGTGTCCGGCATATTTCACTATTGGAATCTAGTTTTACTCGATAAGCCCTACAAGAAAAATAATATCCGGTCCCAGGTTTTTCTACTTCATTCAATTTTGTAACACTGTGTAATCATACGAGTATTCTGTCCAGCGTTTCGCAGTGAAATTATTACGTTCTAACGAACAAGAAATTATGTATTTGTGTGTCTATCTGACTGTGAGTCTTTAACAAGATATTGAAACAAATCAAGAGAAATATTTAACTTTATTTAAAAAAAAATTTACTTATAATAATTGGGGAATTCAAATGGTGTCATAAATTCACATGTCATAAGTTAAAAAACTAAAAAAATATGAATGTTGTGAACAACCCCTCAGGATGAACTGTATACCCTCCTTTATCCTCTAATATTGCACATGGAGGAGCTTCTGTTGATTTAGCTATCTTTTCTCTTCATTTAGCAGGAATTTCTTCTATTTTAGGGGCTGTTAATTTTATTACTACAGTAATTAATATACGATCTGTAGGTATTACTTTAGATCGAATACCTTTATTTGTATGATCAGTAGCAATTACAGCTTTACTTCTTTTATTATCATTACCAGTATTAGCTGGAGCTATTACTATATTATTAACAGATCGAAATTTAAATACTTCATTTTTTGATCCAGCAGGAGGAGGAGATCCTATTTTATACCAACACTTATTTTGATTTTTTGGACACCCAGAAGTTTATATTTTAATTTTACCTGTGTATTATTTGAAACATAAAACTGCGTCTTCACGTAGCAATATCGATTGCGGCAACCGTCAAATTTGATTGCGTTCATGAAATTTGCTACGTGTGGACCGTGATTGCCATAAGTGGCAATCGATTGCGCAATGATTGCTTAAGCAGTTATTGCCTATTAATCTGCTGTAATTTCTCTTTTCTGTAATCAGTGCATTTGAGTTTAGAAAACTAAAAACTACATATTTATTTAAAAAAAAACGTAATGTGGTGGAAAACCTAAGAAATATTCACAATTATAAACTTTTGTCAGAAATTCTCATGCTTATGGGGATTAGCGAAATATATAAAATTATAATACATTTACACAACCTCTTACTTTGAAAATTTTGAATTTGTGAAGAAGCAATTTTACGTTTTCTCCACCTGAAATCAATCAGCAATCGAACTGTCAAGACTCTGCCGATGTTTTTTTCTTGTTCTCAGCAATTAAATTGCTACGTAAAGACCCAGTGTAAACGAACTGAAGTAAAACAAATGAAAAGAAATAGGTGCCCCCTTTTATAAAACTAATCTTTTTATTAATAGGCAAACAAGATTTTTTAAATACCTTTTACGGCAGTAATACTGAACAGATCTATAATGTTTAAAAGGAGTTTTTACATAGCTGTGCACAGTCTTAATTTTATTTAAATCGGTTCAATATTTAGAAAGCTATAAACCTTTAAAGTTGTTACTAACACATGCACAATTATTACACATGCATGTATCAGCTCCAACTTCAAAAATAAACAAAGTGTGCATGTGTGTTTGTCCAGTTTGCGACAGAATGATGAAACAGAACTACTGGGGCTGACGTTTGTTTTCCATACAATTTGACATAAAATTTTGCCAGAGAAAGCGGTCATAATATATAATCCATTTTATTTTTACAGCGTTTTTTCTTATACTCTCTATTTTAGACACTCATTCTCTCAACAATGTTACCGTGTTTTCATGAGATCACATACATTTTTCATACGAAAAATGCTAACAAAAGAAAATCAAACAATAATAAGAGAGAATTTGAAGTTACTGCCGTCGATTTTATTAGGGGACATCAGCGTTTGTTCCTGAAGTTGCAGATTTGTTCTGTTTCTTCATAGA
Source organism: Gymnocheta viridis (assembly GCA_956483585.1). NCBI lineage: Eukaryota > Metazoa > Arthropoda > Insecta > Diptera > Tachinidae > Gymnocheta > Gymnocheta viridis. Next base: position 106,441,224 of record OY101441.1, on the reverse strand, counting down.
GTTTTAAGTTGTTTATTTAGAATGTTCTTTGTTGTTGTATTTTATCTTATGTATTAATGTAAATGTTTAATATTAATTTCTAGAATGCGATCGATTTATTCGACCGCTGGATACACTATTATAATATATAAAATGAGACAATCCAACATTATGTGGAAATAGTTAAACGGTTTCTATCTGATTTCAAAAATTGTTTGTGAATTTAAATTTTTGAATCTTATACAATTTTTATGTTTTATTCTTTTTTTTTAATTGTTGTATTTTTTGCGATACAAGTGATTTGTTAAACTTTTTTCGCTTTTTCTAATTTTAGCCAAGATTTTTGCTTTTTTTTTGTTAATTTATTTATATTTTTAAAACATGATTTTTTTCAATGATATTTACTATTTTCTTCATTACCAAACAATTCCATTTTAGCACTTCCAAGTTTGTATGCTTTTAGTGATTTTTGTTTAATTTCAGGGGGCAAATTACGGCATTCGATATCGAACGAAATCCCATGAATAATTTTTTGAATTTGTATGAAAATTTCGTTAGATATCGAATGCCGTAATTTGCCCCCAGGGCTTGTTGACGATTTCTTCACGAATTTTCATAATATTCATTGAAAATGTGATAGAAGTGATTTATACCAAGTTTTTTTTTGTTGGAAAGATTTAATCAAGACGCAAACACATTAATTCAAAAGATCATTAAAGCGAATAAAAGTATATACATATAAGAGAATGTTTAGTAAATTTGTTAGACATTTTGGCGCTCGCAAATGCAACTAATTTGCGCAACTTGATTGCAAAATAACAGAACTTGTAGTGACTTGTTTGTATAAGTTTGGATGACATAAGAGTCAGGCTCGTGAATATATTCTTAGCTTGGATAATTCGAACTGTCGCGCATTATATTCTACCAACTGAAATGATGACAAATTTGTCCCGGTACCAAAACTTTTTAATATCTTGTACACAAACAAATTTATCAATTTGTGAATGAGAACAACAACCTTCGGACTGATCGTCAAACTAACTGGATTTCGGCCCTGTCGCAGCTGTGTTACAGCCTTAACTGAAGTAGTTGAGGATATTCGAAGCAAATTGGATAGTGGAAAAATATGGTTTCTGGTCTTATTAGACCACCGAAAAGCTTTCAGATATTTGCCTTAAACTAACGAAATTTTTCAACTTCTCTTCTCCTTCTGTTAAATTAATGTCGTCCTATCTGTCTAATAGATTTCAATCTGCAGCCAAAGATGGTTCTTTTCCACAAACTTGGTGTGTCTCAAGGGGTATTCCACAGTGTTCCATCCTTGCTCCACTGCTATACTTTCTATATGCAAACGATCTTTCACTTCAGTTGTATCTCAGTGGTTCTAAGGATGACATTGCTTCTAAAGCTTAACAACTCAACTATGACTAGACAAAATAATCAATTTGGCTTCGGCAACTGGTTTAAGACTCAATCCGAAAAAATATAAGTGCGTAATTGTTTCAAAAAAGTCAATGTTAATAGAGGATTTTATAAATATTTTTCTTGACGGCGTTCAAAATTTCTACTCTTGTATAGTTCATGAACGAACTAGTTCAATTGAACGATTCAATCAATTGAACTACTCGAACTATATGAAATTTTCATTTCAAATAGTTCAGTTGTATAAATCGGCTTGGGATTGCTGTGCTAATGTTGCCTTTCTTCTTTTTCGAATTTGAATCAAAGGCAACGGATGCAAGTATATTTATTATAACAATAATTGTTTACATGTCCATGAGACATGTCCATACTTTGAATTTCTTGCCAAACTTAAAACAGCTGGTGATTATTTCAGCTAATGCGCATACCTGTATAAATATACAGGGAATATTCTGTGATTTGAACTTGAAACAGTTTTTTTGCGTAAATTTCAAAGTCCACTCAAAACGTATTTTAATATAGATATAAAAATATTTTAATAATAATACTAATAATTAAACAAAATTTATAAAAAACAAATTTATATATGCCTGGAAAAAAATAAAGCGACATATGGCTGCATTTTAACGTGGAAAATTTATGATAATTTTAGATTCTTTTTAAAAATATGTTTTTGTTGGAAATTTTTATACGAAAACAACTAAATATTACTAAAATTACCAGAAATAATTCAATTTCATTATCCTTAACCATTTCGTATAAAGTGCGCTTGTATAGACTTAAGATTGTTTTCGTAGCTAAGAAATACAAGGCGGTAAAATCACTGTTATCTTTGTTTTTCTCTAAGCAAAATAAAAAACAAGTCACATTAATTTATTTTTATTGAATTCAGATAGTAATTAGTTATAAACAATGTAAACAGACTTCGCCATACTTTCAGAAATCACCGGCGCTTAAGGTTGCCAAGTATTCATATGGCTAGACAAAGATTATGCAATCAGTTCAACGCGTTGAACGTTGACGTTGCAACGTCAAAAAGAGCGATTGAACTTACTGAATGTAACACGAAAGATAACAGTAAACTCTGTACCACATTCAATAATATTATACGTTACATTTTTAGCCTTATAGAGTTTAATCATGTGTCCGAGTTCTAATGTCGGGTACTGAAAATCTCCTTTTTAAATTACCTTAAGTTCAAAAACCTTATTATTTTTCTCAAGATTATTATAACGGAGGAACCTAATAATCTTTTTGAACATCTACAGTTTGCTAGCTCGTCTAAAGGAAATTATATTATACAAATCCGTCACCGTAACCATGATTCTGACTGTAAATTTCTTTTATTTGTACCATACGTCTCTGGAACCGACTACATCGTGGTATTTAACGTACAAGCGACGCAATATATTTTAGCAAATTATTGTTTAAATATTTTTCGTAATTTGTATCTTAATTATTAGGCTTGTTTTCTGCACACCAGAGCGGATCCTAATCTTAATCCAATGCAAAAAGCAAGGCTATTATTTAATGCTAATGTCTTTAATTATTTTGTGTTTTTAATATTGTTAAAAAAACTTTTAGTATCTGCAATTTGTAATTTAATTTTAATTAGAATCAAGTTATAAATATCCAATAAACTGTTTAACTTGTCTGATTCTAATATTGTAAGTTATAAGATATTTTATCTTGTTTTCTTGTTGTACTAGAAATTCAAAATATTTTTAATACAAATACTGTTCACTTTGCAAGAAAGAATAATATAGTTACCGTTACAATTTAGCAAAAATTGCATGAATTTAATTACAGTGTGTAACAAATAAGCGTAGAAATTGTAATTTGTCTTCCAGCGAAACAAATGTTTAGTGAAACTTGAACATGAAATAAAAACTTTAGTTACATTTGAAGAACGTTCGTTTATAAAACATTCCTAGATGAAAAAAAATGGTTCGCAAAGTTAAGTTTCATAATTAAATGTTAATAGTTACGCTGTTCAAAAGCTGTCCTTACAAATATTCAAATTGAACTCATAAGTTTTTGTTTAGAATTGATAACCGCTTAAGTCGACTGAAGCAACAATTGAGTTATACAGGTTGTCGCAAAATTAATTATTTTTCTTTCACAATATTCATTGTGCAACATCGAAGTTTAACGATGATAAAATATTTCCATTAAACTTATTTCATTAAGAGTTAAATGCAGTAGTAACGCTTTTGCATGTTAAATATCGAAAGCATATTTTTTGACTTAGTAAATGCTTGTGACCACAGAAAATTTTAAAATTAATTCTGTTGCAATTATCTTTAAATGAGACACTGCACTGGTATTGTAATATAATTAAAATCAATTTCGATTATCAGAGATTTGTGGGGTTCGAACGAAATCGTCTTGTTGCGAATCCTTTATTTTTCAGATGCCTTCGAATTTGTACCCTCTTTATGGATGGTCACTAATTCCCAATTCAATTTTAAGTCAGAAACATTTTAATATCTTACATAAAAATGGGATCACTTTAGATAATTATATAAAAGCTGAACATGTCAATGTCAAAACTAATACTAAAAAAACCAAATTAAATTTAAAAGAAATGTATTAAGGACAACGAAATCTTAAAAAAAAGGAGGGAAGGAAAATAAAATACCAAAAAATTAAAAGCAATACAAAATAATTGAACACAATTAGAATCAAAGTGAATTCATATTACAGGTGGTGTTGAAAGCTCAGCTAACTATTTCGCTTTGCTGGCTGGCTGGCAGTGTTTCAGAATTTTTTTTATTTATCTTTTCCGGTGTTTGCAAATGATGTTTTGGCACTAAGGAAGTAAATATTTTTGTTTGGGGCTTATGGATTGTGACAGAAGTTGCTAAAAATACATCTAAAATAATTTATTTTTTTTTACTTTCGAGTTGGTGTCAATAATATGAATAAATGAGTTCGTCTTGATTAGAACTTAAATAAATTGTTTCTGAAAACAAGAGCAGGAAAAAGAGGTAAAACAACTAAAACAGAAAAATCTAAAGGAAACGGAAATAAACTTGAAAATATATTTTAAAACAAGCAACGTATACGCTCTCATTCGCAAGCGAGTACATAAACACAAAGAGAATCACAAACTAAAAAAAACATCCAACAACAAATAACAAACAAAAGAAGCTACAGCAATTAAAAGCAATTTATTTCGTTAATTAAGAACTGGAAAAACAGCAAAAACTTCAAGTGCATATAAAACAGTTTTAAGCTAAAATGAAATTTCGAATTCGTGGTTGTTACATCTTAGATGTTGTTAAACTTGTATTTATAATAACGATTCTTCTGGCTGCCTATTTATATATTTTTCAGAATAAATTACAAGATAATGGAATAAAAGGTGAGTTGAGATTTTTATGCAATTTTTCGAAATACTCTCAAAGTTAAAAAGAATCTAAAAAGACTTACTTAAATATTTTTTTAAAATCATTTTAAAAAAATATTAAGTGATCATAATTTACCATATAAATAGTGCATTGTTATGCTTAGCCAATTTTCGAAACTAACTTCGAATTTTCGAACTTCATGATCTTGTGGTTTTTCAATTCTAAAATGAGTACGAAACATTAGATAATAAAATCGAAGTTTTGCTTGAAAATTTTAAAGTTCGAATTTTCGAACATAATAATATTTTAAATATTGCAGTTTTTGCATTAAAAAATTACTTAATTTACCCCCCACAGTTGATATATTACTTAAATTTGAAAATTAAACTTTTAATTAGGATGTTAGAATATTATGATTCCGTTATCTGGGTGTAGAGCTCCGAATAGATTTCATATTGTGACTTGTAGCAACGCAAGTCTAAAATGCTAAGTCTATTAGACCAGCTGCTCGTCAGCTGGTTGCGCCATATCAGATAAACTCCAATTCGAAAAAGATTGATTTTTCCACGCATTTGTCAAGCTCCACAATAAAAATAATAAACAACTTATTTTGATGCAGGTTTTAATAATAAGGCACCCTAGTTAGATACTCTTTGGCATATACGATGATTTATCTGATTCCTTTCGACCAAATTTATCTCTGGCGTCTTGGAGAAATACGTGCTCGAATTCATAGCATGACTGCAAACGACACCGCACCCAGCCCTGCATTTTGCACTGCAAGATCCGTTCCATGCTGCTCACAGTTTCGCTCCTAAAGCTCATATTTTTACCTATAATATCGCAAAAGACGAGAAGCGCTCAAAGTCCACTTAATCAAAATTTGTAATGATCGGAATTGCACATTTCGCAATAAAATTCATATTTGATAAAGAATAAAAAAACGATTTTCGAGAATCTAATGTAGTGCTGGCAAAGTATTGAGTAGTGGGTACCGAGTATCGAGTATTTCCTTTTTTTGGTTACTCAATAATTAAAAGTAATTACTCGATACTTTCAGAGTTGTATTTTTAAGCAAGTTGAGTGGCTAAACTAGTGGATAAAACTACATCACTATATAAAATGACAACTAGGTGTAAGATTCTTTAATCAAATCAAAACTAAATAATTTTTTGGAGAACAATTAAATTATTTTTTAAGTTGTTGTTAACGTTAAATTAAAAGTTAGCTTTACATTTATTTTTATTGAATAATAAAAGACATACAAAACCAATAATAGTTGAAGATCTATATTTATTTTTGAAGAAACTATTTCAATTTGCAGATAAAAACTATGCGTTACAAATTCAAAAAATCCGTTAAAAGTATTGACTAGTATTGAGTACCCAAATGAAAAGTATTGAATATTATTGAGTAATGAAAAGTAGTAGAATTTGCTAGCACTAATCTAATGCAGCCGCTGAGGGATATTTGTAAATTTGTGAATTTTGATTAAAATTATTTTAACGAAGACTTGCGAAACGTTGTGAGACAAGTATGACTGATAGTCCAGTGCTCAGCCATATTTGCAATTAGAAAGAGCGACTTGGAACAAAATCGTCGATACTTGGTTATAAAATAAATCATCCAAACGCTTGATGGGGAAAAAGAAAGAGAATTGAGGAATAGTCGCCATTTTCGAAATATCGGTTGGTCACCTGGAAGCTAAAATTTAAAACGTTTTAAATGTTTGGCTTCTGATAAGTAGATCTAGGAAGCGTTCAGCTCATGTCAAAATTGTCAAGATAAATTGAATGAAAGGATTCGATTACGAAGAATAAATGAAGTAACCTATACGAGGGGTCGCGAAAGACTATGAAGGGTTCGGGGAACTAGCGGGGAAATGTAACCACTGTTCCTACCGAAGAAACTTGCATACTAAGCTCCATGTGTGATAACTCAGAGAGGCTACTAAATCATGTGTCCCTCTATTTCTTCTTTCTTTTTGTGAAAGCTGACGCAAAATTCATTGCGAGTTAGAGCTAGCTTTTTGGAGAGGCCACAAAATTTAGAGAGCCGCATGACTGTAGTGATGATGTCCCGTATTTGTTGTCTGGAAAAAGTCAGAAGTTGCATAGTTCTATTCTTATAAGACAACACCCTTTTATTTCCCATTCTTATATTTAATCTCATAAATTATTTATTAAATTCTTTTGAAAGCCTTTATCGTTTCTTTGACAGTTAGTCCGAAGTATCCCGGTGAAATGGGCGCACCCGTACACTTACCCCTTAAAGTGCCCAAAAGAGTTAACGATTTAATAAATATGGGATGGCAGAGACATAAGTTCAACGAATTCGTTTCGGGTTTGATACCGTTAAATAGATCTCTACCAGATGCTCGAGACGAATGGTAAGCAAAAACCACTTGTAATGGGGATCCTACCACTAAAACGCTTCTCATTCTTTATTCAGGTGCAAGCAACCGCAAAGTTGTCTTAAGCCTCTACCCGTTACAGATGTCATTATCTGTTTTCACAATGAAGCCTGGTCAACTTTGCTGCGTACAGTACATTCTGTAATTAATCGTTCGCCAGATCACTTATTAGGGCAAATCATTTTGGTGGATGACTGTTCGAGTGAAAGTGAGTTGAAATAAATATAAGAGTTCATAATTTGTGTTGATGATTTATCTTTAATTTAAAGGTTACCTTAAAGGACCCCTGAATAGATATTTCGCCACATTTAAAAAAGTTAGAATTGTTCGGGCTCAAAGGAGGCAAGGTATAGCAAGGGCGAGAGTCATGGGTATGAAATATGCCACCGCTCCAGTATTAACTTATTTAGATTCCCACTGTGAATGTATGGAGGGTAAGTATGAGACATGATCGATCGATTCATCTGGTAAATTTTTATAACAAAATATTTTTTCAATAGAATTCAATTTATTGCGTTCATGGTATTTAGACATTTTTCTTATATACGAATATAAAATATATATGTGTATATTTACAAAGAGTTTAAGGACTTTTCCTTTTTCTGCTTAAATATAATATTTTGTTTCGTGGTATACTTAGTTTTTATTTAATATAATACAAAATATTTTCGTAACTTTAATACAAATTTTGTAGACGACCCGAGCGTGTGGATTGCGGAAACTGCACTTTAAATTAGAGAAATAAGGGCTCCTTGCTTTAAGTGCGAAAGAACATTTCATTCGATGATATTTTTATTGAAAACAAACACATATCTGGGGCATTCGATATCAATCGAAATTTTAAAAAAATTCAAATGAAAATATCGATCGATATCGAATGGCTTAATTTGCCGTTTAATTTTTTTTTAATTTTGGTTTAAAAAAGAAAATTTCCTAATGAAAATTTTAATTTTTGTAGGGCAGTTTTCATAATCCAAGCGGTAGAGAAATAGACCCTAAACCCATATAGTAGATTCGTCTAGAAAATTTATGTATATGAAAATATTTCAGGTTTTTTTTTTGACGGAGTTTTACACAAACTTTCTAGACGGCTCGATCGTCTGTATTGTATAAGCCGCACTGAAAAGTATATTTTTTTTTGCTTTTTAGGTTGGTTAGAGCCATTGCTCGATCGTATTGCTTGTAATCGCTCAACTGTTGTTACACCTTTTATAGATTCCATCGATAGGGAAACATTTGAGTACGTAGCTGTTTCACTTAAGGATGAAAGATTTGTCGGAGGTTTTAATTGGCATTTAGAATACACATGGTCTCAATATTTTGCTAGTGAAAACAGTTATCACAAAGTATGGAAATTATTTATTCAAAACAGACATGCAATAATTTTAATGGAATTTTAATTAGAATGGAATGGAACCTTTACCCACTCCCACCATTGCGGGCGGTATATTCTCTATAGATCGTAAATTTTTCGAACATTTAGGTACTTACGATCCAGCTTTCGAGTACTGGGGCGCTGAGAATCTTGAGTTGTACTTTAAAACATGGATGTGTGGCGGTCGTTTGGAAGTGGTTCATTGCTCTCGTGTTGGTCATGTATTTAGAATTAAGTCACCGCACCAAGTAAGTGATTAAGAAATTCAAAGTATTGGAATCAAAATATATTGATTTTTAACAAACTAAAAGTATCCATCTGGCCAAAAAGTGGTACTAAGTAATTTAGTCCGTTTGGCTGAAGTGTGGCTGGATGATTATGCTAAAATATTTTATGCAACCATGGGACAGGATTTTAATGTAACGGCAGCTTTAGGTGATGTCAATGACACAAAGTTATTGCGGTAAGTACTAGTTGAAGTACAATAAGGGATTCACAATGCGTAATGTGAAGCTTTTTGAAAAACATATTATGTCCTCAAATGTTTTGTGGAAAACGCATTTTAGACTATAAACGTGGATTAGATTTTACATAGTGAACATTTTCGGCAACGCTTTCTTAAAAAATGAAGTAAAATTCCATTAAGCCGAGTTACCTAAAAGGTGGTATGATTATGAGCAGGGCAAGTTTAAATGTCCACAATAATGATTCAATTATGCATGCAAATATTTAAAAAAATATTTTTTTAAATATGCACAAAAATATGCACCCGAAAAAACACAGACTAATAATTTTTAATCAAGTTTATTTAAACAAATGTATATTACAAAGTATAATCATATGTTTTTTCAAGTTTTCAAATTGAAAGGATCTTCAATTGATCTTCAAAGGATCTTCAATCAACGGTATATGTTGTTTTTAATCATGGTCAACGTTTGAAGGCCAACATTTCTATTAAATAGTTTGTTAAGTTTCCAATAAATATTCTGTCATAATATTTTTAAGTCGTTGTTTTAAGTCTTCTATGAGGGATAAACTTTCATGTGAAGGAAATCCTTTGGTTTCCAATTTGATTATAGTGTGGCAAATACATTCAAAATTATTTTTAATGTATGCTAAATCTATTGTCTGCCTCTTCATGAGAAAGTTCATTTAAAACGCTGCTTATTTCTATAAAGTTGTCGCAATAATATATACCAGCCTTAAACAAAGATCCCCGTCTGGTGGTACAGGACTTTGAGGGATTGAATATACTTGGGCACATAGAACTCCTCAAGTCGATAAGAGAGGGCGTCTAGAAATTAAGACAATAAATTTATTTGCAAAAACACTACATGCTATGTTTGTATGTAGTTCTACCTAAAGAAAAAGGGTTTTGCAATTTGCAACAAAACAGGTAACATTGCAAAATGTAAGCGAAAAACTCTGCAATTTTATACAACCCATGAGCCAGAAATGTAACATGCAACAATTTTGGCTAAAGAATGATCACATTGCGGATATCAAATATTGGGCTTTGGGGTCAGTTACCACAAGCAATTTTTTTTAAATAGTAATATGCAAATTTATTCAAGTCATACCAAAAATGCTTTTCCTGGGAAAAATTTGAAAAATATCCAAATGCATATTTTTCATAAAAACCTTGCCTTGATTATGAGGGCGTAGCATCGCGTAGGTCGAAATTACTCAACGTTAGTTGTTAATAATTTTAGCCTAATAATAATTACTTTGAATCAATAACCAATTTAGCTCGAAAAATAATTGTATTTAAATTTTATATTTCATTTCAGAAAAAAACTGGGTTGCAAAAGTTTTAAATGGTATTTGGACAATGTTTATCCTGAGAAATTTGTACCAGTTGCATTTGGTGCGGTAAGTACTTTTTCTTTTATTATATATTTCAAAGGAACGCTTACTCACTTGCTAAATGTAAGAAAACTAATTGGAATCCATTTAAAAAACACCTTGTCGGCATTTTAAAAGTTTACGAAAAAGAGATAACAAAATTTAATCGTATTGGACTCGCTTTTTTCTAATGAACTTTCATTAAATATCGAACAATAGCTCGTAAATGTTTTTCATACTTTCTTTCAACATGGATATTAAGTGCTGGTTCACACACATCAAGTTTGGGTCTTCAAGTCTTGAGTTTTTAGGGAGAGCGGAAAAGAGAATGGAGAGCGGTACAGACTTGACCGTACAAGTCAAGTTTTGCCTTTTCTTTATCGTTTACCATCCGTAATAATATACCACGTTGACTTTGAAGCAAAAAAAATTAACAAAATACAGCGCAAGCTCAATTTTCGCGACTAGTTAAAAACCAGACCGGTCGCGAAAACTGAATTTTCGCGATAACAGAACCTAAAATTCTATTGTAAAATTATTATGCAATTTATAAAATTTGAATTGTTATTATTGATATATTTATATTTTACATATTTTTAAAGCAGCTGAATCACGTAGTTCATATGGTGCTGTTGTCGGCGTCTCATCATTTGCCAAAGCATAATTAATTTTTTTTAATTGGACTGGCAAATTTTTCTCTAATTTTTGAGAAGTCGTTGGCTTTAAAATATGTGGAACTTTTTCCATTTTAGAAGATGTATTTACACAACAAATGACATGAATAAACTGACAAAATTGAAGATTAAAGACGGAATTTAGAAAAACAGATAAAAGTCGTGAAAATAGAAGTCGTTTTCTCAAACTGTCGCGATTATAGAGCCTGCAATTATAAAAAATCAAGCCGTCTCGATAATCGGGCCGTCGCGATAATGGGTGGTAGCGAATACCGAGCTTACACTGTACTTGAAACGAACTATTCGTGTATGAACGTGAACGCAAGTTAAAAAAATTATAAACTTGATGTGTGTGAGTGAACCAGCACTAATGTTCCAAATATGTTACTGAGCTTTGAAAGATATTAAAATTTGCCGGATCTTTTTATCCAAATAGAGAAAAAATATGTGGCACATTTTTGAGGGCCATTCATATTCTCTTATTTTACAGATCGTTCGAAAGCATGCAAATTCATGCCTGGATGCAGAAGATGGAATAGGAAATGTACAAATTTTTGTCTGTCATAATCTTGGTAAAAATCAGGTATTTTTTATTTGAAGTTTACTTAATATACTATTCCATTTTTGTTTTTATTACAGTTTTGGATGATTGGCAGTGCAGGCGAAATCCGTAAGGACGAAACCTGCTTAACTGCAAATGGTGATAAAACATTTTTAACGGAATGCAGTAAAGGGGTTAAAAATCAGGTTCGTATTTTTTTAAGAAGAATAATTTAAGATTTACTTTTTAGTTTTTGGAAAAAAATGCAATTTAAAGTGATAGCTTGATTGAATATTGTTAAAACTGCGAAATATATATTCAAAATTCTAGAGTTCGAAGTCTGTCGAGATATTAAATAATGTGCATTTAAATAAATTTAACAGCAAATGAATTCCATGTAGTGCTAAAAAAACAAACATTATCTTATATATTATTGTGCGATTACCCCAGACGAATGGAGAATATAGACCCATTGGCATATTGTGCTTCCTATCAAAAAGAAAAGATATTTTAGAACAAATTATTAAATATGTCAACAACCATAGTTTGCTTTCTATTGACCAATCTGGTTTTCGTCAGAAACATAGCTGCGTTACCGCTCTTGTAGAAGTCAGTGAAAATATACGGCTGAGATTAGAAAATCGGTATATTAACTTTTTAGTGCTTCTCACTAAAAAAATAAAACCCTTATTTTAAATTTACGAACATGTCAACTAAACTTATATCATCATATCTACCGAATTGTACTCAATCGGTATTTGTTAGCGATGTTTTGTCAGATAGCTTGTGCCCTAGCAAGTGAGTGCCACACGGTCTCATTGCAGGCCCACTTTTATTTTACCTTTATGTAAATGAGTTACCAAAACTGCTATCGAAATGCAATATTCATTTATATGCAGACGATTTACAACTTACATTAAGTAGCCCCGTGGAAAATGTTGTTTCACGTATATCCCATCTAAATGAGGATTTAAAGAAAATTTACCTCTGGGCTAGAGTTGTGTCGATCCGGAACGACCCAGTTCCATTGAACGATTCCCTAATTGGAACGATGCGGACCGATCCAATCGTTCTTTTTTTTATAGTTTTTCGTTCCGCAATTGCAAACCGTCTTGAGAAATCATTAACTTGTGCTGATTTTTTATGTACGATGCTTGACGGATATGCGAGCAAATCGTTAACGCATCAAGACTGTTTGTTACAATTATTTCGTTCACATATTCTGTACACTTAGAACAAGGTTGACGTTTTGTATAGAGATCAGTGTTTCCGTCTTAATGGACAATCTTATATTTACAATTCATATTATAGAAGTTATTATTTTTTTTACAAAAAATTGACGAAAGGACTTACAGAAGTTTTTTAGTATGGCCAGAAAATGAAAACAGACAATAACAAATGTTTGTTGACGTTTTTAGGAGCGACAGATAAATTCATCGTTCCTCGTTCCTACACTGTTCAATGTAAAAAAGGAACGATGAACGAAAGGAACGACCTAGTTCCTTATATCTTTCGGATCGCTCGGAACGATTCCACAAAAGGAACGATTTTGCCCATTAAGAATAAGAATCTTAATTGCCAAAACGTACCCGATGCCTTCCCAACTATATCGGTGCCAATTATTTGCAAGCTGTGACGCGGTTAGCAAAAGAAAACAACATTATAAGATATTCGTATAGATCAGTGCTATTCAACCTTTTTGGCTCGTGTACCACTAAATTCACGACAAACTTTTCGCGTACCACCAAAAAAAATATAATGTACTGAAAAAATAATTAGATCAATAAATACCAAACAATTTTAAAATTTTGTTGAACGAATATTTTACTTTGCTCATTCGTTTATTGGTATGGTTACCATTCGCTTACATTTGTTATTTTTTATTAAATGTATGTAGATGAGAGTGTTACTTAAATTTAAAAATTCAAAATTTTACAAAAAAGGTATACTTTTATGATGATTTTTCTTTTTGTTTCCAATTGCAAAATAGAAATCGTAAAAATTTTAAAAGATTTCGCGCACCACCTGGAAATTTTTCGCGTACCACCAAGTGGTACGCGTACCATAGGTTGAATGGCACTGGTATAGATTAATTATGTTTGATCGTGTATTCTCCGCGTCGAATAATCTTTACCGATTGCCTCTTGAAAGCTAGTCAAAAATTCGGAAACTTACATTTTTGCCTAAAATCATAAGCAATGAAACACAAAACAAATATATTTTTGATAAAATACGTTTTTTCCAATCGCAACGAAGCCGAAACATTTTAATACCTCGACATCAATGCCTAGTTTCTCAATGTCAGTTTTATATACACTAGTGCGACTCAATCGACCGCATTCTAAAAATTAATATTAAACATTTACATAAATACATACGATTAAATACAAAAACAAAAAACATTCTAAATAAAAAACTAAAAACTCCATCTCATTTCTATGCAAAAGCAAATTGGACAAACACACATTCACACTTTGTTCATTTTTCAAGCTGAAACTTGTTGTACAGTAAATGAAAATAAATAAATTATTTGAAGTTTATGTTTACTGACAGCAACCATTTTCTAATTATAGCAATGGCTGTGGGACAATCAGACGCATCAGATTTTCAACAAAGAAACCAAGGAATGTCTAACCGCCGTTATTATTAATAGTAGTTATGTTGTTATGCAAAGTTGCCAAAAGAGAAATCGGAAGCAACATTGGTACTTAAAGTAAACTGTTTTATTCATAATAACGTATCATCTTTTTATAACTGGTTTATAAAACAAATTTCTAGACTTGGTTCGAAACCGTTCAGTCAACCGATTGCAAATCCATTTAAATTACATGGGTTTGATCAAAGGTTTTGTGTCTAAAACGATCTACAGAACTAGTTCGACTCAAGTCTACAAATTTCACCAAACACAAATCTCTTTAAAACTTCTTTTATAAACGAAAAATATTGATTATAAATAAGACCTAAATTGTTTAAGTTATTGATATACAATAATATAATAATTAATTTTTGTATTAAAAATAAAATTGCAATTTTTGTATTAACGAATGTGATATAAGTATGAATTATAAGATTTGAATTTATTATTTGCAAAAGAAAATTACAACAACATTAGAGTTGGGTCCAAATCGTTCAGCAGCTCGTTTTAGGCAAAAACCTTTGATCAAACCCAATTAATATATTTTTTTGTCTAAAACGAGCGGATGAACGAGTTGCACCCAACTCTAAACAACATGCAAAAGCTCTAATCGAACACAATGCAATTTATTAATCCAACTTTGAATGGTCTTGTGTCCACCAGCTCTGTTCGAACTAGCAACGCTCATGTTAGAACCAAATCAAATCAAACCAACTTATTTAACATTGACGTATTTGCTTTGGCGTGGTGTGTCCAATGGCTCGTTTAAGTTCAAAAGATCTATTAAACACAAGTCTAGTTGTTTACCAGATTTGGAATGAGTTCGTTCAATAGTTGGTTTAAGGGGCTGTTCTTTAATTTAACTGGTTCAGTCTGTTTTAGACACAAACCATTGTTCTAGGGTTATAAGTAGTCTAATAATAACTAGACTTGAGTGGAGTCCGTTCAGTCGTTCGTTTTGGACAAAAGCCTATTTAAATTACATGTGCTTAACCAAATGTGTTTGTCTAAGACAAACGAGCTGGACCCAAAGTCAAAGGATAGTGTTCCAGACCAGAGTTGCCAGTTTTGGGGTTATTAATTAATTTCTTAGAAGGAAAATTGAAGGTGCCTAAATTTCTTTTAGATTAACAAAAAGTTCAGTCATGATTATTTAATTTTAAAGTTTACTAACCTTCATTTAGTCTAAACTTAATTTCTAATTGGAAATTAAAAATGCCCATTAACAATAAAAAAAATTAGGTAAACTTACGGTTATCAACTATTGCGAATCACACCAGCAGTTTAATTTTGGAAAATGCAAAAAAAGAAAATAATACCATCCATCATCCAGGGATATCTGTGCACGATTTCTGCACAAAGATGTGCATTTCTCAGATGATAAAGCTTAAATCACAATTTTTTTTAAGAATTCATAAAAAATATTTTTAAAATAAAAAAAATTATTAATTTTTTTATGTCATATTTTTTTCAAGTTAAAAATTTTAACTCAGAAAATATTTCAGTTAATTTTATTTAAAAGTTTAATCTTAACAGAGCTTCGTGTTAATGAATTTTCATTAACCAAAGCTAAAGTTTTGAGTTTAGTGTTAAACTCAAGTTTTTTATTGCTAACAGCCCTTAGAGGGTTTTTATGGAGTTGCACTATTTGCTTTTCTGTACAATAAGTAAGTATTACTACATATATTGTACAGCTTGTTTTTTTATTAAACGAAACCCGCTAGATTCTCCGCTAATAACTAAAACGCTTCTTTACTTACTAGATGGGGTTGAAAATCACTAAATTTTAGGGGAAAATAGCTAAAATACCCTCTCAGAAAATTATAACTTAAAGTACCATATTTTGCAACTGATCGAGTTCGTTTTCGTAGTAGATAATGTATTATGTAATTCAAGTACCAGTTTTTCTTCATCTTAATATTTTCTATATTAAACCAACGATATGTAATAATTTTAGTATTTTAAATTTTTAATCGCACTATTTTCCCAAAATTATTATTTTACAAATTTGGTCAAATATTAATACTTTAATTAAAAACAAATGGAAAATGATTATTGAGGGGTATAGCATTAGCAACAGTAAAATGCGCATAGGAACTAGCTATACCCCTCAATAATCAACTTCAATTTGTTTTAATTAAACTATTAATATTTTACTAAATTTGTAAAATATTAATTTTGGGAAATTAGTGCATTTAAAAATGTTAAATACTAAAGTTTTAGCATTTTAAATGTGATTGAGAAGAAATTACTTAATAGACTTTTATATGATAGGGGATTTTTTAGGGCTATACATTTTTTTGGCAGAAAAAAAGAAATTATGTTTATGGCAACACAGTACTAGACTATTAGCCGGGTTGCGCCTGTTCCTTTGCCGCCTTATCTCGGTATGTTTCTTCTTCGCATTTTGTGTTTGTTTAGAAAATAAAAATTTAAGAAAAACTTTTAACTGGCTCCGAAGGGGGAGAAGAACAGCAAAAACGTAACAAATTAACAGCCCATATGCACAAAGAAACTTGGTTCGTACTCATTCAGCAACTCGTTTTAAACAATAATATTAATAGGTTTGTATCTAAGCTGCTGAATGGGTACGACCTAAGTTTACTTTGAACAAACTAGACTTGGATCGAAATCGGTAATAACGAGTTCGATACATATTTGGTTTTTAAAATTTTTCTTTATTTTTAATTTTTAACAAAATTTCAGAAATTTCGCAATTTTTATCGAAGCATATGTGTGAGCAGAAGTATGGCAATGTCGATAAGAGACTGAAAAGCGAAAAATGCATGAGAGAATAGAGAAAAGCGGCAAGAATATTTATTAATAAGTTTATGAAATTCCTTTTTTTATTAAAATAAATGTATTTGAAATAGAGAAAAACTAAATTTATTTACCTTCATAAGACATATTCTATATTTCATTCAGAATATTATAATTTCGAATGAAATACAGAAAAGTACTTGGGGCAAATTACGGCATTCGATATCGAACGAAATTTCCATACAAATTTAAAAGATTTTGTATGGGATTTTTTTGATATCGAATGCCGTAATTTGCCCCCTGAATATGTTATAGAATTACATTTTATCCTTTTGTTGTTACGTAATGTGTGTGTAAAAAAACTAAATTTTTGTCTCTTTCTTTTATTATTATTCAACTGTGAAGTACAAATTTTTACAAAAAATATTTAAATTTTGTTTTAAAAATAAGCTTAAAATCCATTTTAACTAAATCAAAATGCATTTTTATTTTGGTTATTTTATTTTCTCATTTGGTTACTTTTTTAAGAAATTTTGATTGCAGAAATTTGTTGGTCGTGGCAACACTGCGTGTGAACATTTTAAGCGGTAATAATTTACGGAAAAGGGAAATACTTCGACGGTAAACAATTCACGATAGGGGTTAATAAAATTATTATGCTTGCGTTATTGTGAATGGCTATGGGTTTGTGTCAACAATAAGTTACCACCTTTATGATATCAGCAAAGACCCTCAAACTATAATTCAAACAGTATTTGAACTTAAAAATAGAAAATTTATTAAGGAAATTAATGAATTGTGGACAAAACTTATAATAATTTGAAAAAAGTATTTATTTATGTGAAAAATTTGTTCAAAAACTGCCAAATCGTTGAACAGTTCCATAATATGTATTAGTTAATTCCACTTTTCCAATCAGACAGCCGAATTTTGTTTAATCCAAGATCTCAAAGCACCCACGTAAGTGTACATGGCAGGCTTACCATGGGCACCGCAACCGAAACCCCACGATACAACACCAAACAATTTATTATCCACCGTCAAAGGTCCACCACTGTCACCTTGGCATGCACTAACTTGTCCACTAGGATGGCCAGCACAGATCATACGATCAGTTACACCGGGTATATTTTGGGGATTGCAATAGTCACGACTCCACAACTGGACACTAGCGAATTTCAATTTGTTGGGCAGCTGCAGATTACCATTTGTGGCACCAAAACCGCTAATGGTGGCAATGGTGTTTGCCGCAAAATTATCCTTAGGACCAGCCAAATCAATTTTGTTCACCGTAGACGTACCCAATTCCAAGGGTTGACTGAGCTTAATTAAAGACATATCGTAGTCCTGGGACTGCGGATTGTAGCGAGAATGTATGATAATTTTGGCAACATTTAAAGTTTGGCCATTGGCAGCCTTTAAATCGGTAGTACCCACAATCACTTTCATATCCAAAGGATTTTGGCGTACGGTGCAATGGGCAGCAGTTAATATAAATGTTGCCGATATTATAGAACCGCCGCAGTGATGACGACCTTTCAGTTGCAATGACACTTGGTGGGGAAATTGGCCAGGCGTGGCGAATTGTCCACCAATAATACGCGAAGCACATGATATATGCCCTAATACGAGCGTTAAAGTTATATAGAATAACATGACTCCAGCTGTATTTTTAGCACAACAATTATTTTGTAAACTGTATTTTCGCTCCTTAACATTCGCTTTTATACCAATTAACTTTAAACTTGCTTTCTTGTGTTCTATAATCAATTTCTTCAATGGGGTGCTTTCTGTGGGGTGCCTGAAAATTCAATGTTGAAATTCTAAACTTAATGGTTTTCTTGACCTGATTTTTACACTTCTATTTTATCAGTGCTAAACCGTCGCTACTTTTAGAACAAAATTGGCAATAATGAATTGCGAAAATTTCCTCATGCTGATTTCTAAGTTTAAATTGATAAGAAATTGAGTTTAAGCAAATTTTAGTATTTTTATTGAAAGTGAATGCAAATTTTCAAGGTTTGACAAATAAACTCAAAAATTTTCATTTGAATTGATGGCCATTACCGATCGTCCAAATATTTTTCCAAATTTCACGTCCATAAATATTTTTGTAATTTTGAACAGAGGCCAAGAATTCCTGTAAGAAAAAATTATGGTTTTAACAACTTATTTTCTTTTTTTTTCGAAGAAAATTGTGTTCCCTCCATTCTGTGTGCAGAACTGATTTCTGCCGATTAAACGGCTGCCAGTTGTTTGGGTTTAATTTGATTTATCAAACAGCTCTTTGACATAAATTAAGAACAAAAAACATAATTGATTTCCTATGCGTGTATGCTGGCCTAAAATTCAGCAGGTCACAGCTAGCGCTTTACTTGAGGGGATCTTTTGCCCCATATCGTCGTCCCGAAGTTATCTTCACGTATACCACAAATTCAAAAAAAAATTAGATAAGACCGCTTCTCTTAAGAACTCAAGACTTGACAAGTCAAACCTGACGTGTGTAAGCCGCGTCTAAGTTCCTGAACTTGTGCTCCGGAAGTACTGCAAATTCGGATCATCTAACAATTTTTTTTTTGTATTTGTTGAAACTTTAGACTCAATTATGCAAAGAAAATTTTTTTTGGAGATACGAGAAGATAACTTCGAGACGACAATATGTGCTTCAACCATACATTCCATGAAGACCAACTTTACATGTGCCCTGAGTATCTTGGTAAACATACTTCTTCTACATATTCCTGTAAAAGAAGAGCCCTGTAGGGATGCCATTCGGTTATTAGTTATTTCCGCCATAAGAGCCGGAGAGCTAGTGGATTATAGTGGGGATCTTCGATAAGGATCTATTCATTAGGGAAGTCGATCAAATGCAGCCGATTCTTCTGTATGACAGTCAACTACTTACTTCCATGTTCATATTTATTTATTACCGTGACCTTACGGAACGAAAAGATGCTTCGATTGAGTGGCGACTCCATAAAGGGAAATAGTGGATGTCTACGGACCTAACGCCTACCGCAAAAACTGCTGTATTTTGGGGCATGGTAAAAAAATTTTTGTGGACTTTTAAAAAATTTTTTGTGGACTTTTAAAAAATTCATTGACGTAGCTGTCATTCTAGCGAGTGACCTGCGCAACTTTTTCTTTCGACCCATCGCAACGAAGCTTAAAATATTTACTTAAATCTACATTTTCTGAAATCAAGGTTAAATCCGTAAGCTCCCATTGTTTTATTGGCGCAAAGTTAAAAATTTCTTTCACTAATGCAATAAGTATTTGGGAATATCACAAAAAAATTTATTTATTCGAATAAAACTATTCGACTAAAAAATTTAAAATAAAATTATTGGAAAAAGGATATCAGAAGTAAATTTCCAAAAACCACCCGAATAAACTTTATTCGAAAAAAGTAATTTAAAAACACTGCTCGAATAAAAATTGGTTCGAAAAACATAATTCGAATAAAAGAGTTTTTTTAATCAAATTAATGATATAGAAATTATTCCAATGAAAATTATTTTAATGAAATTATTCGAGAAAATTTTAAACAAATATAATTATCCGAATAAAACTTCACGAATAAGGAATAATTTATTTAAATTAGTAGAATACCAACTACGCTAATAAATTAGAAGACAAAAGCGAACAAAATTATTAGAATAAAAATTGTTACAGAAAAAGTATTTACTCGAAAAACATTATTCAAATAAAAATTACACTTACATAATTAATTCAACAAATATTTTTCGAAAATACAAAAAATATAATAAAATTGTTTGAATAAAATTATTCAAGTAACAACAATTTTCATAAAATTACGGAAACATAAGATATTCGAACGAAATGTCAAAAAATACCAAACAATAATGCTTAAAACAAAAATTGTTCGAATAAAATATTCGACTAAAAATTTGAAAATAACATTATTTGAGAGCAAAATATTCTTATAATATAATATAGGTATTTAATGAAAATCGTTTTTAAAAACAAAACGATTTCAAACCAAAAAATTTGTGATGTTCTCATTATTTCCGTTTTGTGAATATTTTTTAAAAAAATATTTAATACATTTTTCAATAATTTTTTATAAATTTATTTTTAAATTTGCTTTATATTGCTTATGTTTTACTTTCTCTAATGCTTTCTTCAAGTTAATAACTTCAGATTGGCTAAAAAATTTTGTTCGCAAAATTATTCGAAATTCATCGCACATTTTCAAAACGATACATTTGAAATAGATTGATTTCCATCACATACCTTATTAAATATATATAAATTTAAATTATTCGAATAAAGAATACTCCTTGCAATTTATCAGCATAACAACTATTCTAAAAATATATTTAAAAAAATTTAACATAATTACTAGAATTATACGAATAATATATTCCATCAACAATTATTCGAACACCATTTTTCGAATAAAATTGATGCTTACAAAGTTAAATAATAGAAGTTTATTAAAATGTAAATTATTTGAAGGAAATTACACGAGCAAATGTTAGTCGAACTAAAATTATCGAATAAAATTGTTGGGTTAATATTATTCGTTTGAAAATGTTTCGAAGAATAATATAAAAAAGCTGTCTTAGAACAAAAATTACTTCAATAAAATATTCGAAAAAAATTATTTGAATGACATTATTCGAGTAAAAATTATTCGTGTACAAATAACTAAATACAAATTATTCGTTTGGAAACTGTTCGAATAAAATTATTCGAATTAAATTAATCGATTTTAAATTAATCATACAAAATTATTACAATAAAAGCTTTAAGAATAATGTTCAATGATGTATCTAACAAATCCACTAGAATAAAATATTATAATAAAAATTATTCGATTAATATTTTTGAAAGAAAAAATTAATTGAATAAAAATTATTCGAAAACAAATTCTTTCAATAAAATTATCAGAACCAAAAATTAAACAAATAAAATTATTCGAATAATAATATTTAAATAGAGAATATTCTTCTAAAAATATTGCAATAAAAAAAAACTATTTGAATAAAAAAAAATAACAAATTAATATGGAACAAAATTGCTATAATAGAAATTACTCGAATAAGTTAAACGTAAACAATATTCAGCGGCTTTCTAACTATCGAAACTTTCATTGAAATTCTATTAAAATAACGATCGATTTCCGTTCTGGTTTCAATAAATTGCGTCATCATCATCTAAATTTCTCGTGTGATCAAAAACAAAATATTCTTATATTTGTTTGACTAAATTTGGTTCAATTGAAAATATGTTATTTGTAATCGATTCAACAATTCTCTTCATTGATTGAAATAATAATTGAAGCACACAATTAAATATGTATTTTTCGCAATTGCAATTAAATTTCAGTTTTTTCTGTAAAGTTTCTTAAAACTTACCGGTCCAAATAGGGTTTGTATCACTACATTTTCGGCGGCTAAGTTACGATTGGTGGCGGCATGAGTTATAACCAAAGGTTTGTTACTCTTTATGACAGCAAAATATACATTCTTAATTAATTAATATATTTTTATTTTAACATCAACTTTATAAAATTACCGGCAACGGAACTCCATCAGTTTCAAAACGTTGACTGGGATCCACATGTTGACAAAACCAATTTGTGTAGGCGGAAGGAATATCCTTACCGGGACCACAATTCTGAAACAATAAAAATCATTTATAAAATATAATCTATTAATATTATTTTTAAATGGTTTAACTTTTTTCAGAACATACAAATTTAATTGAACGTTTTTAAATCGGGCTTGAGGTCGTTAATTTGAATTATTCTGATTTAAAAAAGGAATACAAGAAACTCCGATTAATTCTGAAAACACTCACGAAACATTATGTAAAAACTAAAAGCATGATTCATGTCGGATGCGTGAGCGGTGCTCACCGCAGGTGTGGGTGCAATTTAAAAATCGAAACCAAAAAGGAATTCTGGGAAATATCTTTAGACCACCCTCTTCAGCAGTTAAAAGCTTTATTTATGTGCCGTTCATAGAATCTAAGCAATCGAATTGAGTGAACAATTTGTATGAAAACCACTCAGCTATTCGAGTGGTTTCCATACATATTTTCTACTCAAGTTAATTAATTGGATTCTATGAACAGCACATTACTTAAAAACTTGGTAATAGAACTCATTCATAGAATTTACATATGTATATAAATCCGTCTTTATCGTTACACAACAACAACAGATTAAAAGAGTTTAGTTTTTTTGAGATCACTTTCGTTTTTATGGCAGCCAAAAATAAACACGTTGTTTTATCAACATTTAACATTTTCCCACTCACCCTCTTCAAACATAAGCCAAGTTTTAAATTTAACTCTCCATGTTTTCTCGAGCTAAATGTTGTTGTAACCATGGTATTCAAGTCCGCTGACTTTTGAGCACTGTACAATAACAAAGGATCATCGCGGGTGTCAACACATTCCAAACGAAAATGTTGACCATATTTTAACAATTCATCGGGACGTTCCTTATCGTCACTGGCACAAATGCGAAATGAATTACGAACACAGGGCTTCACCGACGGCGCTATAGTCAATTCGCAGTTATCGTTGATTTTCTGACTATGACCACATGTTCGTTAATGATAACCGACAGAGCCGCATGAACATCCGAAACGTTGTTCTCACAGATCTTCATGTTGTAGGGCATTAATTGTACTAGTGCACCGAACCTTATGTGCTCTTTGGGCGCCTCGAGCACAATCTCTTTGTGAAAGTTGTCAAAAAGCTTTCGCGTCTTTTCAACCAATAATTCACCGCGATCACGTAAATCTTTAAATACACGCAGCTTATCCTGTTCCAAACAAATGTCCTCAAACCAATTGCCCAAACGTACGACTGGTTGGTAGCGAGAATGTGAGACAAAAGACATTTTTGAAAATATGTTTGTGTTTTGTAAAAATAATAAAAAAAAAATTAAAACTTTTTGTGTAAATTGTGAATAAAAATACCTATAAAAATTTTAGAAATTTCAAAGGGCTGTCAAAGCGATATTTTTATGACGCTCGGAATACAACCAACATTCTCAGTTTTGGGTATTTGTCCCCAAATAGGGGATTTTATTTTGTGATTGGGGATAAAAATTTCGATAAAATCCCCAGGGAATTTTTTGGAGAAAAAGCTCTTTTTTCGCTGAAGATTTTGTGGGATAACATATTATAATAAAGCTTGTTATTTAGTTTTACTTTTTTGAATTCAAATTCGTGTACATATTGACAAATCATATTTTATGCCTGATATTGGTAACATTGAAAAAATTCGCAACAAAATACAGGATGACTTATTCGAAGCTCTTTTTATAATAAATATACACAGTTTGATGTGCCGAATTTATTCCATCTTCTCAAATGCTAACACTTTTTAATATAACCAACATGTGCAAGAAAATTTCATTGGCTGATGAATGAGAAGATTTTGATTCTAAAGTTTTTGAAATGATTCTTATATATTTTTTTGACGTTCTGTTTTTTAAATGAATCTAATTTATCTCGAGCTATATATAGAGATATATCGGTTTCTTAATAAAATTTTGTTAACGTTTTTTTAAAAAAATTGACCTAGAGAATAAATTGGTTTTTGAAATAATAAACATTGATACATAGTTGTTTTTTGCGTTTTTTACGTTAGTCCCCTTTCACATATCGGCAATTGAAAGACAGACAGACGAAGTTTGTAGAAGAAGAGGCGAAGATGCAGAGTATGTAGTACACGAGCCTCTGTACCAGATATTTTTGATTTCTCTTTTGTTATTTTCGCAATTTTCACCTTGTTGCTTTATATCATATTTCTCAAGCCCAAGTCGTCTTCTTCGGGAGAATCTTCTAATGCCAATTTTGTGCAATAATAAACTAGTTTTTCCTTTTTTTTAAATCAAATTTCCATTTTATAAAAAATTGTTTTATATGTTTTTGGTAATTTAAGTAAACCACAGAATAAAATAAATATGTAATAAGTAAACAAACTGCGAAAATGGATAAAAAACGAATATGAAAAAATTTCTGTCTGTCTATTTATTAATTTCCAATATGTAAAAGATTCAGGCAAGAACAAAAGAGAATTAAAAAAATGTCCGTCAAGAAATGTCGCATATGTGAAAGGGGACTTACTGTTTTTATATATAGTACTCGACTCAATCGGCCGCATTCTAGAAATTAATATTAAACTTACCATCAAATACAAAAACAAAAAATCTCTGTCTCATTTCAATGCAAAAGTAAATTGGACAAGCACACATGGACACTTTTTAATTTTTCAAGTTGAAGGTGATGCATGCATGTGCAATAAGTGTGCATGTGTTAGCGGCAACTTTAAACGCTTATAGCTCCCTAAATATCGAACCGGTTTAAATAAAATTAAGATTGTGCGCATCTATATAAAAACCCATTTAAAAACATATAATTCTTTCCAAAATCGGTTTAGTATTACGGCCGTAAAAGTGATCTAAACAAAAGTGTTTGCCTATTAATAATATAGATATACATACATTCATTCTAATGTAAATATTTAGAGCTCAAAATGAAAATTATTTCCAATAATATTCCACAAATGGATTTAATTATGCAAATATATATATGCATGTGATTTCTTAGACATAATTTTATTTCATTTTTAGGGATATGTGGGATGAGATTATTATAATTATTTCGACCTTTTGATTAAGTTCAAATTTATAAATTAATAAAATACCAAAATCTTGATTATATTCAATATTAAATATAAAAAAATATTTTAAATAATATTTTTTTGATCCCCACAATACTAAATTGAAATTTGCCTATTTTTTAAGTTCAAGTCGCTCGTCATTTTAATTTAAATTTTTTGAATTTACGCCGATTATAGTGTGTGAGCAATGAAAATGAAAATTTTGTCGTTCCACAAAATCCTTAATAAAAACTTTATTTTTCATCCGTTTTTTTTTTCAAATTACACTTAAAATGTTGGTAATTAAATAAACTATTTGGTAAAAAAATAAAATATTAAAGATCTTTACTATAACGTAGAAAAAAAACCAAATAAAAATGCAAAATTTTGAAGCAAACGTAAAAAATAGGCAAATTTTGAACTTTGAAGTGGCATAACTCAGCCATTTCTTGTCAGATAGAAATTTGCAGCATATCGACGGAAAAGGCATTCGATTACCTTTCCAACGTTATGCCATTTATCTCGATCGAACTTTTCGGTTGGGCTCCACAAGGGTTTTAGTAGGACCATACACCGAAAAACACAAAAGTACCGTTATTTGAAAAACGGTACTTAGAAAAAAATTACAGCGTTTTTCGTGTTCAGGAGGTCCCAATTAACTTATCTAAGCATGTGGCGTTCTTGATATTTTTCCAAATCAATAATTTGTAAAGCTGTGTAATTAATGAATTGCATTTGTTCTTGCGTTTATGTTATATTATCGCAACAAACACAATCTTAATCCCTTTTCACAGCAAAATAAAGGTTTGAGAATAATATTTAAAATCAAATTGACGTTCAGTTGAGAATAAATAACTAAACTACATTGATCTTCTTCAAGACTACGAATATTTACTGCCAGGCCTAATATGTCGATCGAATTCTTTCTTTCGTAGAATTACATTTAAAACAAAAAACAAATTCAAAAATTTTGTTTTTGTTTTAAATGTAATTGTACGAAAGAACGAATACGTGTGACATAGTGGGCCTGGCAGTTAAAAATGTATTTTACTAAATTGTAGCGTTTCTCAAACTAAAAATATATTTATAGTAAAACTTTGTTGTTTGTGCGCTAATAAGTTTACAATATTCCAAAACGATGTGCATGCGTAAAGCGACTAATTTTTGTGATACTGACCGATAGTAAAAATTTTTTGGGACAGAAAAAACCTATAAGTGTTAAAGTAACATATCAATCAGAAGAGGCTTGTACTTTAACCACCCGTTATCTTAGATCGTCCTTAGAGTATCGTAATTAATTAATCTAAAGATTTATTGTTTAAAAGTATGAAAAATAAACTATTATCGAATAATTTAATTTTAATAACATATTAAGAATTAACACATTTCTTATGTTGAGAAAAAAACAATCTTTTATGGAAATCCTATTTTTCAGAAGTTACATTTAATTTCTTTGAGAGTTATTTGATTTGTCCTAAAATTGCGGTTCATACAATTCGTTTGTTCTTATTTCATTTGTGTTGAGACTTTCTTTCAATTTTATTAGGACTTCTTTCAATTGGGAGATATTTAATTTCTTTTGGAATTATTGTTATTATCATTATTATCATTCAATTTACAAATTAAATATTTCATTTTGCACTTTAGTTGTTATTTCAGTTTGGTTGGAAATTATTTCATTTGCGCGCTATTATTATTGCAAATCGTTCTTAATTTTACATCGAAATTGTTTATTACCTGGATATGTAGCGACACCTGTAAAAGCATATTTAACGACAAGTTTAAGACACTGTACTCTTTTAAAATACTTTTACTATGTTGTATGTATATGTCGAGATATACTGGAAAGCAATTGTTGGACACGTAGAATTGAAATTAGTTTTAAATTACTAAACGAAGCGGAGGAGTAAAACGGGTCAAAAAAGTACTATTTAAAATGTTTTTTTTTGTATCGAAGAACAAATTAATTTTCGATCACTGATTTCAACACATAACTTTTCACAGCCTAAGAATTTTCGACCATTAAAAAACACACGCTTCAAAAAATCAGCTGGATATTAAACAGACCTGTATTGTTGGATCATGGTTGTACTAATAATGATAACTAGTTAATACGCCATGGACTAAATATACTTTGGCTGCCAACGTGAAGGACAATATTGGTAAAGCTAATAGGTGCGTTCGAGTACCCAAAAGTTTTTACAAATTTTTACTTAACTTTAGTGCATTTTACTTAATTGTACCAAAATCATAAATTTACCCAAAATAGTTGATATCACTTTAATCAAATAAAATTTAATTCTTTGTTGCAAAATAAAAATCTTAATTCTGAAAGCTTAAAACAAATTATGTTTTTGTTTTACATTCAATAATTTATTGTTCTTGAGTTTATAAGGACTTAAACGATTATTGCAAAATATAATTGGCTGAGGAATACGTAATATTGTTATGTGTTCTCTCTAACAGTCATACCTTAGGATAGAGAATTGTTTTTGACCACCGAAATTATATATAATTTTCCTTTTTTGCGCCCCACAGCAACTTTGGAACTTTGATTTCTTTGTGTTGTTTTAACTCTTTGGAGTTATTTGGCTAATTATATGGTTACTTAGTACTGCTCTTGTTTTTAAGGTAATCAATAGCAATCAATCAAACAATCAATCACATACTTTTTAATAAATTTAATCACACACAAATTAGGAAAATCAAATAAAATAAAAATAATTATATTGAAAAGATTACAGAAAATATTTTCTTAAAATATTCGTGTTAAAATAAATATTGCCTTGAGTACCAACAAGAAGCAAAGTTGAGTAGTTAAAAGTTTAAATACTACATTTATTTGCAATCAGCTGTTTCCTTAATCTAAAGGTACTGTCACATCTAACAAACATTTGCCCAAAAAAAAAAATTAACCACTACTTTTGCTTTGAGTTAGTGTGATTTAACTTGGTTTTTATATCACAAAATGAAGTCAATTATGCCGCAAAATGTTATTTTTATATTATTTAAAATAAATGCGCACCCATATTAAAAAAAATATTGGAATTAAAGAAAATGCAAATTTAATTTGTCTGTTGGTTACGTTTTTTCGGCAATGTTTGTCAGATGTGACCGTACCTTTACTAAATTTAAAGCATATTTAAGTTCGCCAACTTTTTTGTGAGTAGTAAATTTTTCTGAGAGTAAATTTTTCACTTTACTCAGTAATTTCTTATTCACTGCATTTTACTGCAAAAGTACACAAACGGACCTATTATTACACAATTTTTTTGTTGCTATTGTTCGTTAGTTTTTATGTCAAAAAATATTTGAAAACTTAAACTACTTAAATATATCAGCTCACGCTTACAAAATGACCAAAGCGAACCCATTTTAAAGGTGGATTTAACGAGAACTTTTAAAAGGGGGACCTTCGTTGAGAAAAAAAGAATAGTTTTTCGAAAATACTTTATGCATATTCGAAGGTATACGGCGCACTTTTTTCTGTTACGTTCTACTGGTCATCCAATCGCATTCTTCTTGATTACAACTTCCTCTTCAGCCCCGCCTTGTTTTAATAATTTTCTAGTTAAAAAATCTACATTACACCATTTTCCATTGTAGGTACATGAGTGTGTACATGAGTATAGATAAAATATAATTAGCACTCGTTTAACACGATTTAGTCTCGTGTTCTCAATTCCTTTACACTAAAAATAAGGCCAATAAAAATAAAATATTTATCGTGAGTTTGCAAAAAATAATTAATAATATTTCAGTTAAAAACAACTGAAACAATTAACATAAGACAAACACTCAATCATTTTATCGTCAACTTTTATCACAAATCACACCTCTTTCACTTTATCAGTATCTGATTTTTCCTGTTGCTTGAGTTTTGTTTTCAACTTTTTTTGTAATAATAAAATTTATTATTATTAATTAAATTTAAGATAAAGCGCTAGAAAATATGTTTGGATATATAAATAAGGCGAATAGAATATTATGAGTTTCTAGGGCAGCAAAATTAGTTTTTTTTAAATGTATGTATGAAATTTTAGCGGAACTTCTTGGAAGTGAAGTGAGCGGTGAGCGAAGACTAAATGATTAGAGATTGTTTCAAATTATTCGTTATATACTCGCAATTAATTTATAACGGCCAATTATGTCTCCAAAAAAATAAATTTTTTAAATTACTTTTTTGTGTTATATTTATTATTTGTTGAAATCCCATAATTATAATTATCTTAAAAAATATCGTGGATACAATTTTCCGTTAATTGGTTAGCATGGAACTGGTCCCTTATCCTAGATTTGGCGTCCTAAATAAAGTTAATCAATTTCACTCTGGCTGTTAAATGCTTAATAGTGCTCTATTAATTGTATAAAAGTGGTCTGTTAACTGCAAAAATAGCAAGCTAAAAATTTTGATTCACACATAATTAATTTAAAAAATTTTTTTTTTTGTAGCTTAAAGTGTAGTGTAAAATCTAGCAATTCACTGGTACTTGCGCGAGATCATCAGGAAACTGTCTATCAAAATTGTTTTTCTTAATGTTTTAAGCCTCGAATGAATGAATATAAAAGAAGTAAGTAAGAACCACTTAATATGCAAACATTGCTCTATTCAAAGCTTCGGGAAAAACAGCCTTTGCCTTTGAGAGAGCAGAGTATCGGATGAATATCGTCTGACAAGTTGCACTCAACAAAATCTGAGTGTCAAAGATTGATTTGGAAAAGGCTTTTAATGAACAAGCCCGCCATTCAGCTGAGAGTTTTCTATTACATCCATGTAAAGTTTTTGCGTTCTTGCGCAGTGGCTTCTTGAGCATCATATTAGCTTGTGGGCAAGTTCATGTTCATGGGGTTCGATCGCTGTAAAAGTGCAGTCATCCTATTTCCAATGCCAGAGCTGGTTCTGAAGCACAAGCAATTGCAGCAGATCCTGCTTTTTCGAATGGATAGTTTACCCGCCTTCAAACGATTAAAGTTACTCTGAGTTCCTTTGTGTTTCTAAAGACAAATTTCATGTTAAATTTTTTATCTTCCAAACAGCCCCACTACTCATTTGTGGTACCTATCTCTCTTCACAACATCTCACATTTTCGCGCGAATCGCATTAACTCCGAGTCGTAGTCGCAGGCAGTATGGCCATATTAGCTTTATTTTTTAATATTTAGCTTGAAATATTTCATTTAGGTTTTAGTTTTTTTCAGCTTTTTTCCACAATGCATTTAGCTTTTTTTGTTGTTTTTTCTTTAATTAAAATTTTGTGTTAATAATTGTTATTAAATAAAACAGTTAATCAAAATAAATTTATTCTACATAAATATTTACATAATCTTATGAATATAGGGCAAATTTTTGAAATGAAATCGTTTTGAAGTCCGAAGTTTTTAACCCATTAAAATCTGATTTAGATAATTTTATAATTTCAATAATATTTGATTTCATTAAATTGAATTATTTAACATATAAACAATTAGATACCCTTGCCGAAATTTGATTAAATATCAATTGTCAACTACGACAACGTTTGCCAAATAATTTTTTATTTTTACAAAACACAACTTCTTTTCATTAGAAAATAGTCTAAGTACTACAAAAGGCAAATTGTATGAAAATTTTAAAGAAGAAATATAAAATTTTATTGTAGATGATCTACAAACATAAATCTTTTGGAATTACAATAGCAAAAACTAAATTCCTGTAATTGGACAAACCAAAAGTCAACTACAAAATTTTGGATTCAAATTTTTGAGTACAAAAATGAAATGAATGAAAACCCTTTTAGGGAGTTGTTAACTTTTGTGATGAAATTTTTAGTTTTGCACTTTAGTAACGCAGAAGTTGAGCGCGTATTCAGTGGTATAACTATAATAAAAAGTAAGATTAGAAACAGATTTAATTTAAACACCATGAGTTCTGTACGTCATATCTTAAATAAATGTTGTTAAAAAATTTTGATAAGGATGTGTAAACCTAAGATACTTCTGAAAAGCTGTTACTTTTTATAGTTTTAAAAACTTTTTTTAGTTTTAGTTGAAGAACTTTTTGTTTTCCGTTTAAGTTATACATAAATATAAGTATTTTTATGAACGAAATTTTTGCTTAATAAAGAATTTATTTTGTTATTGATTCAATATTTTTTATTTAAATAAACCAAATAATATTTTTATATTATATATAAATATTTAAACTATGAAAAATATCGAAAAAATAGAAAATTACTATTGGAAAGCTATAAAAAAATATATCTTTATTATTTGGCGTTAAAGTTCCTTCCCTAGCTCTTTTTAGCTTTATTTCAAACGTGATTTAGCTTTATGTTATTTTAAAATCTGGTCACACTGGTCGCAGGGTGCATACCTGAATTGAGATAATTCAGAGAATAGCTTTTTCGCCTTGACTGCTTCGTCACTGGCATAGTTTACTTTGACAAGGTCTTTTCAATTTTCTTTAAAACTTTGTTTCACTTCTCCACACGAAAAGTTTACTTTGACAAATTTTGTATTCATTTGTTGGATGAACAGGCAAACCAAATACATCTATGTACATATGTGCAAACGACGCACGAAGAACAACTTTGCGAGTACATCAAGGTATCTACTCACCCCCATTCTTCTTTCCCTTCTCGCCAACACACTCAAGACTTTGCAAGGAAACTTTGCCTGTGGAAAAGTGGTACTACTTGCTGGGAGATCTCTTTCTCCGCTCTTATGTCAAATTCGATTCTCTTTTGTGAAAGGAGAATAAAAAATCAGATTTTTCAACATTTAAAAATGTTATGTTCGCAGATAACGCAATTTAGATTTATCTAAAAAATAACTATAATACATCAACATGCCTTGGTAAATATTTTACTCTATAAACTATTTAGTTTAAGCTCCGCTAATCAGCCTGCATACCAGACGAATACCAAATATAGTTTAAATATATTTTTTTGTTCTAAGACTTTGAGATGTTTATGTCATTTTCAAAAGTCAAAATGTTAAAAATAACAAATATTTGCACAACAAGATCAGACTTTTTAACATGCCTAAGATTGCGTTTTTACTCCATCCAAACTAACGTACATAGATATTATGGTCATTATAAGTTTAGGCTGACGTTAGATTTCGTGCTATAAGGGAATCTAAAAAAAATCCTAAACTGTTTTTGAGAATCATTAGAAGTATTTTGTCAGCTTCGATTGGCCCGTTAGAAGGTAATACGCTAAATTATTTCGTGTGTGAGGGTCACGACCAAAGACCCTGGCTGTTCTTGCAGACAAGCCAAAAGTGTTTCGCAGTTTGTGCTTGTTAAAACAGAAAGACGGGTTTCGAACAGGGCAATTTTTGTTGCGCAACTTTTAATTCAGCTGGAAGAAAAAAACAGAGGAAAACTGTGTTCCTTTCTCTGTCTTTCTCTTGGCTGAATTAAGAGTTGCGCAACAAAAATTGCACTTTGTGAACCGCGCCATAACGTTGTGTAGTCGTAGTTTCTACTTCTTCTACTCGTATTTAGATGAAGGATATATAAAATTCGGCTTTGTCGAATATGTTCATCTTACTTTTTTTATTTTAAGAAGTACTACATGTGTATGTTTATTAATTTTTTTTTATCAAATAGGAATATTTTACACCAACATCGCCCTCTGCTATATCTTGATTTCAAAATCTACGATAATAAAATGACAGTCTGTTTGTTTTTCAAATGCTCGCATAGTGTGAGTAGAAAACACAAACAAAAGTTTTGAATACTCACAAATTGCATGCTTCGTCGTTTTATCGTTCACTTTACTCTGACTGAATACAGGGCACGTGTAACGAGCCAACTAGCAGAATCACGTTCGCCGTCGGCAGAGATTCGCGTGATACGATTTGATTTATAATAATTCTGCCGTTATGTTCGTTCTTAACTTAAACAGCGACTGTATCAAAATAAATGTAGTTTATGGCTGAATTTGCTCAAGAAATTTGTCTTGTCTTGCGGGTTTTAAAATTAAAAAGTCACTTTATTATCATATTTTTTTCTAAATTCTTATCAATTTCAAATGTTAGGCAAAATAGTGCGGGAAAATTGAAAGACAGCAGTTAAACAAACAGAAAAAAATACATACATGTTGTTTACAACTTTTTATCACGTTCATTTTTAGTTTATTAGTATTAACATCTAATGTCAGTCAACGATTAGATCGCCGTAAAATAATTTCTATTTTGCAGAAAATCTATCCAAGAAAAAGATCGAGATTGATGAAAATTTTAAAACGATGTTATCCGGGCTAGATCTGTGAGATCCATTTTATTTAATTTAGGCTTGAGAATTGTCAAATGAGTTCCTTGAATTGCTTAATAAATATAATTAAAGTCTAAATAATGCATTTCATTACGGTTTTCGAATTTTCGTCTTCGACATCGACAGAGTAAACTAGATTAAATAAGAACTTTGTGTGTTTCGTAAATCTAGTAGAACT
Source organism: Gymnocheta viridis (assembly GCA_956483585.1). Taxonomy (NCBI): domain Eukaryota; kingdom Metazoa; phylum Arthropoda; class Insecta; order Diptera; family Tachinidae; genus Gymnocheta; species Gymnocheta viridis. The sequence continues at coordinate 106,407,141 of OY101441.1, read as the reverse complement.
TGTCGAAGTTCAAAGCTACTTTGAGTCTTTAAATACCGTTTGCCTGAATAAAGTCGCAATTGGGCCCTTTTTTTTAGCAGTCTGCGACTTTTTATGAGACTTTTGTTTTTATCGCCGACTTTTGCGACTTTTTACACTTGTTTTGTAAAGTTTCACACGAAAAGCATTTAATTTGCAGTAAATTATAAATTTTCTTGTTAATATTATATAACAAAAAAAATCATCAAAATAACGTCGCGACGTCAAAATTTAAAATCAATTCAAAGATTTCATGCATTTGACAACACTTTTATCACTTCTTCTGCGTCCTTGTCAAGCAACCCATGTATTTAAGAAAGTTTTTGCAAATTTTCAGTAAAAGTTTAAAGGAATAGTTTTAACGAAAACGCTTTTTAAAATACAAGATTTTAGTTTTTACAGTGCTTATTTTATAAAATTATTTTTAAAAGGCGAGTCAATGAGAGAAGAAGTTTGATTGCATTTTTATTAAACGACATGTCTTCCTGAATTTTTATGAAAGACTTTGCGATAGAATATTCAAAAGGATAAATTTTGATGATAAAACACTAAATATTTTAAGATACAGTACGAGCTCGATTTACGCAACTACCGATAATTGCAACACCCTTATAAAGCTAAGTTTAGACGATATGTTTACTCAGCATATGTATGCTAACACTCATATGCTTGAAAATAATAACAAATGCCTCTATCAGCATATTCAATATGTTTGGCGTCTACATGATATGTTGAAAGTAACAAATTTTTTGATGTCAGCATATGTAAGCAAATGAAATGTCAACATAAGAGTTAGCAAACGATTTTTGTGCTTATACGATATGTTGAATTTTATGTGGTGATACATATGCTGAGTCGTATAAACATTTGTTTGTGAAATTAGTAAGTTTGGCAGCACTTTTTAATCATTATTCAACTTATGTACTTATACGTATAATTTTTGCAATAAAGTTTATTAATATAAATAAGAAATAAAAGTAAGCAAAACTTACCAAGTACAAAATCGAGGTAAATAAAGATATAAACACATTCACGACAGCAGGGTACACGAGTACATGGCAACAAATGTCGCTGACTTAACAAAAAATTTGCAACGTTTTGCGGAGTTTCGCGTTTTTTGCAATGTGGATGACTTTTTCTATTTTTTATTGTTTTGTCGACTTTTATATGATATTAAACATTTTAATTTTCCCGATGATTGGGCTTAGGCATGAGGCGCATATGCATATGATGAAAAGCTTGCACACGCCTTTCAAAAAATAACATATATGTCAGCATACGCAGGAAATTTGTTAAGCACTAATAATATGCTGTTTACACGATATGCTGAAATTATCAACATACGTTTGTTGGTATTGTTAACAAAGTGTTAGCAAATGCTGTTAAACATACGTATGCTGAAAACTTTTGCGTTTACACTATATGCAAGCACTTGTAACAAATTTTTCAGCATAAATATATGCTGATTCAACATATCGTTTAATCTTAGCTTAATATTGAAAGGAATTTTCTCTTTGAATTTATTTCTTCAGATACGTAGTTTTAACAAGTACTTACAGTTTGAGCAAACTCAAAAGCGATGACGGAAACTTTGTCATTATCTGCCTGCCTCCAAATTGCACAGCTTCAACCGCTAGATCAGAATGCAATAAATTTAACAAAAATCTATTATAAAAAAACCTTTTAACACATTTAATTGGCGCAAAAGACACAGACTTGGAAAAAATTTTAAAGCTTTTTCTTTTAGCTAATGCATGGGACAAAGTTTCTACCGTCGCCATTAAGAAATGTTGGAACATTTTAATGTAAAAAAATTAACTATGGACTGAAGAAGACGATCTACCATTGATTTTGTTACGGGATCAGATAGCAGAAGAACAGGTTTCAATTACACCATCCATTTTAAATTAGTTTCAGAATGTTTTACCGGATATAAACTTAACACATGGTGAAATTGCAGAATGGATCAGAGAAGTCTGTTCAGAGGAAAATGTAGCTATAGACATTTCACACGAAGAAATTGTAGAAACTGGACAAATTGAACATAAACAAAAAGTTAAAGTAGATGATGTCATTAAGTCCCTTGACATTTGTATGGAGTGGGCAACAGAAAATGATATTTCTTATGAAAAATTAATCGGTCTTCAAGAAGTCAAGGAAGCTTCGATTTCCCAAAAGAATAAAAAGTCTATAACTCAAACAAAAATTTTAACATTCTTCCCCTTAAACTAAGGGTTTAAACATATTTTCATAAATAGAACTCATATATGTACATATATACATTATATACGTGTAAAATACTAAAGAAGATTATTTTTTGTTTTGCTTTTCATTTATGTATAAAACGTTAATTTTATCATTTTGCCTTAAGATAATTTTTTTATGTTAAACAAATAAAATTTAATGACATTGAGCTAAGCAGTGGTGAGTTTTTAAATAAGATTTTTAGTGGTCGGTTATCACAACTTTTCGGTAAAAGTAACAACCACGGTTTCCTTTTGCAAATCGAGCTCGTACTGTATTTGCAAGCTGATTTTTTTACCTCGTTAACTGCAAAATGATCTCGTTTTAGAATTTAGTTTCGTTATAAGTAAGCCTAAAGATTTATTTCATAAGTGAGAACAAGTTATTAGAAAGTTAAGTAAGTAGTACACATTATGAACAGTTTTTTTTTAAATTCAAAATGTTGAACAATTTTGGCATAAAACTGTTAATTTAAAAAATTACCTAGACGAACCAATGTTTTTTAATTTGTACAAGCTGGGTTCTACCTCATAGCTATGCTTGTGCAGAAATAATTTTTCAAATTTAGTTTGCTTAAAAATAAATTAAATAATAAATTAAAAGTAAAAACATGCGACACAGTGATGTCAGCTTTAAATTTAATATACAAATATATAGAAGATTTTATTCCCTTTGATGAACTTAATTTTATATATAGAAATGAAATTTTAAAAAAAGTATTATTTATGCATGTTGAGAAAAAATTGTTGAAGTAGAAATACAATGACCTAAAAAATATGAAATATGGTGCCAAGAGCAAACGAATGGAATTAAGGTATAAAGTTCACGGCGCTTTAGTTTGAAATGTTTAAATTTTGTCAAGAAAATATTTTAAATTTAACTTTTTTCGCTTGTTTTTTAACAGAAATCCTAATTGTTTCAGTTTGGCAGCATAAGACAGCCATATTCAACTTAAGTAAATTTGTTCAGTTACATGAAAACATGTATGGAAACACTTATAATGCAACTGTATATGGGCAAGTCCCAGAAACAGGTCACCAACCAACAATTTTTGAAATTTATACAACTTATATTTATCACTTTTTTTAAGGAATATTAGACTAGATATATAATTTTATAAATAAAATAAATGTATATCGATGATCATTAGTGCACAATTTATTACCAAATCCTCTCCCTACCTCAGATCTCCTAATTTCATACCAGAAATCAAAAATTTTTAGGTATTCATATCATTAGTTTAGTGTTAATGAAGATGGCCCGATCGAAAGCCATATTTTTACTTAAAAAATTTTGTCTTTACTATTTGGAAATATTAAAACTTGGTATGAAAAATATGGAAAAAATATAGCGCGCGTCACGAAGAGTTCTCGCCATTTGATATAAAACGACAAAATTTTTTTACTGCAAATAAGTTATTTTAGAATTCTCTTATATTTATCTTTCTTTTAAGAACCAAATTTTGTGTGCTTTATTATGCCAAATTCGCTAAAAAAATTGTTATTTCGCAAAAAATACCTGCTAAAAATTAATATAAAAACGCACACGAATGTAGCGTTCGTCATGCAGGATTTGCCCTATATTATGAAATCTAATAAAAATACGTTAAGCAATAAGATTTTTGTTTTGTTTCAATTGTTTTTTCTTGTACTTTTTATTAATAACAAAACGTTAAAAAAGATGTGCGACTTTTATTTTCTCAAACGACTTTTTTGTGCGACTTCATTTTTATTAAACGACCTTTTTTGCGACTTTTCAAAAATTCCTAGCCGCATCCAAGCAATGTTCATTTACCATACTTAAACACCAGCAGAATGGCGGCACATCGATGGTCTCAAGTAGAGAGGCGGCCCCAGCTCGTATTTTTTACGAAATTTAATTTCTCAGTGATTCAAATACATTTCACACAAATACACCTCGCCACAAAAATTTATTGCAGTAGTGTAAAAAAACGCTTTTACAAGCAGTTGTACTAAGCACTTGTACAAATTATAATTATTCGAGTTAGGGCCTTTCTACTTGAGACCAACGACATGTAATATATTTTTCAGCTTCCTGCACGCATTTTGAGCACTCGCACATCCCATCTCTTCTACTCGGACTGTTTTGAAACCTAGACTATTTACTATTTAACCTGTAACTATACTTATGTCTGGCAAATTAAAATGTATACTGATGTTTTTGTTTCCTCTTAAAATATTTATGTATTTAAGTTATTTAGTTTCGTTTTATTTTACGTGATTAGCAGCCATCTAACCTTGATATTCTTATAGAAATTTTCTAGCTAAATTTTTATGTTTAACTTTAAGGTTATTGACATACAATTTGTTGTTTATTTATATAAAATATCGTCATGTCTGTCAATGATGTTACTTTTTAATGCGACTTTTAGTAATGAAAAATAATCAGTACTTTTTTTTTTTAAGTTTTAAAAGTATTAAACTAAAAATATTTTCTAAATGGTTTTGAGTTTAAAATTCTTATAATTTTTTTTTATAATTTAGCTATAAACACTTTTACGACAGCAGACTACATGACTACAAATGTCGCTGGGTGCAAATGACGCCTTGTTGCCAGCTACTTATAGCCTATTTCTGATTTAAGAAAGTAAACTTAAGCGAATGAAAGCCACTCGCTCGAATTCGAACCAATTTGGATTTCTCATTGGCACTCACTTTCATTCTCATTATGTTAAGTTTTATGTAAATAAAATAATAAATAAAATAAAATAATAATAAAAATGCAATAAATTTCTTTTAATATGTTCTTCCTTATTGTGGATTTAACTGATACATTTGAACCTGCTGCTGTTTTTCAAAGGCGTAAGACATCCTTTTTGCTGATTCAGTGCACCTCAGCAGCATCATCCATTCCTTTTAATGAATTAGCTTTTTCTGTAGCTGAAAAACATTCATTATAACATATTTATGTATGTACATATGTACTCGTATGTATGTAGTTTATTTTGGTGCTGGGAAGTTTCCGGGTTTGTATTTGGTGTAACCACTGCAACAACTTTAATGCAACTAGCTAGTGACTCCACCAGTGCAAAAATACTTTACCCCCGGGTGCTACAGTAGGCTATAGGAAAAGCGTCTTGTATAAGCCCGTATTTTGTCAGAAAACCTACTCTAGCACATTACTCGCTTATACCACAATACCTGAACTTACTCTATAAATAAAATGTTCAATAGGTTTCTTCTGTAGCATACAAACAAACGTACTAACCTGTTTCCATTCAAAAATAGTACGCGTGGGAGACCCAAGCGAATTTAACTTGTTGGACTGCTTTTTCCAGCTAATTTTTAAATGATCTTTATTTTTATTAAACTCAAAAATTTTGTTGCGATAGCAAAACCACAAGTGACTGATTTTAACATTTTCATTATCAATGTTAACGACACATTCGTAGCACAGAAATCGGATTTTATATGAAAACATTTACGTTTTCATTCGAGTTGTCTTTCGAGTCACTGTTCGTTTAGAAATAATCGAAATCAATGTTCTCTCTCATAGAATGCGGATGAAGGCGTTCTTTCTTATATCAGAAATAGGCTATAAAGTATGTTAATAAAAAAATGTAATAACATTTTTTTAAATATTTTTTTCTTTATTGTGGATTTAACTAAAGGCCGGGGCACATAGAATCCGTCGTACGTTATACTTTGCTTTTTTCAACTGACAACTAGGTTTAAAGTACTCATTGTGTCAACCTTCAGCAGCATCAGCCATTCTTTTTAAAGAATTAGATTTTTCTGTAGCTGAAAAAAATTCATTGTAACATAATTTATGTATGTAGTTTATTTTGGTGCTGGGAAGTTTCCAGGTTTGTATTTGATATAACCACTGCACCAGCTTTAATGCACCAAGCTGGTGACTCCAGCAGTGAAAAAAAACAATCATCAATTGATTGGGGCTTTACACCAAATACTTTAACCCCGGGTGCTACAACTGACGATAGAAATAGCGGCTTGTATAAGCCCGTTTCTCTAAGGCTCTTTTAGTTTTCTCTATTTTTTTAGTCCGTTACTTTAAATCTGCCCAGGTCTAGATTAAGTTCGGGTAATGTGGTATACCTATTTTTTATTTGACTATAATGTTTTGAAACTTAATTCGATTAGAACAGATCTCAGTTGGTATTCTGCTGCAGATCTTATGTTTACATTCAGGAAAGTGGAAGAAGTGGAAGAGTCTTTGCAGCTCAAGTTTGAGAGATATTTGAGAGAAAGTGAAGCCAGCCATTGAAAAATTGGCTACACTTTTATCTGTTAATGTGGTACACTAGCGTGCGTGGTCGAGGGTGATTTTTAATGGAAATATGGCCGTAACAAGTGATTTTCTGGGTGGTAACAAAATGTTGAAAATTTGTTTTTGCAATTAAGCTTAGCTGCTTAGATTGCTTCATAAGGACTTTCAATGGCCTATACCACATTTTCCGAACTCGAGTTTAATTCAAATATTATAAATAAAAATCTGGTCCTTAATAATCTAAATTTTTGTCAATGTGGTTTAGTAATAAATTTCTAAATTTAAATTTTTTTATTGGGGCTTAAATTAGTTCAAGGTGGCACACATTTTTCAGTGGACTCAAAAAAAAAGTCAATCACAAGACTACTATAGTACATTTTTTATTGACACCTCTTCGCATAGCTTCCAAAATGCAAATCGAATTATGATTTATTAATATTCTGAGATCTTAAAACCATCAAGCTTGTGTTTTTCAGCTTCTAGTTGTTAGTTTTCGAGAAAACTTACTATAGCACATTACACCCCTATACATACCACAATAGCCGAACTTACCTTATAGATAAAATGTTCAATAGGTTTCTTCTATAGGATACAAACAAACGTACTAATATTTTTCCATTCACAAATAGTACGAGTGGGAGGCCCAAGCGAATTTAACTTGTTGGACTGCTTTTTCCAGCTAATTTTTAAATGATCTTTATTTTTATTAAACTCAAAAATTTTGTTGCGAATGCAAAACCACAAGTGACTGATTTTAACATTTTCATTATCAATGTTAACGACACATTCGTAGCACAGAAATCGGATTTTATATGAAAACATTTACGTTTTCATTCGAGTTGTCTTTCGAGTCACTGTTCGTTTAGAAATAATGTATAGAAATCGAAATCAATGTTCTTTCTCATAGAATGCGAATGAAGTTGTTCTTTCTTAAATCAGAAATAGTCTATTAATTATTTTGAAAACGACAGCTACATAGTAAGGAGCTGATTCATTTATATTTCAGAGGTGCCACTTTAGTTTTTTTTGGCTTTTTTAAAGTTACGGTTTTTCAAAGAATACAATTCAATGCAGCAATAAAATGACAAAGAATCATTTATATCGCCAAAAAAGATAAAAACCGCGAAAAGTTGAAAAATTTTGAAACAGGCGTAAAGCTTCCTAAATGGAGGTAAAAACATAAAGTATGTGATATGCATTCACATTCCTTACATTTTTAGGTCTTTTTAGAAAAGTTTGCGGCTTTTTCAAAACTTTGCAGCTTTTCTCGGATTACGCATTTTTTCAATGTGGATGACTTTTTCTATCTTTTATTGTTTCATCGACTTTGAAATGATATTAAACATTTTTGTAGTTTTTTGCGAGTTTTTCACATTCCTTGCAATTGCAGCTGATACCAAATATTGAAAAAATTTCGCGCATTATCGCGATTAACGCGATATAATTGACTCAGTGGCCTTTTTATTGCTTCATTGAAATTTTAATATATGTATATCTAATATGCAGGAATTTTATTGCCCATATTTTTATTCAAAATTATTTTTACACAAAAAGTTAATACCAGAAAAAGGACTGCAATTTTTGCATTTTATTTTGTTTTACATTAAAAAAATATTTTTTAGCAATAATTTGCTTTACATATGTTGTTATATTTTTCAACTCTTTTTTTTGTTTCATAGCCAACAAAAATAGAAATTTGTTTAATTTGACTACACGACAAAATTAGCATGGACAACAACCTGCAGCCGTGTAGTCGTGTAGTCGTGAAAATAATCATTTCCATATAAACACATGTATTCTATTTTTGACAGGTTTGGCAGTCGGTAGCCTGCTGTAGTGAATGTGTTTATAGTTTAAGCCCTCATTTTTTCTAAAGCGTTTCTTTCAAAGCCTACTGATTTTTATGTTCTTTTCTCAATAATTGTTTATTGTTAAAAAAAGTGTTGCTCAACTCAATCATCTGAGAAATGTTTTATAAGTACACATATGGTCATTAAAATAGGTACCACTGTTACTGCATTAAAAATTAATAAATTTTGTTAAATATTTACTTGGAGTCAATTGTAAACACTGTTTAGTTACTCATAAGGAACTCCAAAATGTTGTCGCCACTTTGTCATAATGTACTCCGAAATTTGAAAATTTGACGGTCGCAATCAACAGGTTTGCAACACAACATGAATTTTAATTAACGCTTGAATCATAAGCTTCTTTTGGTGTTACGTAAAATTTTTTAATTATAACAAAAAACATATTCATTTTTAAATTTTTATTCCATTGTTTATAACCAAATAAATTCAATTAGGAACTAATATTTTTAAAATATACTTGTGGCCTTATTCACAAGCGATTAATTAATAAAGTTATAGTAGTTTTAATGTTGGATTTATATATGGGAAAACCGGTTTTAATGCACACATTAACTTTATTAATCGTTTGTGAATAAGGCCATTAAAATTATTTATCTTTGTGGAACCAAGCACAGCAACGCGCTCGGTGTTCTACACAAACAGCACGTTCGCAGTGTTTGCAATATAACATTGTCATTATTAGCTTTTTATGTACATATAAAGCAAATTATCCTTTTTGATTCAGAAGAGTCAACTACTTGCTCAGGAAGCTTCATATTTAATATTTTGCTTATAGATTGTTTAAGTGAGCGCTGCAAAGTTTGGAATTTTACTCGCTGCTCAAGCCAAAATACTCCGATGCGGATGCACTAAAATCATTTTCTACGTTATTTTCAGTCTCAAGTCCGCTTCGCTGTTCTATATCGGATTCCTCTTCCACTATCTTCTAGCTTCTTTTGTTTCAGAGGTCGTCTTGCATTTTTCTTCTGCATATTCAATCTTGATAAAGGAAATATTACTTTAAGGATATGCCATCGTAAATTTTGACGACTCTATCGCAATTTTAACTGCTTTTATGCAAATAATACACTCTTTTCACACAAAGCACAAGTTGTTACTTCAAAACTGACTTTCAATACCATTTGTTTTTTTTAGGCTCTCAGCTCCAAAATTAAATTTTTGGATTGTACAATTTACGAGGGATTATGATTCTAGGATTAACTAAAAAATTGGAAGATTGGACGAGCTCAGCATTATGCAGCGGAGAATTTTCAAAAGCTTCATGAGCAACCAAAGTCCTAAAAAACGTCCAAAAAAGTCACTGGCGACGATTAAATACGAGTAATTTTGTTGTGAATGCTTTTAAGTTACACTATGAAAGATTTCTTTCAGAGAGTCTTAGTTTGTGGGTGAGAGGAGAGAGAAGATTGGGAAGATGTTCTTTGAAGTTCTCTATTTTGTAATTCGTAAGTATCAATATGAAGTAGGCTGTAGCATTATTTTAGCTTTTCTTTTACTTTTCTTTTGTTTCGTGGTGGTGACCAGTGATACCAGTTTAGCCTTCTCGAGGCTAGATTTAGTCTTTTAGCTTCGAAATTTATGTTTCAGCTTGGTGGCTTTTTTTATTTTCTACTGAACCCATAAAATCATCTTGAAACATTAAAAAATCAATACAATTAACATTGAAATCCAATGGGGAAAGCTTTTAAGTTAGAAATGAACAAATGTTGGGTCAACAGTTGAGTTCTGGGAGGAGGTGTTGTGGCAATGTAAAAATGAGCTTCAAAAAATGAATTTCTTGATTTGGTTATTCAAGTATTTAGCTATATATTGGTCTTCCAATAAGAGGTTTCATTTTGATATGTAAAAATTTAGAATTTTTAAGCGAAATCATCGGATGTTTGTTTAAGTGACGAAGGCATAGCACTGGTTACAGAACAGTATCGGCAGCAATTGATACTGGTGTATGCTAGCGGACATCACAGCGCCCTCCTTCGTCGGTATTGTAGCAAAATCACCGAAAATTAATAATTCTCAGCTTAGAGCACATTTAATGCGCCTACTTGACATCACAGTCGGTGCAACACTGATTTAAAAAAAAACTAAAAACGCTCAATATCAGAGTTGTAAACATTAATCTTTCTCACTTTCACCATCTGCCCTCTCTTACTATCCCTTTCCCAAAGAGGGTAACAAACCTACATTGCCTGAATGTTACTTCTCTTTTAAAAAGAAATGTAAAGAGGAGAGTATTCCATTCATAATGGAAGAGAAAATTTCAGAAAGAAAACTTACGGCTACAATGCTGGCGAACCGAGATCATTTTATGTCTTCTAAAGCCATTGCACTGAAAACTTCGGCAAGAACTGTGCGGCGCACAGTGGCTGAAAATCGTTTTTCATTGGCCAAAACTCTGTAACTTTTGAACCGATCAAAATATTGAAGTAATTTTTTTTTTATTGGATAGATATTTAGTTCAGCTTGACTCAGTTTAAATTTTATTAAAATTGATTGAGGACTTTTTAAGGAATTCTAGGTCAAAGTTGAACTTTTGAATTTTTTTTAACTTTTAGAGTGAAATATGGAATTATTATTTTTTTATTTATTAAAAAATTTGAATATTTGGAAATTAATAATAATTATAAATAATTTTTGTAATAATGGAATTTTTTTTATGTTACACTTAAAAAAATTTTACACTGAAAAAAATAGTAAAATCAACTGGAGATTTTGCTATTACTGAAAAATTTAAAATTTTTTGCTGACAAATTTGCAAATTTGTTTACTCTCAAAGAATAGTTACACTTAAAAAAAACGTTAATAATATTATCTAAAAATATTGCTATTAGTACAGAAAAATTTATTCTTTTTTGCTGTCAAATTTGATAATTTTAAAAACATTTTAAAATAAAAACTGCAATAAATTTTAATAGCATTTGTAACAATGGTAGGTTCGTTAATTATTATTTTTTACTAATACTATGTTTTTCGTACTTAAATAACAATGAAAGGCAATTATAATTATTATTCATTTGACTCAAATATTGATTGCAAATATTCCATATTTTGTTCTGTGCTATCTCTGTTCTTTAGTAGTTTTTTGGCTTCTTCATCTAAATCCCGATGTTCCACTTTCCATTGATTTCGAATACTGGAGATAAACGGATCTGACGTTGCCAATAATATATTAAATAGATCTTCATTTGTTGAATTTCTTGAAATTTTTCTAGTATTGTGCTCTCTATAAAATCTGTAATCCTTGTTCCTTTTTTCCTGAGCCTCCTCTGATAGATCTCCAAGTGGCACCAAATGATATTTAATGACATCTTCTCCATGATAAAGGATTTTGTGAACTGTTGCAGACATATTTCTCCATGGGTAGTTGGTTGTATATATTTTTGCAGTTTCCTTTGCATAATCTCCAAATTTTCTAGAGTCAATTTCTTCATTGCACGCAAGTACTTCTAGGATTATTTTAAATCTGAAAATGAGGTTTAAATCCACTCCTGTTATTTCAGATGCTGTTTCTGGATCTGAAAAGAATCTTCTTGCGGTATTGCCATCATTTGTATTGCCTGACCCTTGTTTTGGCTGATCTATAATCAATCCTAATTTGCGATATTCATCTTGAACATGTTTCTTTTTTGAACTTCTTAACTCTTTGTTGGTTTCGTTGTTTCTTATTGATCCTGAAGACCCGAAATCCAAATCATAGCTGATTTTTAGTATGTGTTCCATAAGTCGTATTCTTGCATGTAGTGGTGATAATCCAAATTCATATGCATCGGTATTATCTAATGATTTTGTCGGGACTTGGTTTAATTGGGTTGATGTTGCTTGGCATATAATGCAGCTGGATGCAGCCTTCGTGCTAGTCAAAGCCTGACCTACTTTTCCATCTATCATTGTCAGCACTAATTGGTAGCTTACTTCAATTTGCTGCCCATCCAACTGTAATTGTAATGGCTGTAGTGTTGCAATTTGGGTCTTGATATCACTAACTTCTTTGTTAATGGCATCATGAGTTTCTTTTTTGAATTCAAATTTGATTGGCCTGCAGTATTTCGTAGAAGATGGTGTCTCATTTTTCCAAATATCCATTGTTTGCGTTGTACTAGTCGAAGGCTCTGAATCTTCCAAAATCTTTTTCAATCGCAATGGTACAAATGATACCATGAACATATCTGAGTCCGATATATTTTCACATACAGCTTGTTTGTATTGTTTTTGTCCCGAAGAACCATCACATCCCCATTTACAAAAAAGAATTAACTTTGTGTTTCCACATTTCTTTAACTCATTTCCTGTTATTGATTGTAGCAAGCGTTCGGCTGTGTGATCAAGTAGAGATTGTAGTTGTACCTCTGCCGAAATTGGTGTGATTGTAATAGTGTCCTTTGATGGCAAACAGTCCATTTTAGCAGCGGTTATGTGATGATATGCTGGATACATATTTGAGCCTTTTTCAATCGCACGCAGTCTGAGCTTAATATATTATAATTCCTCTTCCATTTCGGTGCTACACGAATTTAAGTTTAATTTTATTTTAACGTAACTAAGAACATCTTCCTGGTTTTTGTTTCTAAAATACTCTTCCGCCAGTTCTTTATAACTGAAGCTCTTCATATTTTTCTGAATATTTTTATTTGCGTCTGTTATGTTTTATCCGTACACTTAGAGGATTAACTGAGTAATCCCTTATCGAATCCGTAGTTTTATACATTTTTAGATACATGTTATTCACACATTGATCTTTAATTTCATAGCAGGTAGTGCTTAAATTGCACAAAACTGCACATGTTGTCCAGACCTTAATATCAGGTAAAACTAATTAGTATCTCGCCAATATTTGTTGTTGTTGTTGGGTTGTTTTTTTATTTTTAGTGGTTTAATGTCCCGATTATTGTTATAAAATTGCTTATGACTTTGGTTGACCCTAACATTTGATAACAGGTAAATTTAGAAACAGATCATATGTTTACTGTAGAATTTTGTGATAATTTGTGATAATTTTATGACTTATTTTTTGCTGATCAAAACAAAGCCATTAAACCCTTTCGCAGGTATTATATTTAATTTTTTTAGTTTTACGTAGTCTAAAGTAAAAACATAAACTTTTAGGCAAAAAAGTGAAAATTATATACACCATTGTATACGAGTACTTTGGAGTAATTTCATTAAAATGAAAAAAGTGTTCTACACACGGCTCGTCACGGGTGCAAAAGTATATATAGCGGTAAAGAGGACACTTTCACCTTTCTCCGGGTGGTATACATTTCTTGTTCCCTTTTGTTCCCTAGAAGTTCTATTCTACTAAAGTTTAAATTTGAGAAAAATATAGTAGTTTCATAAATATTCCGTAACGCCCTTAATATTAAACGCTAGAGCTTTGACCACTTACAAAAACTAAAGACTATAATCCTACCAACATTATAAAAAAGACCGCAGGCCATTATCGATGATAGCTTGCGAGTAGTAATCATTTATTTTTGATAAAAAACAACAGAAAAACACCTTTTTCTGAAATTACAAAAAACCGTTGAGTTTGACAGCATGCCACGCTGACAATTATCAATAGTTTAACCTAATTTTTTGGCTACCTTAATCTGGATATATTAGCTGCAAAAGGGCGTAAAAATTTTAAAAATCGGTGACAAAAAAAAATTTGACTTTTGGCCAATGAAAAACGATTTTCAGCCACAGTGCGGCGACGTATGTATGTCTGAGGCTAAACTTCCAGGACGAACAGATCGTAAAGCTTCGTTGCTAAAAAAATACTCAATATAAAAAAAGAGAAGAAACAACTCAGACAAATAAAGCAAATCAATTCAATCTACAGAAAGGAAACAGCTTGCAAATCGACATAGAGGAGTGGACTACAGGGAATTAAAAGATGATTTAACATTCTTTGATGTGATGAAACCAAAGTAAATTCGCTTAGAATTTACTCTGGCCGGAATTTTAAAATAACTAAGAGTCAAGAGTTTAACCCCTGTTAAGAACAAAATGATATAGACTATGCAGATGGCATATGTTTAATGGCTCACCGCTTTGCGAATATTCAGGGAAAGTTAAAGACTCTCCGAAAACTCCAAAAAAGTAGGATTGAGAATAAACATCTAGAAGACACAGCTAATGCGTATTGGAACTAATATAACACCACCACCTGTGTTGTTGGTAATACAATATTTGAAAAAGCAAATCTTTCAATTATCTCGTGTTTAAAATCATAAAAGATGGAGCCTTTGCAGCCGATATTGATGACCACATTAACAAGGCACATGTCGCATTCCTCAAGTTGTATAAGGTTTGGCGCGCTAACAACTTATCCCAGAAGGCGCTACATGGAGCTTTACATTATTAACCACGGAGAAAATACAAACGTTCGCTATCCGGTGTTTGAAAGAGATATTATGAATTTAGTAGCTGAATTGGATATCCAGTGAAACTCTTTGGAATCAGGCATATTGTTGCTCTATTGAAAATGATATACGCAAAGACGCAAATGGAGATGGATCGGCGATATTCTCAGACGACCACCAACTGATATTGCCAAAGCTGGCCTAGATCCCGTCCATTAGAAAATAAAACGAAGTTGCTCGTCTTACATGGAACGAGATTAAAATACTTGCCAGAGATAGAAATAGATGGAGAGAATTCGTTCTCCGTGAACATTTTATTTAAATATTTTATTTCACATTTTTATATTTATATTTTTAAATAAATAAAGACATATACATAAGAAAAAAAAACAATAAGAAATTAAGCTGCTACCATAAAGGTTTGAGGATGTTTTGCTTGGTGTGGTGTAGGCCCTCTTTGCCATTTTTCGGAAACTTTGTTCAATGGAATTTCTTGCAGAAGTCATGTTATTTGAATGTCATATGGAAGAGGAAATGCCAATATTTTGGTATTTTCAACAAGATAGTGACCCCATACATACACTGGTGCATATTCCTATAAACGCATGTACATTTTTCTTTTCTTTACGTTGTATATTTGCCATTATCAACACTAAACGAAGTTGACTGACTGAAATTAGTAGCCAAGTAACGATACTTTTTTGAGTTACAAAAATTTGTTTTTTTTTTCATTTGCTATTTATTTTGTTTGAACGAGCATAAAGTGATAGAACTTATTTCAGTGGAAGATTTCTATATACGCATACAAGAAAAACAAGTTTAAAAAATTATTAAGAGCAAAATTGCAAAGGTCTTAGTAATTTTTAGCTAAATGTAAGTATTTGATGACATTTTATGAAATTATAGTAAATATTTTTATTTTAATCGAGAAATGTAATAGTAAAAAAGGATGCCTAAAGGAGGCTTTCTTACCGACTCAAAAAAATTCAAATTGAATTTGTTCACGAACAAGGCTGTTCTAACAGAGAAATTGCACGAAAAATTTACCGCTCGTAAGGCGTTATTCGTAATTTTCTGAAAAAAAGGACTAAAATACGGAGAGCGGAAGCTTACAAACTTTAAAAAAACGACAAATTAATATGAATAAACAAGAAGCAACCCGAAACAAATTAAATGCAACACAAATAAATATGAAACTTGATCTTCGTGTTACTTATAAACACGCTCAACACATTTTGTGAACAGATAAGAGCATAAATTGGAAGAAACCTAAATGTAAGCCAATGCTTAAACAACATCACAAAGAAAATCGTTTGAAATTTGCTCGCAAATACATGAAATGGACTGATGAGTGAAAGAAAGTCATTTTTCAGAAGAAAAAAAGTTTAACTTGGGACGGTCCGGACAAATGTTCTTGTTATTGGCATAATTTGAGAACGAATGATATTCCAATGTCAAAACGAAACTTCAGTGGAGGGAGTGTTATGGTGTGGAAAGATTTTTCCGCTCTTGGAAAAGCAAGAATTTGTTTTGTTTCAACTAAAATGAGCAACACAATCTACCCCGAGCTTTTGGAAGATGCTCTCATCACATTTATGGACGAAGATTGCATATTTCAGCAAGACAAAAGAGTCCAAATATTGGTTTAAACAACATAATATTAATCTGATAGATTGACCAGATTGCAGTTTGGATTTAAAGCCAACGGAAAGCTTGTGGGCGAACTTGACACGTAAAGTTTAAGGAAACAATGCTCAAAATCAGAAGATAATGACAGTTACAGAGCTAAATCTAAGAATTAAAAAATTCTGTGAAGAAATCGATCGGGATTTAATGAAAAAATTTGTGGAATCAATGCCGGACCGTATTGTATAAGTAATTAAAACGAACGGATCGTCTACCCACTATTAATATAGTAAAACTTTATCATTTGCCTATGAAAATTCCATAAAATCACCAAAACTACAAATAAAATAAATAAATAAATCTGGAATTGAAATTTTTGTTCATAATATTAAAAGTGAAGTCAATAAATATTTTCAAAATTATTATATAGACCTTTAATTATATTCAAGTTTCGTTTTTGTAGAGTTCTTTCAAACAAGTGATGTGCGTTTATAGGAATATGCACCAGTGTATATTCAGCCCAGTTGGTAAGTGGCTGGTTTCGAGAAATTAAAGTAAGTTTTATGGAGAGGCAAGTCAATTACCCGACCTCAACCCCATAGAAAATCTTTAGGGGTATTTAAAAAATGAGGCAGGGAAACAATATATTCAGAATAAGCGGGTTTGTGGAAAAAACTTCGTGAAGTATGATATGACACCCCAGTTGAAACCTGCCGCAGAATTATTTCATCTGTGCCGAACAGAACAAATAAAGTGAGGATATAGTAAATACCGGTGCCACTGAATACTGCTACCTACATTCATTTCTTTTTCGTCGTACCTATTTTATTGGCCAATGGAATTTCGAATGTTTTTATTAATTTTGATTTGTTAACTTTTAATTATTGTTTTTAATTATTTTTACGTATTCTGCAGAAATTGCTTTTTTGTTTGCATACAATCCAAAAAAGTGCCGTTTTTTATGTATAGAGCACCTATTTTATTGGCCAGATGTGTAATTTTTATATGTACTCATTAAATATGACGTAAATAAATATCATTTAAAAACTATAAATTGTTTGACAAGTATTATAATCACAAGTTTGCTTATAAAATTAACGTTTAAAAAAGTGGTAAACAAAAGCATTTGGAAAGTTTAGTTGTCATTGTATTGTAACTTTTTGATAGCAAACAATCAACACTAACATAGTTTTGTATTACGTTGCACAGTGGATTGAAAAAGAAAAATAAATATTTTACTAATTGCATAATTATGTTTAATATACTAAAAACGTTTGTTAAAATAAACCGAAGCTTTCGAAATATACATTTCTTCGAAAATTTTAAATAAAGTTGAAATTCTCCACATTTTCGAAAATTTCACTACACTATCAAAAATCCAATAAAAATCTTTAATTAATTAAAAACCCCCGAGGAGAAATAAATTTAGAAATTTCGAATAAATGGAAATTCACCACTCTTCTAAACATTTTAAATGACTCTATAACACATAGCAAAATCTTAATTAAATTCAAAAATTAGCATTTGAGAATAAGTGGAAATTCAACACACCTTTTAAAATTCAACAAAACTCTTTGATACACAGAAAAATCATTGTTTCAAGAAAAAAGTTGCATTTCTAAGCAGGAGGTGGAATTCACCACACTCTCGAAAAATTCAATAACTAAAAAATACTATTTATAAAAAAAACACATATTTGCAAAAGTATAATTTCACCGCACTAGCAAAAGTTCTATAATTGTAATATCTACATCAAAAAAATTATATATTTAAAAAAAGCAGAAACGATTCCCTTTTCACCACTATCTGAAGTATTCACTGTACCTGTCATATATACATCTAAAAATCAATATACGCACAAAAACCAATATTTTTAGAAAAAATCTGTATTTTTAAAAATAATCTATAATTTTAGAAAAACTAGAAATTCACCATACTTTCAAAAATTCTTTGAAGCTCCGAAAAATTAATATATCCAAGAAGGAATCAACGTTTTTGAAAAGGTTAAAATAAACTACTCTCTGTAAAATTCAATAGAATTCCTTAATGCATCCAAAAATCATATATAAAGAAACATTTCAAATTAGATAAAGCTCACGAAACTGTCAAACTGTCTTAAATACATTTCGCACGTTTACTCAAATATTGTCATATTTAAAAAAAAACTGGTTCCTTAGAAAACGAGCTTAAAAGTTTTAATTTAATCACATCTCAATGAAAAAATAAGAAAATAATCTCTTCTCAAGAGTGTAAACAAAATATTTGTAAGAATTTGTTACACAAATCAAGTTTTTTTTGCAGAAAAAAAAATTTCGTAAAAGTTGTAATTCACCACATTGTCTAAAATTTAATAGAAATCTTTTAAATACAACGAAAAATCATTAATTCAAGAAAAGAAAACAAATATTTTCGAAAAATTCTAAATTCACTTTCAATTCACTTTTAACAACTCTTTAAAGCTGCGAAAACTCACTCACTATTTAAAGAAAAAAATCGACCATATTAGTTAGAAGAGTTTCAAATACATTGAAAAATTGTTGTTTCAAAATCGAACATTTTCGATAAATTAGAAATTCACCACTTTCTCATAGACATCAATAGAACTAATAAATTGAAACATTTACGATTTTAGGAAAAGAATCAAACATTTTCGAAAGCGTTGAAAGTCAGCACACTCTCAAAAACGCAACCCAATATTTATGGGCACTTTTTATGGTTCATGCCACTGTGCAATTGTGTCTTGTGATAAAAACAAGACAGTATAAATTTTTTATTATTTTATAATATACATAAATTATAAAATATAACGGTTTGAATTTTATAAACTTTTTGCGAAGAAGGTTGTTGATTAGAATTTTGTTATTTTGTTGTTTCTTTGGTTTATGTTCAAATAAAAAAATTTCCGTAAGCTTGTCAGTGTTTGGGAGCGCAATTATGGCTTAAGCTGAATTCTTTTTTTTTAAGCATTTACTACCAGTTAAATTGTAATTAAATGAATGAAATGATAAACATGTTTGTATTTACGAAACATCTTCCCTTTCAAGCAGTTCAATTTATTTGTGCGCAGAAAACACTTCATGGAATTATAAAAATTGCTTAATACAAATGGCCTAGATGAAGGTAAACGGCAGCGTTATATTTTGCTAAGACTGCGAAATACTCAAAATGTGAAATTATATATGTATATACATATGTACATCGTTTGAAAGCAACTCTTTCATTAAAACTGTTTTCGTTGTCACTGGGGCGCACTAAAATTGTTATAAATGGTGTCCCGCTAAGGATGCACTTTTTCAGTTTTAAATAAAAACACGTATTTTTGAGATAGTTGTGAATAAGTATGAAATAAAATATGCGGCTAATGGCCCCCACGGCTCTGATGTTAGGCTATTATTTTTTTCATGAAATTTTCCATGACTTTTTCACAGAGATGTTGCTGTATCTCACCGATGACGCATTAGATCAAGGATTTGAGCTCAGGAATTGTTATTGGTTAATTAGCACAAGCCCGAGATTTCACAAAATCCCCCAAAAAAATCGCACGGCGTTAAATTGCATTTCTTGATTAATTTGTTCTGGAAATCGTTGCTGCAATAAATCGACTGTTTCATGCATCTGCCTTCTTGCTAAAATCACATGTCGTCCGGAGCCATACCGTGCGGTAGAAGACTCAAAAACTCCTTTATCATGTTCCCATAACGAAAACCGTTCACAGTCACTGCAATTTCTGCCTCATCGTTTACAGAGCTGCAAAGTTACGAAGATCACCAACCCATTTTTGGAAATTTTATGACCATTTTTCGAATGGTTGACACATTAGGTGTACTTTCTCGACTGAAAAATTCTTCGAAGTTTGCGGTCGGTCTCATCATAACTTTCCAAATTTTTCTAATAAGTTTTCATAATTATAACGCGTTATTCTTTCGTTAAGCGCTCCATTTTTTTTATAATCGGAACTGACATGTGTCACAGCTGCCAAATTTAAGAGCTGCCACTGGCACAAAAAAAATTAACACTAAATTTAAAAAGTGCATTCTTACTGAGACATCTTTTACAAAAACATTAGCTGTTTTAATAGAATCTAGACTTGTGTCCAACTCGTTCAGTAGATCGTTTTAGACAAAAACCTTTCATCAAACCCATGTAATTTAAATGGGTATGATCAAAAATTCTTGTCTGCAACGAGTGACTGAACGAGTTGGACACAAGTCTATTAGAATCATTGTCAAAATTGGCAATTGTTTTTTAAAATTAATAGATATATAGATCTATTAACTGAAAATGTAGTTAAAAAAAACGTAAAACAAAAAACAAAAAGCAATAGTACCTAAGTATTAATCAAACCAAAAAAGTTTGTCTCAAGTAAAACCCAAAAATTAGAACGAAAATGGTACATGAGATAAAACCAACGTGTAACAATAAAAACAATAACAGTAAAATTTGAATATTGATAGTGGTGAAGTTGTGTTTGCTGTAAAAACAACTAATAATACCTTCCACAATACAAATAACTCTCGTATCCTTTTTTGAGTCCTAATTTTCATAAATACAAATTTGAAGTCACATACAAATTATAAGTCACGGATACATGGAAACACACATGAACACTGATTATGGGAGTGTAGCAGCTACCGAAAAACAACGTTGTTTCTGTTCACCCGTGTAAGTTGAAATTAATTATTGTTAAAATTTTCCCTTGTTCCTTTGGAATATTGTCTCATGTCCAATTCTTTCTGACTAAAAATGGCTAAAAACTTTAGCCAAAAAAATAATAATAACTTAAGATTAAAAATACTAACAACGAATTTGTTCGAAAGATAATCACTTTAAAATGAAAAGTATTTTTTTAAATTTATTAGTCGAGATTGTCTCAATATTTTTTTCGAAAGATTTTCAAAAACTTTTGTTTGTTGAGGGTTTTTTTTAGCTAGTCTATATACCTACATGCATTTTTGTAGGTGGCTGATTGTATAAAGGTTGTAAAAAATATAAAATAAATTCATATCGAATGTAATTTGTTTGTTGGGTTTTTAGAGCTAAAATCAAATTGTTAATCTTTATAATTTTACTATCAAATCTACTTTTAATAAATATTTAAAATTTATATCCGTTTAAATATTTTTATTGTAACTCATTAAAACTTAAATATAAGCTACACCTTATGAATAAGATTCAAAGGCTATTAACTATGCTTATACTTTTGTAATTTTGAAAATTCTCATTGAGTTTTTAAAAGTTTTTGTATAACATAAGCACCAATGAAATGCATGTACATAGATTAGCTAAAAAAACCCTCAACAAACAAAAGTTTTTGAAAATCTTAAAAAACGTAATATTTGAATTAAATTCAACTGCTTCAATCAGTGATGCCAAGAATAAGTAATCCTTTTCGTAGGGAATTTATTGGAAAATTTTCAGAGAAGGGAAAACAGGACAGATGTTTAGTGTCAGGTAGCATTGCAAATTTAGCGTGTTTCGCGCTAGATTTAGCTCGTTTTAACTGTTCTAAACGCGCTGTTTTTCGTCTTAGCTCGTTTAATAGAAAACGCGCTGAATTGGCGTAGTTAACAAATTAAAATGAATCCTGTAATAATTCTGAGTATTACATACAATCAGTTTTGTGACTAGAAAATGGGCGTGACGTAGTAAATGAAATTATTTTTTTATTATTTTTATAATATTAAAAAATTTCTTATTGATGCTTCTAATCAATGAAAATATTAACCCCCTTATTTACTTACAAAAAGTGTATAATAGGTTTATGAAACAAAGTTTGTATGTAAAACTGTTTCATAAACCTTTAATAAACATTTGATAATTTATAATGTATATATCTATAAGGCTCTAAAATTTTAATATTAAATGAAACGAGACTGAGCTACTGATTTATTCTTTTTAACGTTACCACGTATAATTTTATGTAATGTTTAAAATATTAAAATTTATATTAATATACCAAAAGAATATTTTAAGTTTTTTTGTACCTGAATGAATTTAAAAACAAATATATACTATAGATAGTTATTATTTTGTTTCAATAAATGTTGGATTTTTTTCTAATATATGCATCGACTTTCATCAAAAATTTAACTTAGCGCGTTTAGCAATAGCGCGTTTTGGTTATGAATATCTGTTAACGCCATGATTTAGCGCGTTTTGAGAAGGTGTATGCAGCTTTTTGGTTAAAAAAAGTTGACAGCGCTGGTGTCAGGCCCACGATGTCACACGTATTCGTTCTTTCTGTAATTGTACGAAAGAAAAACATAAACAAAATTTTAGAATTTGTTTTTGTTTTAAATGTAGTTGTACGAAAGATCCAATAAGTGTGACATCGTGGGCCTGGCAGTTAATTTTATAAAAAAATGTAGGGAATTTTTAAAACTTTGATTTTTTTCCTTTCATATTCCGGTCTAATATCGTAAAACACCCCACAAAAGTGATAATATACGTATATAAAAATCTAAATTTTAAATATTTGTTATTGTTTAAAAACAATAAGTTTCAATATTACATAATTTTGATACAGTATTACGAGAGATATTTCATACAGACGGAAAATACCTTTGGTAAATAATATATAGGGACAATATATATATATATATATATTAAGTTATTTTAGTTATTTAAGTGCGTTCTTGGAAATAGCAAAGCCCTTGGTTCATTCTTTCCATTTGGCGTCCCAATTTATTTTAACCTGGACAAAATTTATTAAAAAGAATTAAGATTTGATTGCCTTGAGAGATCTCCACATTCTTATTTTAAAAATTGAGTGTGAAAAATTATTTTTAAAAAATGGTGCAACAAAGCGACCAGCAGATAAAATCTAAGACTTTATAAGATAAAGGTTGTTAAAATTCCAAATTTAATAATTGCGTTTTCTTTTCTAAAAATAAGTGCAATATTTTTTTGCTCTTTTTATTGAAAATTTGCAGTACAATGATTTTATGAAATAGTGAAATTATTAGAAATTATTATATCATCACTTAGGTTAGGTTAGGTTAGGTTCCATTGGCAGCCGTGATCAAGCACAACTCACGTGGGTCCATCAATTAGTTCCCGTTGTGCTACCATGTTGTCCCGTCTTCCAAGGGTCCTATGTTATCTGGCTGCTGATATTCTCACGCAGCCACCCGGTTGATTCAATGAAGGAATGGATCTTTTTTTAAATCAATATTAGAGAGACAAGTTTTGTCCCCAAGGGTTCTTTGACCAAAAAGTTTAAGTCTTAGATCATCGAATGCCTTTCTTCCTCTTCTTCATCGCCGCAACTTCTACATATGTCATTGTAATTGAGCCCCAACCTTTGGGCGTGCCTCCCAATAGGCCAGTGTCCAGTTATTACAGCGATTAGGTTTCTGAGATGAAGTCTGGATAGCTGTAGTGCCCGCCTAGTCCTTTTTTCATCTATTATGGGCCAGATTTTTCTAGTTTCCCTACAGGTAGTTTCATCTAACCATTTCGGAATTGCAGTAAGGTGAAACTTATGTGCAATAAGTTGTTTACTCATTCAGGATCAAAGATTGGCTCAGGTGTGACATAGTCAACGTTCATGTGCCAATTTATATTATATAGGATGTTGGCATGACCGATATTGTAATCTCTCCATGCTCTGGTGGCTTTTAGTCTTACTGCCGTGTTCGCACCCAACTTTTTAGATAAAAAAGTCTGGTGGTAGCCAGTTCAATATCGTGAACAGTGCCTTAGAAGGAGTTGTTCTAATGGCACCTGTTACTGTTATTGCCATCATTCTCATTATACGTTCAAACTTAGTTTGATGACTCTTCCGACTAAGCGCCGGCCACCAAACGACTGCACCGTAGAATAGAATGGGTTTAATGACACATTCGTATAGCCAGTATACATTTTTCGGGTTGATACCCCAATTAAGGCCAACGGCTTTTTTACAGCAATATAATACAGTTGCTGTCTTAGTGGTTCTGAAAGTGATATTCATATTCCAGTTCAATTTACTTATCTAGTATTATTCCAAGATATTTGGCACTATCGGATAGTTTCAGTGGAACCCCATTCAGCTTTGGGGTAACAAATTTGGGAATTTTGTATCTCCTAGTGAAAAGTACCAGTTCCGTTTTGGCAGGATTAACATCCAGACCACACCATCCAGTGCGGATTACATGAGTTCAGACAGTAGTCTGGGATCCTTACCCATAGCCATGACTGCGACGTCATCCGCATACGCAATCGTTCTGCAGCACGTCTTATCCATGGCCCTGAGGAGGAAATTTATATTTATGTTCCAAAGTAATGGCGAGAGTACACCTCCTTGCGGGGTGCCCCTGGTAGCCACTTTGGAAATGTTTCATCACTTACGAGGCAAAATATTTGTCTAAGAAAACTTCGAATATCAATTTTTTTATAAAAAGTAAAAGAAATGTAACATTTTTTTTTAGAAAAGAAAACGGCATGAGTGAATTTATTTTTCGAGATATTCCCTAAATTTAATTTCTAATGGTTTTGTTTGTTAAGGGTAGAGCTGGTACATAGGCAATGTTATTTTAATTATGTAAAATGATGATTTTTTCTAAAATCAATGAATTTTTAGAGTAGTGACAAATGTAGGGAACTTTTTTTTGTGTTTAGGGGAAAAGAGAGAATATTTTTTAAACACGTAGGGAGTTTTTTAAATTTCTGCTGGCATCACTGGTTTCAATTTAATGAATCATAAAAAAAAATTAGTTAATATGTTTATAATTTTTGATTTTCTAAATTTATAATGTTTTACAATCAATCGCAAATAGTTTTTGCCACAACTCTAAAAGAAAAATATTTTTTAAGTGTCTAAATTCACGATTTGTTTTGTCTCGATTAAAATCTGAAATAGAGTGCAAATTGTCCCTTAATTCGTTTTTTTTTCAATAAGATATGAAATGAAAACAAAACGACGCATTAGAAAGCTGATGAGGGCGCGTTGCGGTCTCCGCATGATATGACAACCTACCATCAGGTGTGTATAATAGTATTGGATTTTCAAGTGCTGATAAGCGGCATCAATTTGTGTTGTTGAGATATGAAATCTTATCAAATTAATGCCACTGCGGATTTATATGCTAATCATTCAATTAATAGTTTGAAAATCCATTGGATATTGATCGAATTTAGACAAGGTATGGATGTTGACTATAACGTACTTACAGAAAAGATATATATTCTTAAGATTTGTTTATTAAAGCGTATGACGTTCCATGTTTATTAATGGCGTACATAGTTTTTACTTATCATCTATTATGAATCCATCGACGAGAAATGGTACAAACTTTGGTTGTCTTCAACACTATCGAGTACAACAGCAATATTCTTAGTTGTTCTGGAGCGACGTGAACGAGTTCGATTCTTCATATTACTCACTTGTTCCAACAGCTAACATTTTTCCATCACTTTTAAAATTTCTGGCCCAGAGGGTGCTTCACGAAAAGCTTTAGTTTGCGAACTTTGACCTCAAAACTTTCACCATTTTTAGTGAAATAAAATAAATCAGATTAAAATTTAGTGATTTTTATTAATATCAGTGCGTTGTTGAAACATGTGTCGGTCCATTTTTTTATTAATAGTTTAGTTTCTACTTGTTATTTGTGAGTTAGTTACAGATTGAGTCATGACAGCTGTTCAAATGAAGGGCCTATCGAAATGAAACAGCCTGTACTTAACTGAGTTTGCTATTGAGTCACTTTAATTGTATTGTAATATTTAATTTAAACTAATTAAATAATTAAATCATATTGCAACAATAATAAACATTTTTTTTCTGTCAAGATTTTCACATGCCTGCATTTATTGCATTGCAATGAAGAATATTTACATTTGCAAATGAAATGCATCATGTTGTAAGAAAATATACAAACAAGAAAAAAACTGATTTGCAATCAACCTACAAAGTAAATATTTATTAACGAATTCAAATTTAAATAAGATTATTGTAGCAAGAGAGTGGCCAGATAGCTACAACCAACGCATTTTTTTTGACGACAGATCTCTTCAATAAAAGTAAGTTGTTGAATACAACTCTCAAAGCAAAAATATCAATGCAAATTAAATTGGTTTCAAACAAGGTTTGATTTGAACAATCCAATTTTTTTTTACGACAAAATATTGAATTGAAAAATCAAAAAATCACCTTAGGAAAAAACTAAGTTGTAGTCAAACATGTTGCGATCGTACTGCAAATGTCAATACAATACATATGTAAATAGATCAGTCAAGTGCGATCACATGTTGGACCAGAGATGACGAAATGAGGTTACTTTTTAACCTAAAATCACCTTTTTGCTATCCGATTATAAATGAAAGGAGACAATAATGTCTGGTATGAATAAGGGAATATATCCAAAATGTACAAGTATATGTACAAAATTTCAGCAAAAATTGTGATTTTAATAAATCAATAAATAATATTGATTTATTATACAATAAATTTAATAATGACGTGAAAATGTGTTCTTGTTTAAGTGGTAGTTAGTTGTTCAGTGTAATTAATATTTTCATATTTGAAATTAATTAATATTTGGAATATTTAACCGTATGTGTGAGTTTTTGTATATTTAAGTGTTTGTTTCACAAAAGTGATTGTTGAAAGTTGCTGAAAAAAATCGAAAAATATGTGAATTAACCGGAATTCATTTAACTTGTAAAATGAATGAGTTGCAATTTTCATATTCTAATTTGTTAAATAATACGGTTAAATAGTTGATATTCCTTCCTAGTCAGCAGTATCCACTTTCAAAAGTGGTAAAATGGAACAAAGAACGCGTATGATGTGGTGTAGCGACCTCGAAATCAGTACAGATCCTTTCTATTAGTCTGATAAACAAATTATTTCAATATTGTTTTATCAATGAGTTTATAAAAAAATTTCTTAAATTAAAAATTAATTGATAAACTCATATTTGAACTAAAGCCAAACAATTTCTTCCAGTAAATTTCCTTTTATTTCAGCGATTTTTTTTTTTTGGTTTTACGATTTTTTTCGCATAGCGATTTTTTCAGCTTTTGGAGATTTCATCTCATTTTGATGCATTTTTCTATTTCAAAAACCTTATTTCAGATTTAGCGGTTTTTCTCCAATTTTAATTTATTTTTTTTCATTTTGTGATTTTTCTTTTCTTTGGAGATTTTTTCATTTCTTTTGTTTGGTAGATTTTCCCGTGTTGGCGGCTTTTTTCACTTTTCTTGTCTATATACCCTTTAACGTTGAAAAATCAAAATTCTAAAAAAACCCGACATCAGTATTGCAAAAAAAAACGGTTTAAAATCCGGTTGAAAACTGGAGTCGAGCACCCCAAATTTTTTCAAATTTTTATTTTCTGTTGAACCCATAAATTAATATTGAAACATATTGAAAAGTAAATCCAATGTACAAATATAAGTCCATTGAAGACCAATTACAAAAAATTATAACAGTTGAGTTTTGGGTGGAGGTGCGATTATTTAAGAATGCAGCAGCAAGAAAATCCATTTCTTGATTTGATTAATTTATTTTTTTTAAGATTGATGTACTACTTGAATATAAATATTTCAATAATGATACAATTATTTGTGTCATGCCTAACAAACATTATGTTATATTTTCAATCCAATACCCAATTGAAATAAATCTACACAAATACCAGATTTTTATGTTAGATATTGTTTTATATGTATTTAGAAACATATTTTTTTTTGTTTATCTACTTGAAGTGCACTTTTAATTACGTTTAACATGTTTTATGCATTTTTTAAATTTATTAATCGAGATTGCCTCGATATCTTTTTGAAAATGTTTTATGAAGTTTTTAGTAATAATAAATAAAACGTTGAATTATGAATATAACAAAATATTAGTTTTTTTTAGCTTTGTTATCGATTTAGCCTTATCTGGCCTTTTTAAAAAACCGATTTAGCTTCTTTTTTTCCAGCTCCTGACAGCATTCGAGATAGACGGACAGACAGTGAGACCAACAGGGGGACAAACATCTAAGCGAAATCAATAGGGGTCCTTTTTTACCCTTTGCATACAAAACCCTAAAACCTAAAAAGTTGTATTTTGTAATGTGTTGGAAAAATGGTCACCTTAACTATAATTCTTGTCAGCTTTTTACGTTTAGAATCTGCCCGCACTATCTGCCAGTTGTTCGCAGTATGATTTCATTTAAACATTTTTTTTTGAAATGATCACATTTAAGACGTGAGACATTTATATCTATTTACATGACAGTTTGTAATGCTGTGCAATTTTTACTTAATATTCACACATCTTTGTAATTTTATCATAAAAAAAAATACAAAACACAGACACATCTACACAAACGCACTCATTTTAAATACAATAAATAACACACGCATGAAGATTGTGTAAACAAATGTATTTGTATAAAACATACTGTGATTATGTTAATTTATATTAATTAATATATTGACAATGTGACCGTACTGAAGTGAACGTGATGTTTTAGCTTAAAATTAATTTAAAGAAAGGGGCTAGAAAAACATTAAAAGTCGCAGATTTTACTTTTGTTATTTATGCTTAAAGTGATAAAGAGAGGTGGGTATTTGGAGTGCTGAATATATCGCATCCATTATTGCAAATTGGTCATATCTCCAAAAAACTCGTTCGTCAGACAACGAGTTTAAAGTTTTTAATTTACTCACATCTCAATGGAAAAATAAAAAAGTACTAGTGTATCCAGCGGACGACTCAATCGACCGCATTCTAGAAATTAATATAAAACATTTACATAAATACATACGATAAAATAGAAAAACAAAAAACATTCTAAATAAAAAACTTTTAATTCTGTCTCATTTCTAAACAAAAGCAAATTGGACAAACAAAAATGCACACTTTGTTTATTTTTCAAGTTGCAGCTGATACATGCATGTGTAATAATTGTGCATGTATTAGTAGCAATTTTAGACGCTTATAGCTCCCTAAATATCGAACCGATTTAAATAAAATTAATATTGTGCACATCCATGTAAAAACCTGTTTGAGAAATAAATCTTTCCATAATCGGTTCAGTATTACGGCCGTAAAAGGGATCTAAAAAACGTGTTTGCCTGTTAATAATATAGATTCTCCTCTCAAGAGGTGAGAGTAAACTAGATATTTGTATACATTGTTTACACAAAATGAAGAGCGATACGAGGAATATTTCAGCATTCTTAACTCAAAACCCACGTTTTTGGAGATATGACTACCCTGCAATAAAGAAGCGATACGTAATTAAATATTAAAGTTTAAATCGGAATCGGTATTTAGCCTTTGAAATAGTCATAGACCATTCCGTCCTTGTCTTTCTTCAGTGTCCTTACAGATCTCCTGCTAAAGTCTTTGCAGAGATAAAAATCAGTTGATATTTATTGCTGGTCTCTTCTAACTGAATTAATATAATCAAACTCCCCAATCAACATGAAGCCAATTTCCAACTCGAATTCAAACAGTTTAACTCTCTGCTTAAATTTAACACACACTTTAGCTTAAATTTTGTGTACGATTGACCGAAAATTTAATCGAATGAAATGTTTTGTATCAAAAAGTAAAAGTAAATTAAATTGAATGCAAAGAAAAAAATATTAAAACATACAAGTTCTCAAATCGCTCAAGCAAGTATACTGAAAGCGAGTGATTAACTACACTGAGAAAATTCGCTAAATTCTTTCGTAAAATATACGAAATGTACGATATACTTTTGTAGAAATAAAAATAAAACTAAAAATTAACTTACACATACACATCCTTTAAAACGCATGTAAATTGATACGAAAACTCGAAAATTTGTTTAGTTTTTCAGCAGCTAGAAGACCATGGTAACCGGAGGTAACCTATTTTCCTTAAAAAAAACTGCAAACTCTGCTTTATATAAAACTATTGAACAAGTTGCGTTACTCCGGTTTTTTTACTGAAAAAAAATATATTTTAATATAAAAACCCCCTCATTAAAATGTAAGTAAAGCATCCCATACACGTTTCAATCCAATTGGCCACTGAGTCGGTTGTTGTCCAAATCAAGGCGTGTATGGCTCTGGCAATTGATTAGTTTGGCAGTTGTCGAGTTGGTTGAAGAAAAATCAAAAGATTTTATTTTTTTCGAGTCTTTCAATTCGGTTATGCTGTGTGTGATCGAGTCTCTTGATCCGTTGTCAAAATTTATGTTGGTAGTTTTCTTTTGCAAGGAAAAAATTAAGTTGGTGGCAAACATAGATGCTTCATTTGAATTTTTTTTCTTGTTCTTCAATCATTCTTTTGATCAAATTCTTCATCGCTTTTCTATTTTCCCATCATCAATGCATTCTGCAGTAACCATTATTGCAATTATTTTTATTTTTTCTGCCATTGCAATAGAAGTTTTTAATTTTTAAATTTGTAATTAAAAAAAACATATAAATTTGACAATTGAATGAAAGTCTTTCAATTCAGTTTATGAAGTGAGTGGACAAGAATCAGTTTAATTAAAAACTAAATTGACAATTGAATTGAAACGTGTATGGGGTGCTTAACATAAAAATTTTATATACAACCGCAGCAGAGATGCATGAAAAAATTTCACTTTTCAAATGACTTCACTCAATTTCTTACAAAACAAAATACATTTTTGGTTTTATTAAAAACGTTCTGAAAACTCTAATTACGCCGAAAAGTCTGAACAAGACAAGGAGTTCATTATATATAAATATAAAAAAGGCAATATTTCACAAATTTACTTTAAAATGAAAGCTGAAACGGCGGCAAGCGATCATTTAAAAAAATATGACAACTTTTAATATTCTCGTATTAAAAATTTCGTTAGTACTCGTATGTTGTCATAAATCGAATAAGATTGCAAAATAAATACATTTTTGACACATTATTGAAAAGTCCCTACATTTTATTGACATCAATAAATCTGTCATTTTCTCCCTACGGCCATTTTTTGTAGAAGAATATCCCTACGAATAGGAATTTTTCCCTAAGTATAACATCACTGATCAGTGGTGATAACTGACGCAGCTCCATATATTGTCTCCACAATGCAATCATGGGTTGCATAGAATTGCAGATGTTGTTCGCTTACATTTTGCAATGTTAACTCTTTTATTGCAAATTGCAAAACCGGTTTTCTTAAAATAGAACTACATACATACATAGCATGTAGTATTTTTGCAAATAAACTTATTGTCTTAATTAATTTCCAGGCGCCTTCTCGTATCAATTATAATGCATTCTAAGTGCCCAAGTATGATCAATCTCCCAAAGCCCAGTTCCACTAGATGGGAATCTTGGGTAAAGATTGCTGTATATTGTTGCGAAAACTTTATAGAAATAAGCAGCGTTTTAAAGGAGCTTTCTGATGATGAGGCAGAGCGATGTGTAATGCAAAGGTTTTAGATTTGGCATACATTAAAGATAATTTTGAATGTATTTTAAACCAAAGCACGTCACAGAAGACGTAAAAGAAAAAACTTCTAAATATTAACAGCCTTATAGCTTATTTCTGATTTAAGAAAGTAAACTTAAGCGAATGAAAGGCAGTCACTCGCTCGAATTCGAACCAATTTGGATTTCTCATTGGCATTCACTTTCATTCTCATTATGTTAAGTTTTATGTAAATAAAATAATAAATAAAATAAAATAATAATAAAAATGCAATAAATTTCTTTTAATATGTTCTTCCTTATTGTGGATTTAACTGATAGATTTGAACCTGCTGCTGTTGTTTCAAAGGCGTTAGACATCCTTTTTGCTGATTCAGTGCACCTCAGCAGCAGCATCCATTCCTTTTAATGAATTAGCTTTTTCTGTAGCTGTCGCCGCATTTTTCATCGCAACTCCTTGCTGTCTGCGGATTTTGCCTTTTTAGCCGAACGGGAGATTGTTTACTTACTGTCAATTAAGAAATTTGGCTTAAGTTTTGTCGTTGTGGCATTATTTTTTGTTTTTTATATATTTGCTGGCCATTTTGGGGTGAAAAGCATTTATTTTTACACACTTTATTTTGGTCCTGGGAAGTTTCCGGGTTTGTATTTGGTGTAACCACTGCAACAAACGTAATGCAACTAGCTAGTGACTCCACCAGTGCAAAAATACTTTACCCCCGGGTGCTACAGTTAACTATAGAAAAAGCGTCTTGTATAAGCCCGTGTTTTGTCAGAAAACCTACTCTAGCACATTGCTCGCCTATACCACAATACCCGTACTTACTCTATAGATAAATTGTTCAAAAGGTTTCTTCTGTAGTATACTAACCTTTTTCCATTCAAAAATAGTACGCGTGGGAGACCCAAGCGAATTTAACTTGTTGGACTGCTTTTTCCAGCTAATTTTTAAATGATCTTTATATTCATTAAACTCAAAAATTTTGTTGCGAAAGCAAAACCACAAGTGATTTCAACATTTCATTCTCAATGTTAACGACACATTCGTATCACAGAAATCGGATTTTATATGAAAACATTTACGTTTTCATTCGAGTTGTCTTTCGAGTCACTGTTCGTTTAGAAATAATGTAGAGAAATCGAAATCAATGTTCTTTCTCATAGAATGCGAATGAAGTTGTTCTTTCTTAAATCAGAAATAGGCTATTATTCACAAAAAATTGTTATTGAAGACATTATGCTCACATTAGTTAATAATCAGTTTTAGTCTTATTAGCCAGTAATAAGAAACCTTATTCACAAACGTTTAATAATGCAAAATTAACTATTAAGAGTTTTTTTCAGTTTTGTGATTGTGTGTTAGCTACACTGTGTTATTGGAATTGCCAAGTTAAAATTAATGTTGCTACAATAAAAGACTCGATTAGCAAGTATTCTGTAAGGGTTGGAAAAATGTGAAATTAATTCCATATAAAGGTTGTTTAATCAATTTAGATTAATAGCATGTTGCTTATAATATCCAAAATATATATAAATTTATTAAGATGTGTTGAAATGGCATTGCCGACAATATGTTTTGATAATATATTCAAATATCTTTGCAGTTTTTTATACACCACTAATTTATTTGACTGATTTATTTGTAAAATTTTTCGTGGTTGCATAGTGAAAAAACATGGAAAAAATCATTAGAAGAAAACGCAGTGACAACTGGGCGGAAGAAGACAAGGCAAGTATTAATATATCAATGATCAGGTAAAATTATGCGTTTGCGTGCGTATAAATATGTACATACTTATATACATGTAAGGGCCTCAATGGGTTAAATCTAGATTATTCACCATACCTTGAAAGCAACAAGTAAGAATGAAGCTGTAGAAAAGAGGATTCAATTATATGCGGCAGTGAGAAGAGTGGCATGAAGAAAAACAGTTGAATATTAGATATTGCTAAAGTCGGTTACAGTCGTGAAATCTATTAAAGGTTGTCTAAAGTTTAAAGTCGTTTAAAAGTAGCAAAAGGGCAAATTCTAAAATCAATTCAAAGTTGTCTATCGTTTAATATTATTTATCATTCACATAACTTTACATTTTCAACTAAAATTAAATATTATTTTGTTTAAATATGGTTAAATTTTTGAACTATTAAAACTTTAAATAAACTGAATTATAAAACTACATACATATTTGTGTTCTCCTTTTGAATTGGACACAAACTCTTTACATTTGGGGGCTCAACCTTCGAACAAAATTGCTTTAAAAACGGCCTATATAAAACAAGTGCTTAATGGTACCTACATATAGTGTTTTTTTTTTGGTAAAAGTTGGAAACGGTACTATTGAATATAAAAGCCATATGTACATACAGGGTACACGAAATTTCTTAAATCAAGTGTCAGTTAAAAGAATACCATAAAAAGCATGAAATATTACATACATACATATTAAAGAAGTATATAAGAAGATAGAATGTGATTAAATGATTTCAAATAACGGATCAAAAAAATCAGGCCACAGTAAAGTACATAATACAAGAGCACGAGCGAGAAGAAAAAGTGAGAGTGATAAAGGTGAAGTAGACGTAACAATACATAAAACCGATGTGGTGAAAAAATCAAAGAAAGTAAACAAAGAAGGAAAAAATAAAAAAGTGACAGAAAAAGCAGTAGTAACCGAAACAGAAAATAGTACAAATAAAGAGATCAAAACAGAAACCGGGAATATTAAACTAGCAAACATGGCAAAAAATTTTGAAGATGATTTACATTTAAATGACAATAATCAATCAGACTTGAATAGTTTAATTCGTTTACTTAAAATTAAAATACAAAAGGACGACGAATATAACAACAAAGCGAATGTCACGGTAGACAGTTTTGCCAAAATAGTGCCAGATTTTGACGGTGAAAATATCCCAGTGGAGCATTGGCTCGAAAATTTTGAACAAAATGCTGAAGCATATGACCTACATGAAAAGCAAAAATACGTTCATGCCAGAAATAAAATTGTGGGCACAGCGAAATTGTTTCTGGATACGGTTACAGTAAGTGATTTTAACACTTTAAAAGACTGTTTATTGAGTGAATTTAAAAGAAACTATAGCAGTATTGAACTGCATAAAATATTAACCAACAAAAAAAAGGAAGAAAGTGAAACTTTTCATGAGTACGTACTGAAGATGAGAAAAATAGCGGCCTTAGGCAATATTGAAGAAAAATCGGTAATTAGATACATAATAGACGGTCTGAAAATAAAAAATGAACTGAAGTATCAGATGTACACGGCAACGTCCTACAAAGATCTACGTGAAAAATACGATATATTTGAAACGATGAACGTGAATCGTGAGTTTGACTATAAATGTAATAAAAGTACAAATAATACAAAAAATAAATTTACAAGATCTGAGCATTGCTATAATTGTGGTTCTACAGAACATAAAAAGAATGAATGTAAAAGTCCGGCAAAATGTTTTAAGTGCAATGGATTTGGTCATATTGCTAAAAATTGCAATAAAATCAAAAGCACCGAAAAAATTGTACAATTTGTTGTTGATCAGTCACGTTTTAAGATGATTTATTTTAATAATATCGAAATAAAATGCTTAGTGGATACCGGATCGGACATTTCGATTATAAACTACAGCATTTATAAAAAACATTTCGCAGCACACGCGTTAGAACAATGTAAATCAGTGTTACGTGGTCTCGGTAATACAAAAACTAAA
The DNA here is from genome assembly GCA_956483585.1 of Gymnocheta viridis. NCBI lineage: Eukaryota > Metazoa > Arthropoda > Insecta > Diptera > Tachinidae > Gymnocheta > Gymnocheta viridis. Next base: position 106,371,721 of record OY101441.1, on the reverse strand, counting down.
CCAATCGGAAGTTTATTTGGTACGGTCCGCGTTGATGATATAGTAACCGAACACAACTTTGTAATTATACCAGATAATAGTTTAACTTTTGACGGTATTATTGGACATGATTTTATTAAAAATTTCATTCTGATGGCAGACGGTAATGGTTATATTTTTAAAACTAAAGAAGTGACACATGATGAATTTAAAGTATATAATATTAGCGCAGAAGAGATAGATGTTGAATTCAAGTACAGAGATACAGTAAGTAATTTAATTCAAAATTTTACATTGTCAAAAGCAGCTGAAGAATGTCCTGTTAAGATGCATATAGTACCGAATGAAAAAATGAAACCTTTTAGACATGCTCCCAGTCGATTAGCACCAGCAGAAGAAGAAGCTTTAAATTCTCAAGTCGAAGAATGGCTAGAAAGTGGCATAATAAGAAAATCTTCATCAGATACAGCTAGTAGAGTAGTTGTTACCAAAAAGAAAAATGGTAGCTATAGAATATGCATTGACTTTCGTCAATTGAACGATATGGTATTAAAAGATGCATTTCCTGTCCCCATTGTTGATGAGGTTTTGCAAAAGTTGGCAAATCAAAAGTTTTTCACAGTAATGGACTTAGAGAATGGATTTTTTCACGTTCCCGTTGAGGAGTCCAGTAAAAAATATATGGCTTTCGTCACAAAAAGAGGTCTTTTTGAGTTTAATAAAGCGCCGTTCGGGTTTTGCAACTCACCAGCATGTTTTGTACGCTACGTCAATTACGTATTTCAAGATTTGATTAACGAAGATATTATGGACTTATACATAGATGACATTATTATTTATGGAAAAGTAGCAGATGAGTGCATAAAAAAGCTTGAACATGTTTTGAACACAGCCGCACGTTACAGTTTGAAGTTTAATTGGCCAAAATGCTCATTTATGAAGAACAAAATTGAATTTTTGGGACACGTCGTCGAAAATGGTAAAATATCTCCAAGTAATGCGAAAATAAAAGCAGTCTCAAAAGTAGCAGTACCTAACAACATAAAAGGTATTCAATCTTTTCTAGGCCTTACAGGTTATTTTCGAAAATTTGTAGAGGGGTATGCTCAAATTGTTCGTCCTTTGACTGACCTCTTGAAAAAAGACACGGTGTTTTGCATTGGCCAAAAAGAATTAAGGGCAATAAATATGATCAAGCAAATTTTAATAAGAGAACCAGTGTTGAGGTTGTATAATAGGGAAGCTGAAACTGAACTTCATACGGATGCCTCAAAAGATGGGTTTGGTGCGGCATTAATGCAAAAATATGAAAATCAATTTCATCCTGTATTTTTTTATAGTAAAAAAACATCTCCACAAGAAAGTCGCCTGCACAGCTATATATTGGAAGTGAAAGCAGCATATTTATCTTTCAAGAAATTTCGTCATTACCTCTTAGGTATTAATTTCAAGTTGGTAACAGATTGTGCAGCTTTTAAGCAAACTATTCAAAAGAAAGACATACCACGTGATGTAGCACAATGGGTGATGTATTTACAAGATTTCACATACACAGTCGAACATCGCACCGCAAGTCGCTTAAAACATGTTGATCACCTGAGTCGTTATCCAGTCGATGTTATGTTTGTCTCGTCAGATATATCTGCTAGATTGCAAAAACTGCAAAACGAAGATGAATGGGTCAAAGCAGTGGTAAAAGCGTTGCAGACAGGTCCGTACGAAAACTATAAAGTAAAAGGAAGCCTTTTGTATAAGTGTATTGACGGCAATGATTTGTTGGTTGTACCAAAAACTATTGAGTCCGAAATAATCAGAAATGCGCATATGAACGGTCATTTTGCTAAGGAAAAGACAATACATACAGTACTTCAGAAATATTTTATTCCGCATTTGGAACGCAAGGTTGAACAAATCCTAAACAATTGTGTGGAATGCATTATATACAACAAAAAGACTGGTAAAAAAGAAGGTTTTTTACACTGCATAGAAAAAGGCAATGTTCCGCTGCATACCATACATGTTGACCACTTGGGTCCATTAGATGTTACATCGAAACAGTATAAATATATATTTGCAGCTGTTGACAGTTTCTCAAAATTCGTTTGGTTGTTCGCGACAAAAACAACGAGCGCAGAAGAAGTAATTCGAAATTTACAAATGTGGTCAAATATTTTTGGTTTTCCCTGCCGAGTAATTAGCGATCGAGGTTCTGCATTTACTTCTAAAGTGTTCGAAGAATTTTGCCGTAAATCAGGTGTTGAGCACGTCGTAACTACAACGGGGGTACCACGCAGCAACGGGCAAATCGAGCGTGTGAATCGCACAATTTTATCAATCATCGCCAAACTGTCGCAAGATGAACCAGCTAAATGGTTTAAATATATTGGAATAGTGCAAAAGGCTATCAATTCATGCGTACATAGTTCGACTAAAGCAGCACCATTCGATCTAATGTTTGGTACAAAAATGAAAACTGATATCGACACCAATATACTTGAAATGCTTGAAAACGAATTGATTAATCATTTTAATGAAGAACGGCAGCAATTGCGAGCAGAAGCGAAGCGTCAAATAGAAAAGGCTCAAGAAACATACAAACGCAATTTTGACAAGAAGCGAAAGGAAGCAGTAGTTTATAAAGTTGGTGATTTAGTCGCAATAAAGCGAACTCAGTTTGTGTCCGGCAGAAAGCTTGCAAGCGAATACCTAGGTCCATACGAAGTTACAAAAGTCAAAAGAAACAACAGGTACGAGGTAAAAAAGGTAGCTGATGGAGAGGGTCCGAGTAGTACATCAACCAGTTGCGACTTCATGAAGCCTTGGAGGTCTGTGAACTACGAATCGCTATCATCATCCGAGCCGGATGATTTGCAGGATGGCCGAGTGTAAGGGCCTCAATGGGTTAAATCTAGATTATTCACCATACCTTGAAAGCAACAAGTAAGAATGAAGCTGTAGAAAAGAGGATTCAATTATATGCGGCAGTGAGAAGAGTGGCATGAAGAAAAACAGTTGAATATTAGATATTGCTAAAGTCGGTTACAGTCGTGAAATCTATTAAAGGTTGTCTAAAGTTTAAAGTCGTTTAAAAGTAGCAAAAGGGCAAATTCTAAAATCAATTCAAAGTTGTCTATCGTTTAATATTATTTATCATTCACATAACTTTACATTTTCAACTAAAATTAAATATTATTTTGTTTAAATATGGTTAAATTTTTGAACTATTAAAACTTTAAATAAACTGAATTATAAAACTACATACATATTTGTGTTCTCCTTTTGAATTGGACACAAACTCTTTACATACATATGTATGTATGTATATATATGTACGTATGTACGTACATTTTATTGAACTTTTCTATGTTAACTAGACTTTGCTGAAGGAGTTGGTAAAAGAAAGAGTGTCCACAATAGAAAACAAAAACACAGACACCAATTAATTCATAAAAAATGTACTTATTTTTCAGTTACACTTTGCTCAAACCTACCGATTGTCGAAATTACTTTTAAACCATTCATATTTTTTATTTTTCACACTTTCAAAAATGTATTTTTTACTTTTAACGATACAAACGTCAACTTATTAAACGGATAAAGAAGAGTGATGCCTACAATAAATTTTTTGAATTTATTAGTGTCTAATTGCAGCTTCATAGTGCTATTAAACGTTTGTGAATACTACTTTAACGATTTTTGCTTATTAGTCTCTAACAAAACGTTTGTGATTAAGGCTGTAAGAATAAAATATTTATTGAAAAACTTAACATACTATTTAATCGAAATATTGCCCTTCAAATGTTGACCAAGATTAAAAACAAAATATACAGGAACATCGATTGATGTTAAACGTATATTTTCAATATGTTCGATCGTTTGTGCGACAATCGCAGATGCTTTTAATTTGAAAACTTGAAAAAATATATGATTATACTTTGGAATAAACATTTGTTTAAATAAAATAGATTAAAAATTATTAATCTGTGTTTTTTCAGGTGCCTTTTTTTGTGCGTATTTTAAAGTTTTTTTTTGGAATATTTGCATGCATATTTAAATAATTGTTGTGCATATTTAAATTTGCCCTGACTATAAGTCTTTGAACATACTAAAGTCGAAAATTTAACTCAACGAAAGATATTAGTTAAAACTAAAAATGTTTCAAGGGTTAATTTTTACTTATTTCTGAAGTTCAAATTGAATTGTGGGCTTTAGTGTGCTTGCTTGGAGACTTATAGTAGAATTTTATGTCAAGTATTTTTGTAGGACATTTCTGCTGATCTATCGCTGTTTAAGGGGAAAATCCATACAGCGAATAGTTGAAGTTTCATTATGTTGGCATTTACGGGTAACTACTCGTATACATTGTATATCTCGCAAATCTTTTATAACGCAGTTGTAAAGAAAATTTATTAGTTTATTTTTAAATTTAACAAATGTTATAAAAAAACACCTTTATAGCACTCTCAATCTCATTTGATTTATAATTATAAGCACAATAATATAATAAATCATATATTCATATCATGCAACGTAAGAACATTCGACAAACTAATTTCGAACGAAAAGATGGTTAATAAATTATAACACAGCTCATTTGTAGAGTTATCGCGTGAGTACGAGTAATGTGTGTGCTTAACTAAATTTTATCAGTTGTGTTACATCAGTTAACCGCAAATAGACATATAATAATTAAGGTTTGTACTTAGTTAAGTTAAGATAAGGTATTCGTAATAGCAATAATTAGAATGGCTAAATAGCCAAATATTTAGATAATCATATGGGAGCCCTAAACCCAACAGACCTGCCATACAGAACAAATTATTGCACTTGCTTTTTTTATAAATTTTTTCCACTTTTTTATATAAAAATACAACTTCAGTAACTTTTCAAAAATATAGTTGAAGGTGTGCTGATGAGATGGTATAATTCATAATTATTTTTTTAATTGATTCAATTAAATATATAATTAAACATATAATGTTTCAGTTAATTATTTAACTATTACAATTAATCAATTAATTGGTAACTGAAAACGATTTCTATTGATCTTATAATTGTTACAATTAATATTTAATTAAAAATAAATTCAATTGAATGCGTGCAAAAAAGCCAAGATAATTCCAGTTCTCAAAAAGAACAATGGTTTCAGGCGATTGGTCATACTTTCATTCCTGTCTGAAGCTTCAAAAAATATCATGGAAACACAAATTTATGAATATTTGAGTCAACACAAATTTATCACGGATTATCAATCTGTACCCATGTTCTGTAACTTTGGCGAGAATTTCTCGCGTCGAAAAGATGTGAAACAAAATATTCCATCGTTTCTCGAAAAGTGGGAAAAAAGTGTGTCTGTAACTCATTTAGAAAGTTATTAAAAGAGCTTACGTCGTTACATTAAAAATGTCATTATATACAACTACAAGCTGAAGTGAAATTTTATACGTTGAAAACGCTAGTCATAAATATCGCTGATGGCGACAAAAATTTACTAACATTAAAAAAATTTCAACGACGGCGGCGAAAATACAACCGTCGGCTGTACAAAATAATGTATGGTGCGACTTTAATGTTTGTTGTTTACAAAATATCTGCAAATAAATAAAAACTAAATTTTTAGTGTATAAAAATAAAAAATATTTGTGCGTTTAAAAATCAAAGAAAGAAGTTGTTGCGTTTTCAAACATTTCAATCGAAAAGTTTCTCGACGCGGGAGTTACAGAACAAGGGTACTGGACTTAGACAGAGCAGTATCACTGTTCTAATCGATGTGGTGGAAGAACTTGATTCCATACTAGACAATGGCATGCTGTCTTTCCTTGTATTGCTAGATCACAGTAAAGCTTTTGATACTGTTAAACATTCTATCCTACTAGCAAAGCTCCAAAAATTTTTTAATTTTTCTTCTACAGCTAGCAAACTTACTGCCTGTTTGTCGATATCGAAAGAAAATTTTCTTTCGTATAATTACATTTAAAAAAAACAAAATTTTAATAAATCGGCAGCTAGCCGTTTTCTTCATTGATCTGATGTCAAACTTTCGTGAAGTTGATAGAGGGGTTCCACAAGGCTCCATTTTGGGTCCATCTGTTGTTTTCACAAATGCATGCGGACGATGTACAATTGGACTTAATTACCAAAATAGACAGTGTTACTTCTTGTATTGATTACATAAATAATGATCACAGTAGAGTTCATCACTACGCGTCCGTGAACGGTTTAAGCATAAATCCGTCAAAATCAAAATGTATTTTAATATCCAGGAAAGGTAAGCTGTTGCTGTTTATAGAACTTTCTTAAATGTTCTATTTCCGTTATTTTGAATTTCATGTTGTTGTATAATTTAGTGTTGCCAATCTTGCATACACGGTTGATTAAACCGTACTTAACCATCGCTGTATTTTCATGTTCGTTAAATCTTAATCTACATTTGAATTTCAACATTCAATATTCATATTTTCACTATTCAATATTCACTCTTATCGGGGAAAAAGTTTGTGTACAATTTTGTTAATTTTTTTGGAACTATTTCACGTGAACAAAATGTTCGGCTGTTTGTTCACGATAACGGTGATTGAATTTTTTTACTATTTAGAAAGAATTTCTCGTAAAACAGTAGTCTATCTGTTTTCGAATTCGGTTTAAGGAATTCCAATATGTGCGGTTTCGTTACCAAATGAAAAATATTTTTGGGTTTAAGCAGCCCACTGAAGCAACGTGTTCAGTAAGAACGAAGCAACCGTTGCGGCGGCCTTAATAATTCATTCCGTTAAGAGCATAAACAATTTCTGAGTATGAATTTCTTCAACGAGTTAACGCGGTAAGTAAAAACAGTACATTATTGTGATGCACAAGATGCAATTGTTGCTGCAATAAGCAAGAAATCTACACACGAAGCAAAAGTCGAAGCAACATGCCTTCATAGCTGCAACAATTCCCTCGTGTGTACTTTGCATTTACAAACTGGTCCATGAATATTCCTCAATAGCTCATTTTGTGATACGAAAAGCATTTGAATGTCAATAAATTGTCAAGGCCGGTAATTTTGGCAACGGAATTCTGACAAACGCTGAATTTTTCTGAGTGCATATTTTTATTTTCTCTTGTGCTTTCTTCTTCTTATTTGTCGTGGTTTAGCTAAAATTATTGGAATTACTGTTGTATATTTGTAAAGAATTTGTGTACATACGGTATGTATGTATGCATGTTTGAACATTAGGGTGGTTCACTTCCACAAAGAGATAATTTTTTTTTTCATTTGCAGCAAAAACTTTAGCAATTCTATAAATATGTAGTAGTAGTTTTTTAATGGGTTTGCAGAGTATTGACTTGTATCTATTGGTGTCATTGAAGATAAATATATTTTTATGGGACATTTGAGGCATCTTTATATCTGTTTAAGGGGAGTTTTACCTCCTTTTTCACGAAAGGGGCCAAAAAGACCCACGCTGCGAAGAGTTAGGGGATTAAAATGTTTCAGAAATATGTTCCTCGTAATGTTTTGGATTACTCTGTTGAGCACACTTTATAGCTTAAATATAAGGATTACAAGATTTCCTATGGCGATTCACTATAACAATTTGCAAAGAGGGGAAATTTCAGCTGAGCCTTCTTTTATGAAAACAAACTTAAAATTATTACAATATTAGAAGGAAAAAACTTAAGAGTATAATATACAACCCAATTATAAACAGAAATTTCTCATGAAATTTTTCCCATTTTCCTTTACTCCTATTATAAATAAAAATTCGCTTATTTTACTTTTTAGTTCATTTTTATAAACCGTGTTTAAGGGAGAAAAAATAAAAAGCTAAAGCTAGGGTTTTCCCTAAATAAAATTCCCTCACAGAACAGAAGGGAGTTTCAATTAATTGAAGAAATATTTTCCCGAGAAAACCTTTTCCCCATGAAACAAATTCATTGCGAATATTTATAATTAAGATAATATCTTAATTTGCAAAAAACGTATTCGACACCAAGCTTGACTGAAAATAGTTAATTAAATCATAAAAGTTATAAAAAGTATACACGCTCTTGCTCCCGAAGCATTCATATATAGAGGAAGTTCTAAATATCACTCCAAAATGTTCTTTAAAATAACTTAAAACTAAACTTAAAACTAGTGTTGTAAAAAATAAATAAAAAAAACAAAATATTTATCAAACTCACAACGAAGTGATGTATTTATATTAAAAGATGGGGGTTGTGCATTAATATAACCTATAGCCGATAAGTAATTTACGTTTGACCAATTGAAAAGACTTTGAGAGTCGTAAATTCTTTTTAATAAAACCTTAACATGGTCCAAAAAGCACAAATCGTTTTATCATTTCACAAACATATAAACCGACGGGAATGACTTTTGATTTTGAATAAAGAAATACATTTGAATATCTTTTATTTCGTGACTGATAATATTTTCCGATACAACACCTCAAAACTTTTCTTTTAAAAAATTCAAATTCCTTTAATGTAGTAGGAGAAATGCTAAACCAAATTGTAAAATCATATAAAATACTTGTTTTATAGAAAAAGAAGTTTTGTTTTCATTGGTAAACTTTTATTATTAAAAATTCTTGTAAATATTCCCATTATTTTATATACTTTTCCAAGTGCGATTCGGGCATGTTTATTAAATTTCAAAAGATTATTAAAATGCCTTGGTAACTAACAAATGATTAGAAACTTTATTCAATTCTCAATTGGGGGACTCTTCGTGTGCATATATTGAAGAATTATCGACACATAACAGACCCTTTATCTATAAAAAAAGTTGTTCGTTGGTTTTTTTCACAAATATAATTTTCAATGAATTAAAGATCAATGGAAATAACGCTTCGTAGCAAACTGCTATTGCAAACGTAGCAGATGTTTGAAATCTAGAATATATGCTACGATACGCAACAACAAAACATATGACAGTGAGTTTTGCATCAGTTGATGCAGACTTTTGCAAACTGGTTATTCAAATTTGCATTACCAAGAGAGACTCTCTCAGAGAGTATAAATTATCAAAATATGTGTGTATGTGTGCAAAACAGTGTTGCCATATGTGAAGATTTATCTTATTTTTAAAGTTTTTTGAGGTGCCAAAAAGATTAAAAGATGTTTTAGCTAAAAAAAGGTTTTTTAATATATGATATTTTGCACTCTTAGTCTATTACTTGAGACTCTTGTTAACTACATATTTTCTTCTTTACTTCATTAAAAGTACGAAAAGAAGTTAACCTTAGCAACACTGTCTACTTCCATCCATTAAATTGCAACGTTGTTTGACTTTTATTGCATGTACAAATATTTTAATACATTGTAAAGGATGAATATATCTGTTTTAAAAAGTTCAACAAAATTTATGTTAATAATTGTACATGCAGTGCGCGTTATCAGGTTAGCGCCACCCCCTTCCACCGAATGTTAGTGTTAAATATTATCTTAAAAATATTAAGGATATATACGAGTACTTGGGAGCCCAAATAATTGCCTGTTGCGTTATGTAACAGTTTATTAAAAAAGTTTGATTTTGACAGTAAATTTTCAAAATGTGTTGAGTTCCTTCCTCCTGCCTGGCACCTACTAATATTATGAAAAGCAATAATAAAAATACTTCCCAATTAACGAAATTCTTTCAATTTGAATAATATTGAACAAATTGATGACGAATGGCGAGTGTTGCTCGACTTCAACGTTAAAGAATATAATTGATTGGCTGAAAAGAATATTAAAACATTTTGGGAAATCATTTTGAAAGCAACTCGTTGCGATGGTTCTGAAGCTTTTACTTGTTTGAAAAAATTAGTTTACACAGTTTTGTCAATACCAGTAGCAACACCTCATGTCGAAAGAATTTTTTTTTCTCAAATCAATATCAATAAAAACAAACTAAGAAATAAAGTAGATATACCAACACTGTGTGGTATTTTAAGGACCAACGACTTTTTGAAAAAATCTGATCGTAATTGTACAAATTTTGAACTAACAAAAGAAATGAATAGCAAGATTAATAAAGAAATGTATAATGTAACCATAAAAAATGTATGAATTTTATGTAAATACGTTATTAATCTAATTATAGGCTGTTAACTTCAAATTTGGCCTTTTGATTTTTTTTTGTTCTATTCGAAGATTTTTGAAAAAAAATATATATGGCAACACTGGTGTAATATGTTATTTAGCTGAATGCATATTGAATTTTTTAAGTAAATTTTCCTTTTTAAATAAATTTAAAGAGAATGAAACCCATTTTTGTGTTGTAAATAAATGTTTTATAATCAACTACTGTCAAGCTAGTCACAATAATTTACAAAAATTATTTAAAAATGTATAAAAAGAATTGTTATTGTTTTAAAATTTATAATTTTTATGCTAAATGTACAGATAATATGCAACGATGAGTGATTTACGCTAATATTTTTTTTCAAATTTTGTTTCATTTGCTAAGAAAAAATTTTGTTTGGGATTAAAATGATGAGCTGATTTTTTTATGTGTATATTCAGGTCTCTAAGTCTAGATTGATATTTAACTTGAGCACCTGGGAAAAAAACTTTCGTCAGAAATTGACGGCCCTAATGTTCATAACAGCTTTCGAAGTTTGTTTTAAATATTTTTTAAATCGATGGTGAATATCGAGAAAAATAAAAAAAATTTATTAGTTTTGTAGTTAAAAGTCATTCATTGTTTCACCAGTTGTTGTTCTGTCGTCAGTCCGTGAGAGAGTGTATAATTGAGTGTCATTGCTGTGCAGTTATTTACGCGATTTATTTTTATTTTTTTTTTTATTAATTTTACTTGTTTGTTTTTTTTTGTGATCGAAAACTCACAATGATTAAAACATTTTAACAAGTTAGTACAACGAACATTTTCAATTTACTTTAATTAATTTATAAAAAAAAGTGCATTTACTCGTGTTAATAAAAGTGGTTTTTGTACGTCTTTTTTTGTTTGTTTGTTTTATTTCTTTTTTGCAAATACAATAAAGAAACATTCCGTTACGTGACATTTTTGCTAAAGTTTTATTTATAATTTGTAGTAACAATTAAAATTTTATGACTAAAAGATCTTAAAGAAAATGAAATAATAAAATAAATATTAAAAAAAATTGTGAAAGAACTGTTTTTAAACAAAAGATCAAATAAACACTACAAACAAAACAAGAGTAAGTGGAATTTACTTAAATAGGTATATTCAACATTTTTAAGGGCTTTAAGTAATTGTTTACTTTTTTCAAGTGCGTTTTAAGCACCGCTAACCCGTTTGACGAGCCGGTATTATTAAATAAACTTGTTTTTTCTTCGGTTTTAAATGAGCTGGTAGGAAGTTCAATGAAACTTAAAAATTTAAAGTTAGGACGATGAGACTTTTGTTGTTAATTGTGTCGCATGTGCAACCATTTATTGGGGTGGCCCACAACAAAATCATTCATCGTAATTCTTAGACTAATAGGCTAAAATTCGTAGCTTTGTTAAGGAAGAATTGAGCATGATATATCTGCAGCGTATACAGAACAACTTTAGTTTTCTTAACCCAACTTTTTTATTTCGCTTGATATTGGAATTGATGTTAAAATTACCTTCGAAATTTGTCTTCGAAAAACTAATTTAAAATAATACTATTTCAGCCTCCTTTTCTTTTGTCAGAGTAAAGTGGATCAACAGATCAATCAAAGTTTTATTTACAAATTTGAAATATTTGAAGTGTAAAATTCTAGGCCAGGCCTACTAAACAGATTAAAAAATTATATATCAAAATTTTTTTCAATATCTTTCCTTATATGTGAACTTTTTGAAACGTTTTCAAATTTGTCTGCAAGCTATAAAATCGTTTAAAAAAGCATGTATTTTCTGAGACATTAGCTTAAGACTTGAAACTACGAGTAGTATCTTATCATGCTACCACCCCCATTATCCCACTCTCACTCTATTCTTTCTCAGCAAACTACCCCAAAACACTGTCAAAATATGACCTGTCCAAGTTTTTACAATAAAAATGATTTTAGCATAAGATGTGAATTCCCCAAATCTAAAACAATAAAGACCGATTAAATTTATAACGCTTTTAAATTACCCGATCGCATTAAAAGATTATTTTGTTAAGTTTTGCAAAAAAAATTTGTTATCTCTGACGTCAGATTACTAGATTTTTTTTCAATAAAAACAATCGATATCTTATAAAATTTCAAAGGTTCTTTAATTAACTACTTAGCTAATGTTGCTTGCTATTGATCGCCAAGACAATGTCAGATATAATTATTATTTTATTAAATTTTTCAACACGTTGTTTACCAATTTACATAATTGCAGATTTAATGCAAAAAACCCATTTTATTAAAAAATATTAATTTCTAAGAAATAAATCCCCTTGTTTTGAAATAGTTTGATAACTTGTTGCTTCTAATTATAAATTCTAAGCGTGACGTTTGAAAGTAGAATTGGAAAAAGTACTAGCGTTATTTTCTGCTAACTTAAAAACTAAATAAAGAAAAAAGCTTTAATAGAATTAAATAAACATTTTTTTACTATCAATATCCAACTATAAAAAAAATTTAAAAGAGTGTTGGGAAAAAATTTTAAAATTTAAATTTTTCGGTTGAAGAATTTATTATAATAAAAGGTAATCTGATTTGGGTGCTTCGAAACAGAATCAGGTTCGGCGGGTTCATGATGCTGAAAAATATTAAAATTTTGCTGAAATACGAAAATTAATGAAACACCCAAAATATTTTTGCGGCAACTGATTGAAGTGCATTTTAAAAGTTGTCCCTCCGTCCAGTTATTTTTTAATGAATAAAGTTTTCAAATGTTAAGAAATTTACTATTTAGCAGGTTCTAATATTCATTTAAAAAGTTAAATATGTACAAATAAACACGGACCTCTATCGTGAATATTTTTTCCCCTTTTCCCTGATGTTTCAATCGTGCATAGTTCCCGCGAAAAATATTCGCACGAAAATATAAATTCCCCTTATAACGAATAATATTTTGCAGTGTTAGTTTTTCACTTTTCTCTTGGTTTTGTTCACTTATTTTTTGCAGGCAAACTGAATAAAAACATTATGTAATTTCAATATTTTGCTTTTAATTATATACACCAATACCCCGGTTTGCGTCGTTCCGAAGATACGCCTTTAAAAAAATCTCCGTGATTTAGAAGTTGCGTCGTTAGTGGCTGCGATTTGCGTCGTTAATATGCAAATTTTTGTACAAAGCTAAAACAGAAAAACGGGATTTCCCATTAAGTCTAATGCAAATATGTACAATCCAACAAACTTTAGATAATTTCATTTAAAAAATCAGCCAGATTGACAAATGCAACCGTAATCGATATAGATAATCGATTAAGATGACTCAAGCTCAAAATAAAAAATTAACTTTTACTATAGGGTCCGCCATCTACTGTTTTTTTCAACTAGTGCTTATTTCGTGAATGGTAACACTTAGCTCATGTCTGATTTGACAGATAATTAGTTTTATCCTTCCGCTGAACAAATATGGTTTTGTATACGCTTGAACAACGCTGTGAAATATTGCCTGCGATCGACTTACAGATGAAGCTTATTTTGATCTTGGCGGGTATGTAAATAAGCAAAATTGTCGCATTTGGTGCACAGAAAACCCGCACGCATACGTTAAAAAGCCGACGCACCCAAAACGAGTCACTGTTTGGTGCCGATTTTGGTCCAGAGTCATAATTGGGCCATTTGTCTTCGAAAATGAGGAAGGAGTGGCCGTTACAGTTATCGGGCCATGTTGAACGAATTTTTGTTCACAAAAATTGAAGAGGAGGATATTGGCAACATTTGGTTTCAACAGGACGGCGCTACGTGCCACACAGCTGAAGCTACACTCGATGTTTTGCGCCCTGTTTTCAAAAAAAAAAGTTATCTGGCGGACCATATACTTTAACTTTTACTTTTTTTGCTTTTTACTATGAATTCTTTATTTTAAATTTTAATCGTATTATTTTTTGTTATGCTTTTTCTATGTTTCTTTATGGGTTTTCTCATGAATTGCTATACATATTTTTATTTTAATAAAAATGTGTAAAAAAAAATTGTATTTTTTGTTCAAAAATCTATTTTTTCACATAAAATAAAGAATCTGGGAACCAATCAAGTGCCAGGCCCACTACGTCACATATATTCGTTCTTTCGTACAATTACATTTAAAACAAAAACAAAATTTTAGAATTTGTTTTAAATGTAATTGTACGAAGGAAAGAATTCGATCGACATAGTAGGGCTTGCAGCAAATGAAAATCAGTAAAAATGTATGGAAAATCAAATTTCGGTTTGCGTCGCGTTTCTACGGTACCAATTAGCGACGCAAGCCGGCGGATTGATGTATTATAGTTTTTAAATGTTTTTTTTAGTAAATGCTGTTCATTATTCATAATAATAATTTAAAAAAAACACAACCTTTTTGAACAGAGTGTGCATCTCTTTAGTAAACAACCGTTGGTATGGAATCATTCACTGCACCAGTGTTACCAAGTTAGGGACTTTCCGCCTAAATTTGGAATTTTTGTTTGCATTTAGGGATAATTCTAGGGCGAAAAAGGAGTTAGAGGGAATTTATGGGCCAAAAATATTACTTTGGAAGATTTGAGGGGTTTTCTTAAGAGTTGTGTTTTTTTGTGGTATTGTCACTGTTGGCCGAAATATTACTACCATACATTTATTTATTTTTTATTTAATATAAATTTATTAGTAACAGTAAACACAATTCCTCAAGAATTTAACATAAAACTAAAAAATACCAAAAAAAAAGAAATATCAAAGAATTTATATTTATGTTATATTTCGTTAATAAGATTGGCCATCCCTCAGGGAAGCCTTAAATGTTCACAGAGAAACAAAAAAATACCTATATTGCGCATCAATGAAAGCTGACCCTCATCTATCAGTTAATAAATATGTTAACATTTCGTTTTCAACTGGAAGAAAAGTTGCTGAAATGAAACTATTATTATTTATTATTTATTAATAGACAGAAAGTGTTGTACAATTCAAGGTTTCTTATTATAATATACATGTAAAATAGTTTTCCATCTATGTATGGCATAACAATAATGTTGTGTGCCAGATTAGCACGATACTAATATATTTTTTAAAGTGATTTAAACTGATTTATTTTGTTTATAATGTTCAGGTACGTATTAAAAAATTATTTCAAATATTAAATTCATTATTTAACAATTGCTTATACTTCAGACATAATTCAATGTACTCATAAAGATTCTTATCACTAGAGCCATTAAGTATACTAATAACTTCATTTAAATTAAGCTGAAATAAAACTATTCTGTTAACAGTGTTGATCACCTTGGGAAATTGGTTAAGCAGTTAGAAGAAGATTCCTAATCTTTGCGATAAATTCGGAAATAAAATACAAACTATTTTTGAGGTTCCCAAACAAGCCAAAAACTCAAGTTTTTTCTCAATCAAATTGATGAGAGGATCGTATCTAGACAAACTGTTGACTAATTCATTGAACGTTTTTACTTAAAATTAAAATTATTTTTTATAAATAAATAAACAAATAAATAAATAAATAAATTAATTAATTAATTAATTAATTAATTAATTAATTAATTAATAAATAAATAAATAAGTAAATAAATAAAAAAATAAATAAATAAATAAAAAAATAAATAAATAAAAAAATAATTATTTAATTAATTAATAAATAAATAAATAAATAAACAAACAATAATAAATAAATAAATAAATAAATAAATAGATAAATAAATTAATTAATTATTTAATTAAAAATAAATAAATAAATAAACAAACAAATAAATAAATAAATAAATAAATAAATAAATAAATAAATAAATAAATAAATAAATAAATTTTATTGGTGCTAAAAATTTTTAGAGCTTTTAAATTTTATATTAGAACAGGAAAGTTGGTAAATATTGAAGATTATTGGAAAATATATAAAAATTTCAGTTAAAACTTAGGAAAGAACGCATACATATATTTTTCCACAATGCAAACTTTGAAAAAAATGATTTAGAAATATTTAATGTTTGTAATTAGTTGAACTTGAAAGGAACTTTTTGGTCAAAATCCGAGTTATAATAAATAATAAATTTATCAAAAAATTAAAAAAAGAAAACTCGGATTTGAACTTGAGCCAAAAAATTCCTTTTAATATTATTTAGATATCATAAAAAAACTGAGTGCTTTAATGTAATATAATTTTTCTAGATGAGCTGGCCGTATTGATTGTAGAAACTTAACTTTAATTTACTATTTAAATAAATTATTACCTAAATACTCTTAAAAATCGACGATTAAATACGCAATTGATTGCGATTAATTATTAACTGGCATTTTCTTTGATACAAATAAAGGTTGCATTAAACTTGTTACGAAAGCATTTTGCGATTTTGATTTATCTAGAAGTAGATTACAAAAATTAGCCCATAAATATTGTATTTACTTACTGTTTAAATAAAATCATAAATTTACAGATTAACATTTTTATTGCTTCTTTTTAGATTTTTTGTTTGTTTTTTAGATTTGATAAGAGGTAAAAAAGTTGTTTCAAAAGAATTTACTTACACTACATTCATTTATTCCACAATGTGTTTCTAGGTGAATGTATTTTAGAGGGTTTTTTTAGAAACTAAGCTACGAAAAATGTCCAAAACTTGGTTTAGTCGAAGAAAATGTTGGAAAATGTCGCAAGAAACGACAAATAATTTCAACGGAAGCACTTAAGGGCGTGTTCGTGCTCCTATCAGAGAAATGACGTTGAATTATGGCAAAAAGCGTGCTGTTGGCTGACTTCAAAGTAAAGATGGGATCGTGAGTAACTTTTTTATGCTAATATACATCACAGCGCTCTCCTACGCCGGTGTTGTATCAGAATCGTCGGCGCGCCTCGGCGAAGTAAAATAATTATTAAATAAATAGACACAATAGAAGAAATTAAAAAAATAATGAATCAAGTTTTCTTATTTCCACCACTCACTCACTATCGATTTCCTAAGAAAGGTAACCCACTTTCTGGTTAGTAGGCATTTTTTATAAACAAACACATACTGAGAATCCTTTTTGCTTTGCCTGCAGCAACACCTGGGGCTTAGGCAGGAATCGAACCTGCAAACCCCAGACTAATAATCTAGTACTCTATCCATTACCAGAAAGAGGTTCCCATGAGTGATATTTCTCTTAAAAAACCTGTCTTCCTTGTGAACGAAATTATTCTTGTTTTATAATTTTGATTTTATCTGGTTCAGGAATTCAATGTCATTTAAAAAAAAAAACTAATTATATATTTTTTTGGTTTTAATGGTGTTTTCCAACTTTTTCAGGGATGTCTGCTTATTAAAAATATTTAATCTTCGTAAAATATATACGTTATTTAATATATTAAAGTGGACAATACAAAACACAATGTTAATAACTTAAAAGTGTCACAGCTAATGATTGTCGTCACTAAACAATTTTTTTTTGTTTCCCATCAAATTTAGAAGAGAGCATAACGAGCTTTTGGTGGAATTTAAAAAATTTTAAACTATTGATATATTCATTATTCGATATATTATTATTATAAATATATTTTCGCAATCGGTTCCTCGAATAACTTTAAGAAAATATTTAAAATTAACTTTAAATAGAAGTTATAGGAGTCCTTAAACAGAGTTTCTTCAACTCCATATGTGCTTAATTAAATATTTTATATTATTTTATAAGATATATATTATATTTTTCAGGAGGTTTAAAATATGTTTTAAAAAAATGTGATTGAAAGTCTACTGATGTGAAGCACCAGTGAACTTCAGCATATACTTGTAGATCACTTTGTAACAACACAAAAAATAGCCACTTCTTTTAAAAATGAATTGATAGAATATCTCCAGTAATTTAATACATCTTATTCTATTTTCCTATAGTATATTGAATTTCATTTGTCTAGGATAACTAATTTTATTTTTGCTCAAAAAACTGGCCAAAAAAGCAAAAATAAATTTATAGAGATCTTAAAAATTAAGTATGCAGCTCAAAACTCAACATCATATTTTGAATTTTTAAGGCTTTATGTTGCGATTTGTAGCTCTAAGACACTGGTGAAGTCAGGAAAGTGAAGAAAATTACATGCGTTTTGAATGTTTTTTTTTTGGTTTCAAGATGTTTATATGATTTTTTTGTAGCTAAACGAATAAAGGTATTACATTGATTTTTTTTCACTAAAAGATCTGTCCAAAGCTATTTTTGGTATTTAAAGAAGAAATGATCTTGAATATTAATATTGAAACAATTCGTTTAAAATTAAAAAAAAAATTACAAATTTTTATGTGCAAAAAAAGAAAAAGGTTTAAAAAGTGAACGTAGCAAATGAATACCACAATAAAATTTAGAATCTCTAATTTTAGACCCAAAAAAAGATTGCGGCAGTTTGCGCCATTATTTTTAACGATTTTTTTTAATTTTTAAATTAATTTTTTTGTACTCATGAGGCACTTACTTCTTGAAGTACTTTTTTCACATCATAATCTTTTGTGTCTGTTTAATTGTTGATTTTAAATGTTATTCATATTGTTGGAAAAACATAAAAAAATCGAACACTAAATTTTTTATTTCAAATTACACCTAAAACTATCAAAAAAACTCAATCATTCAATTCAAAAAAAACCTTTAATAATTTTGGCCAACTTTTTGGCTCAAATATTCCCCTGTGCGCTGTGCGACCTGAGTGTTCAAATTGAAATATATTCCAGGAATTACGAATAAATATTTTTGATTTTTATTTATTTGAAAAGTTTTCCATTCAGTTCTTTTTGGATGAGAAAATATTTAAAATGCCAGGCAATTGCCTTTTTAACTGACAAATTTAAACTACAAATAAATACGGATTTTTCATTACATTTAATATATTATCAGTTACTTTTTTGTTATTTACATACTTTTTCTTTTGTAAAAAATAAACCACATTCAAATCTTTGAATGAAAAAAATGCAGCAGAAGAAAAATTATTTATTTTTAAGAAATTTAATCAGTAGATTTTGTTGAAATTGAATAACTTTTCAAATATTTTTTTTCTATTTATTTATTTGTGTTGTACCACACACAGGACGGTAAGTCTTATTTTTCAGAAAAAAAAAGTACATAAAGCAAATTTAAAATTTATTATTAATTAAAATAATAGAAATATGATTATTTTTATTTGTCTTATTTATAAATCAAGAACACATTTGGCAACTTTCTATACAATATTTGCCAAATAAACCCTTGACAAAGAAAGAAACTCTTTATATATAAGGCAGTAACTGCAATACATATTGAAAACAAAACTATAGCGGAAATCACCGTTCGTTTCACAAGAAAGAAATATTTTTGTCGAAAAATTTTAAAAATTTCATTGTTAAGAATTTGTTTTAAAGTTTTAGCAAACTAAATTTAAATTGATAACTTGTTCATTTTCTTCCTTGCCAGTTTATTATTTATTTATTTGCAGAGTTGAATGCATAACTTTGCCGCACGGAATAATCTAGTATTTTCACGCGAAGCAAGCGTCCGGTTTTTTGTATAAAGTTTCTGAAACTTTATAAAAGTTTTGTTTGACATTGAATTTTTGTTATTTTAGCAATATTTCTTTCAGCAGTCTTAAAATCAATTTAATTCCAGCACAGGCAGTTTTGTAGCGGCTCCGTCGCCGTAAAATTTTTTAAGCACAGGAGTCTACTTTTTATGATTGTAAAAGTAAAACTAAACACACAGCTATTATAGCATTGCTAAACCTTTGCAATTATGAATTTGCGACGGTTTTTGGTTATGCAGAGTTGTTCAAGTGATGCAAATCTCAGTTTCATGTATTTTGTTGTTGTGTTCTTGCAGAATCTAGCACGTATGCTAGATTTGCAATATATGCAAGGTTTACAAGGGTAGTTTGCAACGAAGAGTGATTTCCGCTAATATATATGAAACAAGAGATTTATATGGCAAAAAAAATTCACAACCTCAATCTTTTGATTATTAATGAACAAATTACGTACAACATTGAAATGTGACAATCGCTTCTGAATAATGATGCTTAGGCCATTTGCTGATGATGCCCACGCATTAACACGATGCAATTCTTGATTTACGGACAAAACCATCTCATTTTTACAACTGATATAAAGTAGGATATCATCCGCATACATTCTAGTCTTACATTCTGCTAACACACAACGATCTCCCGTTGGAGTACAATGAGAACAAAAGTGGGCCAACTATTGAACCTGGCGGAACTCCTCTTTTCAAAGGAAGAACTTTTAAATTTTTGACATGCGTATCTACATATTGGTTAACAATAATTTAATAGCAGTGGTAGACAAATTAAAGTACTTACTTAATTTATAACAAAGGATATTGTTATCTACAGTATCAAAAGCCTTTGAATGGTCTAGTGTTAGAAATTCGACCACCAGTATAAACGTAGTATATGTACCTATTTTAGTTACATTCATTTAAAGAGAAAAAACTACCTAATTACTTCTTCCCTTCCCCATG
Source organism: Gymnocheta viridis (assembly GCA_956483585.1). Lineage (NCBI taxonomy): Eukaryota > Metazoa > Arthropoda > Insecta > Diptera > Tachinidae > Gymnocheta > Gymnocheta viridis. Next base: position 106,351,241 of record OY101441.1, on the reverse strand, counting down.
GTAAAAAAGCTATAAACGAAATAAGATTGCATACAAACACGCACATTTAAAAAAAAAATATTTTTACTCATACACATATTTATGTATGTATTTAGATACTCTTAAACACTCTCATTGCATGTGTACGTGTGTATTTTTAGCATTTGTAGTGGTGTCAACTTTATGAGCGTTTTATTGCTTTAATACTAAACCGATTCAAATATATAGTCGGTCACTAAGGCTCAACAATGTTTACCATTCGGCAAAAGAGTGAAGAAAATCAGTTGGCAAACAAAGGAAAAAAAGGATCTAAAATTTTTCTTTGCCTATTTATACATAGATTTGATTATTGTGGACTTCTCTTCGGATTTCTAAAGTGACATCTACTACCGCTGATAAGCAACTATGTTGTTTTCTGATTTGAATGAATTATTATTTATTTTATATTTTATTTTAAGTTGATGATTGATTGATTAAGGACTATTTAAAATTATTTGCAAAAAAATTGTAATCAAATTTCTTGTCTTTGTAATAACATGTTGTTGGAAAGTGTAGCCGGTTTTTCAAAGATTACTATATTACATTTATTAAATGATAAAAAAATGTAATCATATTATTAATTAATATATTTAACATGTAATACACATATCGCTGTCCCCTTCCCTAGTGAAAAGTCATCTCCTCAAATGCACATCATCACACACTGTAGCAACAGTGTGCAACAGTGCAGGGAATTCAAAATTTAAAGCTACTCTTCAGCAAATAAACTTGATTTAAATTAACATGTTTTATAAATAAATTTTCCTGTTTTCTCTAGAATCATCCCAGAACATCTACACTTTCAATTAAGATTTGTTTAATAAAGATGTATGGACCTTAACATTATTTATTTTTTCAAGTACGTAAGGTACCTTAAATAACGTTTGCATTACGAATGTAGTATTTAATATTTATTTCTCACAACTTATTTCTCCCTCGCAGTATTACAATGGAACCATACAACCAACGACTGGTTTATCTTGTCGTTATATCACGAAAATATTTTAATTTGAATTTACAGCATTTCATGAAACTCTTAATTAATAGCAGCGGCAAATTTGATTTCTCGAATAGAATAGAGTCGTATTGTAGTTATCTGGTGTTTTCGCTTTCATAAAAGTGATAAATTTAATTTTTTCAATTGAAAATTTCATTTTAATGATGTTCAACTTTTTATCATCTGAGAACTTTTTTTTTAATTAAGAAGTTTTCGTTATTTACTGTTGTTGCAAAATGTTTAAACTATTTAACAAAACGACATAATTGATTTGAAGAATGAATGAAATTAAAACAGAATTATGAAAAGGAAGCAAACAGATGTGAGTAATCACAGTAAAATACCCAGGCGTATCGAACAAAGGTAAATTCATCTCCACAGAAAAAAGACTTTGACGTATCTCCTACACTCAAATTGCTTATGAAAATTTACAGTTAGAAACGAAAAATATGAGCAGCAAAAACTTATGAGTTGTGCTAATAATACTGTGTTCAGACACACACCTTAATTGCGCAATTAGCGAAGTTTGCCCAATTACTTCCTTAATTATGCTCAATTTACCAGACAATAAGACAATTAATAAAATAAGCAATTAATACTTGATTGCACCACTATTTGAGTGAAATTCGAAATGCACAGGCTACCAGTTGCAGGCCGCCGGCCTACTTGGGTCCAGAAATATATTCCTTTACGATACCCGATCTAGACAGTGAAAAGAAATTCTCCTTTAACCTATATTGTGGGCGGTGTTGAACCAACCCGTTTTACAGATAAATTGGTTTATTCTTTTCAGTTTGGATTCCGTAACGTCTGCGAGTTCGGTTAATGTCGACTTACCTAGTTTCATAGCTATGTGATAGGACAGAGCTGGACATTGACAGAGGAGGTGCTTGACAGTTTCTTCCTCCTCCTTATTTTGATAACTTCTGCAAAAATCGCTGAAAGCGAGATTCAATCTTCTAGCGTGGACATCAATGAAACCGTGCCCTGTTAGGATTACCACGAGTATGCGCAGCTAATGTCGGGGGATCCCTAGTATGGTGGCAGGTTTAGCTCGATCATAATGGGGCCATACTGATTCATTGCACCATCTAGATTGTGCTATCCCTATAATTTCTGCTGTGTGAGAATTTTACTGCTCTTTCGTGGGACACCTACTAGCCGGTCGGTTTCCCATTCTTGCAAACGAGAGCCTTCCTTGGATAGCTTGTCCGCAATTATATTGCAGGGCACGCCTGCATGCCCTGATACCTAGATTAGCGCTAGGTTTTAATGTGACGTCATCTCATAGAACGACCTTCGGCATTCCTTTACCAGCTCAGATATTTACTGAGAATTAATTTCAGTGAGAAGAAACAATTCTTTACAATATAATTCTCTATAATTTTTATTTTTTTTTGCTTTTGTTGTTCAATTTAATAAATAATTAAAACTTTAATCAAATGAATTAATTATTGAAACAAAATATTTTTTCGATTAAAATATTAATTTAAAAAAACATTTTTTCAATATTTAAATAATTGTTTCTCTTTAGGAGCTGTTTACTTAATACTTAAAGTCATTTTGGGCGATTTTGACCACTAAATCATTTAAAAGAAAAACTTTTCTATACCCCCGCTCTTACCGCAACTACTGGCTTAAGGCGTCAATAAATCATCAAACATCTCCTCTCCATAACAAAGATTTGCCCTCGCGGTTGGTGACACATTTTTTTATAAAAAATGTTTCTTATAAAATCTTAAGCCTTCATTAATCGGATCACAGTCAGAAATTAAAATGTCTAGTGGTTCAATTTTTTAAAATATATCAAATAAATATTGAATTTATTAACACATACTATAACAATATCGTGTCTAAATAAAAATATACGCATGTGTGTTTGATGTCTTTATGAGGAAAATATTAAATTATTTATAAAATCAACAAGTCGCCTCATATTAATTTAACTGAAATTAAAGCCGACAAATTGTTATTTTTTTTTTTTGTATGAACCAAATTATTTACTTATTCGGTAAACAAAAAAAAATATTTTTTATAATAAAATAAAGTCTCACAATTAACGACAGTGGAGTCTAAGTGGTTCCAGGGGAATTTAAACGTTTGTAAAATAATATTTAATCTAATGCATAACAGAGCAGCGTTGTTTTCGGAGGACGCTACAACCTCCATCGCCAGTGTTCCTGTATATTTCACCACTTGTCAGGTGGTGCTGGTTGCAAGTAAATTTAAGTTTATATTTATGCAACTCTTTCGAGGATATAGAATATGAGACTTATTATGACTTCAAGTGCTCACAATATCAATTAGGTTGGATTAAAAAACAAAATAGAGTTGGACATAAAAATCACATTCAAACAATCACCCTTATCGCGAATAAATTGCAAAGATTTTGTTCACGTGAAATATTTCCCATGAACAAAAATGACGAACAAAATCGTACACAAACAAAAATTGGCGATCGCAATTTTAGAAGAAAAAAAGAACAAATTTCATGTGAACTTTTATTCCCGATAAGTTTGAATACTTTTTTAGTCTTTGATAACTTCATAACAAATTCATAAAAAAAGTATTATTATAATTTTGGTCAATTTTAAGTTTGGCTTTCAAATGGTTCTTTTTTTCTAAAAAAAATAAAGTTTCAAAGATTAATTTTTGCACTCTATCGCTAATATTCATCTTAATCAGATTTCACTGTTACAAAATCATCACGCATGTTACACGTTTTTGCTATTAAATCAGTGTTTCGAAAATAACTATACAATAATTTTTGTTATTTATTTTATTTTAAATCTAATCTAAAAGACAAATAAATAGTTTATTTAATATAAAAATGAAAATTGGTATGGGAGTGGAACTATTTTGTACTCATATAGATATATGTATACACCCAATCCTGTTTTTACACGAACTTTTTATACACGATTTTGAAATAACACGGTTAACAAAAATAATCTTTTCCTGTTTTTACACGACTTATTTTTACACGGGTAAAAATATTTTTGGGGAATTTTCAGTTCAGGTAGTACACACATATGTAAACAAGAGCTGCCATATATTTTTTATAACTTTCATAACTTGATTGTACATACTTTTAAAAACTTATTTTTTGGTAATATAGTTTTTTTTTATTATTAATAGCAAATTCTTCGATTTCGATTTTCTAATTAATTAACGAGCTTGAGGTCACTTTTATATAAAAAAAATTCTAAATTTATTGTCGATATTTCGCTATTCCTTTGATAGCTTCCTCAGGGTGAAAAATCTTTTAACAATCAAAATCACAATTAATTAACAAATAGTAGAAATGACTGTATGGCTCGATACAAGAAGCTGCACAAAGAGATCTCCAAAGTAGGATAGATACGTTCCATAGCTCAATTCGCAGACGTACTTAGCATATCTTCGTACGAAACTAATATTGAACCAGCGCGACGCATTAGGATGCGCTTACTATCAGGCACTAACACCACCGAAGAAAACATTTTGATTTTCCTTACACATATACGATATATATGTATTTTTCTGTTTTTTTATTGTTAGTTTTTCAAAATATTATTTCTACAGAAAATGTGATTCTTTATTAAAAAAAGAAAATATTTTAAAATAAATTGTGAATTATATCTTTGTTTTTATGTCTCAAAAATCATAAAATTAAATAAAAACAACACTGTATGAAAAAAAACAAGTAAAATTTTTTTGTGTTTCATAGAAATATTAATCTTTTAGACCACCTTCTTCAAGTTTGAAATAATCAAATATAATTTTTTTTGCACGATTTTTTTTATACGGTGGTCTCTGGAACGTACGTATGTACAGTGTAGAAACAGGATTGGGTGTACAATGTACACTGTACATATATGTATACATATATATTTTCAGTAAAAAATACACTGTAAAAACTTTAATTTTATGTTATTTTCAAAGAAAAATAAAAAAGCAAATCAGTTTCCTGAAAGGAGCAACAAATTGAATATCGCCCTAAAAAAGGAAAAACCACCCTTATTCCAGTTGTCAACACTTAATTTTTTCCCCAAATATCTTCAGAAAGGGTTGGTAAAATAAAAAAAAAACAGAAAATATAATTTCCAGAACACTTAAAACCTCGTTAGACGAACTTGCTGTAGTCGTATCGTAACGTACCGTACTGTTATAACGTTTGTGCTTTTATATAACATTTGAAAACGAATCATATGCAAATGACAAAAATTATGAAAAAGAAACAGCTGTTCACAAAAATATGCTCCTTGTGTTTGTTGCAAAGAAAAAGTACCAATGAAATTCAAATGGTATCAAAACTATATTTTGTGTATGTACACATAATTTAATGTTTGATGATAAGATACTGGTATTTGTAATAGAGAGATATGTATCCGCACAAAAATATAAATGTGAAAAATAAGGCCGAGCTCCTATCCAATAGTTTCAGCCATTAAAAGTATTAAGATCAAAAAGAAAACGAAGTTCTTGAAACGAAGGCGGATCAATAAGTCCGTGACATTTTGAATGAAGCACAGTTTTTGTTGCAAAACAAAAATTTAGTTTCCAACATAATCTTCTTTTGAACTAAATACGCTCAGTCCAACGTTTCTCCAGTTTCTGTATCCCTTCCAAAAAATATGATTTTTCTAGGTCCTTAAAATAATTTCATCGTTCGAGCTAAACTCTTTCCACCGAGCTATTTCTTTAGGTTTGGAAATAGGAAGTAGTCACTAGGGGCTTAATCCGGAGAATAAGGCGGATGAGGTACCAATTCGTAGCCCAATTCATAGAGCTTTGCCATTGAGACTGCACACGTCACACATTTACGTTTATGGTTAATTGAGAGCAAGCACGGCACCCATCTTGCAGACAACTTTCTTAAGCCCATATCGTAGATTTTTTCGACATTGTCGGATGTACTAAGGTCAATTCGCCGTCCAGGACGTCATTTCTACATTTTTAGTGGTTGTATGTTTTGAACAGCTGTTAAACGCAAAGTAAATGACGACACTTGCTCAAAATTTGACAGTAGTCTATTAACAGGTGTTACTTGATGGGAACAGTGTTGTATGTCATGTAACTACGAGGGAAGTTCGAAAAGTCATTTCATTTTGATCTAGGCAAACTTCTAACTGGGCAACAACAGGGTAAACGGTCTCGTGTAATATACACACTGTGTGCTTTGGCCAGAACTTGGCATGGCGCAATACGGGTGCGCCTAGATGTACATAATATAAATAAAAAATTAAATTATTATATCTTAATTTTATTACTTATAATATTTATTGATATGTTGATTTGCTTCCGACATAAGAATTTAGTTTTTGATGATTTGGCAGAACAATCTTTGATCATAAATATAAGTAAAACGAAACGATTTTTACGCTCTACTGAAAATTTAAGAAATTCCATTAAGTTGCCTTGTCCACAGATATTTTTATTTAAAAAAAGTGCAAAAAAGAGCGAAAATTCTCCACATCCTTCAACATAGAAAACAGCTCATCACTCCTTTACAAATCTCACGTAAAAACCTTATCAATTTCTATTTTATACAGATCGCGACGTTGCAACTACGATTCATTTAAATTCTTTAAGCATTTGTAAGAATTTTCATATACCAAAACCGAACTGATCCGATCGGAACAACATTTCCCATAAAGGGATCAAATTCACTTCAATTTCGTGTGCAGATGAACAGACTCGGCTGACAGATTTTAAGAATATTCGATATTCATATTTTCGAAGAAATTTATTTTTGAAATAAATAATTTATTCTAGTGTTTCGGATCTTTTAAACAATTTTACTTAAAAAATTATTTAAGCTTAAGTTCTCTTTTTTTATTCAAGAATGTTTATTCCTTTCAATAAAGAAATTCAAAAATACCATTCTGGAGTCGATCGTGATAGAAATGTTTGGAAAAAATTTTTTTTTTTAATGTTTTTCTGCACTTAGAAAACTGTGTTGAAAGTAGAGATGGGATCGTGAGGACCTTACCAAGCACGCTCATGCACGCTCACGATAAAACAATTTTAATTACGCACGGTCATGCACGACCTTACAATTTTAGTTCACTTACTATCACGAAAACTCACGCTCACGAAATACTCACGAAAGCAAAACTATAGAATAATTAAAAAAATTACTATCAAGCAAAACAAAAATTACGAAACAATCACGCTAAAAATCAACTCATGTACACTCACTCACGGTAAAGCACGCTCACGTGATTGAAACAAAAAGCTACTCACGATAATGCGTGATCACACGCAATCACAGTTGATTTACACGAGCGGTGCCCATCTCCAGTTGTGATGAGATGCGTTGTTGAAAAATCTCTATAAACCTACAGCTTTTCCAGCGCTCTCGAGTGACCCGACCAATTTCCATATGCATAGATATTTATTTCATAATATTATCTTCAGATCGTTCAATTGCCGCTTTTGAACGGAAACGAGTTTGAAGGGTGTGACATTGTTATGTTAACTTTTTTTTATTAATTGTACTTTATTTCATTTACCATTCACCGCAAGTGTGTGAGTCCCTAATTCACGTTAAATTTAAAATTTTCTTTTATTATTTTAATTTATTTATTTTTATTGTTTATTTACAGATTAATACACAAAAGAAATTTACTATAGTCGCAGCACTAGTTAGCTGTACTTGTAGCAAGCATCACATGGGGCAAACAGTAACGACATCAAGGAGAACATTCGACAAGCATTCGCCATCAGCAACAACTTAAACGTCTCAATAAACCAAATCTGTATTAACGACAACAATACCAACAACAACAGCAACAGCATTAGCAACTATTGAAAGAAGAAAAAGGAAAACGAAAGCAGAAATATCAACCTGAAGATAAATATTTTCAGCGTAAAATTGAGAGTCGACAACTAGATCCAGAGATCATTCGCCTGTCTACTGAGTTAGTTGTGCTGACTCTTTTCGTATCTGGTTGCTGTTGTTATTGTTTTATTCATTTATTTATTTGTTTACCTTTATTTCGGTTGACTTTTTTCATTGTTGTTGTAACCGCTAGCGGTTCGATTGTATTAAAGTTTTTATTTAAATCGCAGTTACGTTGCTTCGGTTTATCAGAACGTTTTCAACTGCTTTATGGCAAACAACTCAAGCGCAAAAAAGTAAAGCAAAAAAAAAAAACTAAACGAATTTGTTTTAATCTCAAAACGTTTATAATTTAAAGGCGTTCCAAGCGAAAAAAAAAGAATCTAAGAGTATTAAATTAAGTGAAACCGAGTAAATTGTACCAACATGTTATAACAAAAATTGCATAAAAAAATCCACAATAAAACGTGCATTTTTTAAAGTTTTGTACAGAAAAAAATATTGCAATTTTAGCCGGAATTAAAATTTTGTAATACTTTGTTTTTATATAATTTTTCTTTTTTTTATAAAAAATAAAAACAAAAAATTAAACAACACCTCTCTCAAGTTACCGCTTAACTACCTCGTCGAAAAGTTTTTATAAAAAGAATTTTAAACAGTATTAAATATTTTTTTTATTAATTGAAAAAAAAGAAATAATTTTAAATAAAAACAAAATGACTTCGAAGGAACAAATTATGGCCAGTGAAGAAAAGATGGGTGAAAAACCACCAGGTATGTAAAAAATAATTAGATTTATATGTTTTGAAAGTAAAAATAATAAAGTGTGAAGCAAAAAAGAAATATGCTTAAATGCCCAGAGCCGTAAGATAATATTATAATTTTGTCAAGTCTTAGTGAATGCAAATAAAAAAGCTTATACCTGCGAAACTTTTTGATAAAAAAAATACAAAGAGTTTTTGGTGTACAATAATTCGCAAGCAATTGTCTGCGGAAAAATATAGTGTCTGTGGAATTTTTTAAATATTTTTTAAGGACATTCGATTGCTGAACTTGGAACTCTAAGCTAAATTTAAAAAAAATTTAATTGATTAGACTTCTTCTATAAATTGGGTGCTTTCAATATGATCGTTTTAAAAAAATTCAATATTAAACATACTTTCTATGTTCGAAGAATATCAATTCTCGTAAAAATTTTTCTGAAAGGATTTATATAAACAAATAAATAAATTTACCTACAAAATTACATTAAAAGTTAATAGATTTGAGCAAACACCAAAAATATTTAATTTTTATCTATATTCGAAAATTCCAACTTAATTTCGAATGTACTTAGAAATTATCAGTGGCAGTTTTAAAGTAAAATTTTTATTAAATACTACTTTTTATAAAAATAATTTGGAAGTTTAAGATTTAATCACCTTCGATTTTAAAAAAAATTGTTCAAAAACTATCTCTTACACTATATTCGAAAACTTGAATTTCATTTCAAACTTAGGATTTTATGATAAATATAAATTTGTAATTAGAAACTTTATAAAATATATTTTATTTAATATGCTTCAAATGATTACAAAGCTTCATAAAGTTTGTAAATGTAACCAGACCTAAAAACGACACTTTTTTGTTCTCGCTAACTGTTGCGTATCTACTCTGACCGGTATGTGTCTGTGTTATTTGTGAAAGATGGAAAGTCACTTAAGATTTTGTTCATAAGAAATGATTTGGATTTGTCCGAATCTTTTTTTCAATACATTTCAAATGTCAAAAAAAAAATTACAAATCCGGCATTTCCTAATTGATTCTCTCATTGGCTCGGTGCCAATTAGTCTAATGAGCGAAAAACATAAAAAACAATAAAAATTTATTATATCAGGATTGCATTTTTGTTAATTTGCGTAGTACTTGTATTATAGGGTAAAATGGCCTTTAATATTATTATTTTAGTGGCCACGCTTCATTCGCCAATTCTCCGTCCAATCATACCTTTAGAATCTAAAAAATTTTTATAGACTTTCAAAATCCGATTGCTTGAAGACCCATTTCGATCTTCACTGCGCATTTTTTTTATACGCTCAGTTAAAACGACATTTATACTCCAGTTCTTTAAAGCACTAAAACTTCGATTGTAAGTACATGAATTTACATTGATTTTGTTTAACAAAAATTTCAGACAACAAAAAAAATTTCGGAAGAAAGCTCCAAATCCCTGTTCACAGAACACTAGCAGCCCTATTATGAAAAAAAATTCCGCGGGAGATTTCTCCCTTTTCCCAAAAAGGGGCTGTTCACATATAATATGCGAACAATTAATATGTAAACATATATGTGAACAGCCCCTCTTTGGGAAAAGGGAGAAATCTCCCGCGGAATTTTTTTTCATAATTAGGCTGTAGATTTCCTTCATACAGAAAATTTGTATACTACAAATTCTTATTTATTTTTAAATTGCAAATGACGAAATACGATTAATGTCACGTTAATATCACGTCACATTCTTGTCTCCTTCCTCGCTCACAAATCAGGTTTGGAATAAAAAAGCTAAAGGTAATTCTGACAAGCTTTTGAATATTTAAAAAATATGCTTAAAAATACATCAGTTGAATCAGTTGGAACATTTTAATTTTTGGGCGTGTGCCAAACGGTAGAAGAGTACTACGGTGTAAAATATTTGCTTGAGGGGAAAATTTTCATGTTTCTGCTGTGTGAAATGATATCTTTTTTGACAATATAAAATTTTGACGATCGTGAAAAAATTCGCTTTAGCAGAGAAACTGAAAGCTGATGAAAAAATTGATGCGGCGGCGAGGCAAAAAATTTCACTACAAGCCACCGACTGCCGACAAATTTTTAAAAGATATTATAATAATGTGATATATAATGTAATATAATGTGATGTACAATTACAATCGCAAATTAAAATAAGCAATGACTTTTTCACAATCTAATTACATTTAAGAGCCGTAAAAATTGAACGACGGCTTGAATTTTCAAAAACAATGTTTTTAACTTGTTTTATGATACCATGCTTCTAATTTGCTGCTTGTCAAAAATTTACCTGTTGTATTAAAAATTCTACTGGTCCCCAAAGCTAGTGAAATTTTATTTACCTCAGAATGATATCGCCAAAGATATCGCAAGTTGTTCCAAGGGCAATACATTTTCATCAAGGAGGATCATGATCTCAAGGGCTAGTTGATTACTGGTGTTACACAGCTCCGCCCGCACTGACTCCGAACTGGAGATCTGCCCTTGATTTATATTGTATTTATACCAAGTAGAAGTATTGAATTAAATATTCTTAAAATGTTGTTTTGTGTGCAAAAAGCCAACATTTTAATCGTATACGATTCAGAGATTTAAATACTTCTATCCCATCACAACTACGTTTTAAATATTTTTAAATTTTATATAGAACTAAAACTACTTAGAGTTCAGTTCAACGATGATTTTACTAGTGATTGGCATGCTCATTAAAAAAAATCTTCTTTTAAAAATCCCTAACTTCGTTTTAAATTTTATTTTTAGCGTACATTTAAAATTTATTGTTCACTTATTAATATTCAATTTTATTGCTCTGAACGCAAACGTGTTTTCTGATTAAAGCAAAGAATTTCCTGAAACATATAAAGTTGAAAAATACCAAGAGGTGTTCTTTTTTTGGCTGGGGAGATGGAAAATTTGGTTTAAATTTTGTAAGACACACGTAAGTTTATTGAACATAGTACTACATTTTTGCGGCTATCTTTAGTTGTGACGTCATTGATGCATTGTAAATTGTACTTGCGGAAAGGTCTGGATGAACTGATTTAAAAAATGTAACTTGAACAACACACCACGATGTGGACACAGTACAGATTTAAATGTTTAAATTTAAAAATTAAAATAATTTCGTTCATGTCATGACATGACATGATATGAGGAATAATTAAGGGATTCATAAGATATACTATCAGTCATATTAAACTAATATGTTAATATTTTTCAACTACTTTTTAAGTTTAGTTTAAAAAATATTCTTTGAAATACAATGCACTCTTCTGTGACTTCAGGAAGTATCCCTTATATTTGTACATACTGTACAGATATTCACCTCTATTACGAAGTGTTTTAATGGGAAGTTCTCGATATCTTTACTTATCCTTGGCTTATATGCAATTGCTAGCGTACATACCAAATTTCAGTCAACTAGAACTTCAGAAAGTATCGTAGAAGTTCTGACGATTATCCGTGATGAATCAGTCACGAATTTTAGATGTCAATCAGTCTAAAGTTATAAAAGCCAGACAATGAAAAATGTTAGGGGACATCTTGTTGTGAACATTTCAGCTTTAGCTTTGTTCGGACCGAAGCTATAAACTTTCAAATAGTTGCTTCATTTTATACTTTACTTTTGAATTCATGATTTAAATCCCAAAAACTCATATTTTTAAATTCAAATACAACTCAATAGCCCTATTCACAATCTTGTGCATTTGAGCTTGATATTTTAGCAATTGTAAACATTTTCCATTAATCGTAAACAGTTGGTTTGTTGGTTTAGTTTGCAATAAGTTCTCGCACTCAGCTGTGAAACATTTTTTTTTATTTATTTATATTTACACATACATATGCCTGAATTGTATTTAGTTAGTGCAGAGTAAAAATATGCTACACCACTTTGCAAATGCTGCGATGCAAGACCATTTGCACAACATTGTGAATTGGCCTACTTTGTTTTTATTTATGTATAAAGTTTTCTTTCCAAAAAAAATATAAAAATATTTTAAGTTTTATTTAAAAAACTCCAATTTAGCGTTTATTTAAAACAAAACGAGATGATCCAATAATTTCTAATAAATTCGCTATTTCAAAAATACACTAGCATAGTTTCAGCGTTTGTTGCAAATGATCTTGCAAAAGTGTAAATAAAAAGTATCGTGTTTTTTCAGAAATCTAACATCAAAATACACGAAACTTCTGTTGGATTGCTTCGATATTTGCACTTTTGCAACCCCATTTCCACCAAACACTGAACTCCGCTATTATATTGCAAATTTTCATTAAAAAGTGCAAAAAATTTTGCAATTTTTTCTTTTTTCGCAAATGAAATTTGGATCGATGTCAATGTGTAAAATATTGGCACAAACTTGCTGCTAAAATCATTTTAAAATTTTAACAATTTTAGCACTTTTATAGCGTATATAGATTGCTTGCAGCAGTCGATTCTGTTGAGGTAGTTTTCGATCACTTTTTTGCCCATTTCGGGTGGTATCTCGGAGATAGTTTGACAAATGTTTATTTTCAAATTCTCCAATGTTAAGTGATTGTACTCGTACATACGGTCTTTGACGTAGACCTACAAACATCGCATGATCTTGGTGGCCAATTGACTTCACTAAAACGTGAAATTACGCGTTCTGGATGCTTCTCATGTAATAAAGCCAAAATCGATCGCGTTGTGGGACTCGTGGCACCGTCTTGTTGGAACCACATATCGACCACTTCATAATCTTCAGTTGCAGCTAAAAAAAAGTCGGTTATCATACGGTCGGTTTCCACGCCATAATGCTCAACAAACAGTCACAGTCCGAACCCGCTATGCGATAATTTTGCATGTCGACGTAACCACCGGTTGAGAAATGAGCTTCACCGCCAAACACAATTTTGTTCGCAAAAATCAGCATTGAAAGCTTCTTGCGTTGTTGTTGTTAAACGATCCATATTCGTAAATGGTAAACCTTCCACTAAATAAATGACACTTCAGATGACAGATATTTAACAGCTGACAGCCTTGCGAGACAGGCGGTTTTAAACTCACTAAATGGAAAAAAGCATTTACAAAGAATTGTGAATAGTTTCCAAATTTTCGAGCAAAATTTATAGCAAATATTTATTTTTTTTTAATTTTATAACTTTTGAGAGGTATTTTTTGTTGTTATATTTTTTGCTTGAATCAATCAAAACAAAATCAATTTAAAACTGTTTACCAAATTTCATAAGTCTAGGATATTCTTCTGTAAGGCTGTGAAGTCGTTGCATGGATTCGGGGATCTAACACATTCCGATCGGAATTTCTTTCATTTCATACATACAAATACATATTTTTTGCAACATAAGAACATTAATAACTTTTTCAATATGCAAAGCTTTTGAATAAATGATTCTTTGCCACTCCTAAAAGATTACATACACATCTTGTAATTTTAACTTTAAGGAATCTAATAGAAAAACAAAACTTTGTTTAATTAACAAAATTAAAATTGATTGTTTAGAAATGTTTCGTTTTTCGTTTTGTGTGACATGACTGCATGATTTAAAGTTATCTGCGTTTAAAAGAGAACACCTGATATTTCACTGCCTTAAAAATAAACTTTGTATTACTTTTATTTCACAAAATCATAAATAAATATTATTCTTATTTTTTTTTTTCTTTTTATTTGTTATTTTATTATGTAATTAAAGCAAAATCTCGAGGGTTTTATATTTGTTTATGTCAACTGAGCTGAGCGACTTTTGGAAAAATTGTTTTTTAATATTTGATTTCAATTAAAACGCAAATGACGGTAAAATGTACATGATTTTTTATTTAAATATTGGCCAACTTGATTTATTGTTTTATAAATTCGTGAAGGCAAGTATTAGGACAAGTTAAGGGATAAGATAGTAGTGTTCTTGTCCAAATAATAAAAGTTTTCCTTTATTAATACTAAGCAATTGCGCAGAGATTTAGAGGTAGCGGGTTCTATTCCTGCCAAACGCTGTGTGCTTTTACAGACAACTCAAAATGCTTCCTGCATTTCTCTATATAAAAAAAAGTCATGTGATCTTGTCACTTTCAGGCTCTTCTTATAAATTTCATATTAAAAAAATAATTGTATTACATACTTTAGCACAAAGTAAGTATATTAAAAAAATAATAATAAAAACCCCCTTCATAGAGCAAAAAATACAGACTAATAGTTCACTTTAACATGATCTCACTCACTATTACGCAAAAAATTAGGTTGCCTGGGTTTTGTGTTTTTTTTTTGGGGAAATTAGTTTAATTTGTATTTCCGAGAATTGTTTATAAAAGTGTTTGTATGTACGATTGTAGTGCATTGACATACGTTTTTATTAATATATTCAGCTCACAATTTTTTTCAATACGAAAATGGAATAACAATGAATTTATTATTTTTATATTTTTTTATATGACAAATATTGTACGAATCTGATATGTAATTGTATTATTTGCAACAATGGAGATTTGGGGATTTCTTTGAAAAAATATACAGTTATTACCAGGGAAACCATAAATATGCATTTGCATATTTTTTTGCTGTGAGGTGTATTGATGCAGGAATAATTTATTTATACGTTTTCGAACTTTTTAAGGATTTCGACATTGATTTGTTAGTGCATATTTTTGCATATTTTTCTTTTTACAGTTAATTTTTGCATCAATAAGTAAGTAATTAAGGTTCGCTCAATATATTATCGACATTTTATTATCTTCACATGCCAATATGCTGGGTTGAATTTCTGACATCAGCTAAAAGCAGTTGCTGCAATAGTTACGAATTGTGATCCATAACAATCTGTGAACTATTTTTTAGTTTCTGTTTTATTAGCTTCGACTTTCGTTTTGATTTTTGAATATGCGCATATGTTTTTTTTTAATATTTCATTAACATTTAGAAAAAAAAACGTGAAATCAAGAACATGCGTAACCCTAAAACAGTTGGGAAAATACGCTGGCCTCCGAAAAAAAACACCCCAGAAGAAAATTTTCACCTTTTCTGTCTTCTGAAATATTGCATTCTTAATAAAGAATTGAAGAAATGAATATTAAAACTTATTGAAAAGTTTTTAATTTAGTTTCAAATTTATTGATGCCAGTTTTGCATGGGTTAACTCGTTTGCATTTCTCAGCATTTAAGGCCTGCTAGGATCTTTTTGGGTTGATTTCAGCCGACAATTAGAATCTGGGTGGATTCGTAATTGCTGTTAATTTCTGTAGGCAAATAAAATGTTGCCGTAGTTGCAGAAATGCGTGGCAGCACTAGCAATTGCTTGCATAAAGCCAAATTGCCCCAATGGGAGCAATAAAAAAATATATATATTTCTGAAAGATCAAATAAAATTTCCGATCACTTAGGGGTTACACGATCAAGTTTTCTCTATCAAGTTTCAATATACTCACACTTTTTTACTAATCCACTCATAATTTTAAAACTTGATACGACCTTGCTTTTGAAATACTCTTTCCATCGAGTGTTTCAATTTACTGTCAAGAAAAAATTTTTTCGTTTGTTTTTACAAATACATATTTAAAACTACTAATCAAAATCAAATAATCAAATATGTTTGTAAATAAAATTAATAAGTGTAATCATGTTGTGTGATGTATAGAGCAACCATTTGAGGCTGTTTTCTTAACGATGACATCTAGAAAAATTAAATTGCTTGAAAATTGCGTGCAGCCTACGTCACAGCTATCAATTTATAAGAATATTGATAAGCAGTACGTGTGAAAAACTTGAAGGAAAAACTCATTTAAAATTAAATTTGAGTAAATTAGACCCGCCAAATGCAGAAGGGTTAAACGGTTAACCAAGGGTTAAACATAATCAAGCATGGTTATGTAAAATTTCATTAGCAGCTTTAATCGTAACCCTTTTGATACCAAAAACAGCCCGTGCAAACTTCTTTGAACTCTTGTAAGAGACAAACAGTATTAAAATACGTGCATCGTTATTTATATTTGCGATTTTACTTTATTTTATTAAACAACATCAAAATATTTGTTCGTTGACGCTGTAAAATGAGGTCATTTACACTTCACAAAAAAAATAAAAAATTAAATGAAAATTGCAATAATAACTAACCACAATATTTCACAAGTGTTTCTAGTTAAAAATTCAGACAAACATGTGTGTTTCTTCAAGCTACGTGAAGAAGACAACAACAAAAATAAATAAAATATTTTAAATTGAATGCGAGTACGTCTGGAAAATTTAACCTTCTTTTTTTTAGAATAAATTTCTACAAAAAATAAAATTTAGTTTATTTTATAAATTAGCGGAAGTTATTTATTATGCTAAGAATGTACGAATTTTATTGTAGTTTTTTTTATTGAATTAGTTAATTTAATTGTATTAGTTTAAAAGTAAATAAGCAATTAGAGTTAGCAGAATTCTAATGAAATGCTATAAATTAAAAAATCAAGTGATATAAGTTCATAAAAATTTAAATTTTGTTATAACTTCTATGGCTTATTAACTGGCTTATCTGATATTCGCTGCTAGTATTTATTTTTGGCACATTTTAAACGTACTAATGACGTACTTCTTAACGCTTTGAAAACATTTTGAAATGGCAAATATTTTGCGATGTGCTTAATAAAATTTAAAAATTGTTTAACGGAATTTTTAATTTTATTTAATTATTTTTCGTGAATAAAAAATGTATTTATTTTGTTAAGCCAGGAATAAAAGAGAAGAAAGGGAAAAGGAAAACAAAAAAGTTTGTAATCAGGGAACGTCAAAATAAACGAAATTTTCAATATTGTAAAATCAATGTTAAGAAGTAATCATTTCTATATTATTTGTATATCAGTAAATAATTTGATTAAATATAGTATATTCCCGACAAAACTGACAGCCACCCCAAAAACTAATTCCGTTCAGCTTTAGTGTAGAGTAGACAGCGTCATCATTTCATAATAAAACTAATTGAAATAAAAAATGCTTCATCATTTCATAATAAAACTAATTGAAATAAAAAATTTTGAATTGACACACTCTCAAGTCTGATTTAATAACTTAAAATTAATACCCATAGTAGTTAATGTTAACATTTTTCATTAAAAATTTCTTAATTTTTTAAATAAACATCCAGCTAAATAATATTTACCAAAACTTTTATGTGCAAATCTAGCAAAAATATTTGTAAAACTTAAACACAATCTTTGCGAAAATGTGTTAATTATCAAACATCATTTTAAAAGTATCAAAACACGTTTATTCCTTAAAAAACAAATAAACTTGTGAAATGATATTGAAATTGTCTAATCATAAAGTCAATATTTTTCCATTGCAAATACTTTTAAGTTTTTTTATTTTAAATGTAAATTATTTGAAATTTCGTTATGGTTTGTTGCTGTGTGCACAATTCAATAATTCGTTTACCTGAAAGTTTTATTTTTATTTTTTCATTTGTTAATTTTTTTATTTTGCTCAAAAATCATAAACAAAATAAATTTATGAATTTATGCAAATTAGAACCAGTTACCGGCAAAGCTAATTAATATTCCAATAAACAAACATTTCAGCCATTCAAAACAAAAAAATATCTTCACCCAGAAAACTGAAATTTCTTTTTGCGTTCAAATCATTTATTAAACATAAAAAAATGTGACCATAAAAGTACCCTACATTTCCGTTTAAAAATAAATTAAATTTAGTAAATTCGAAAATCGAAAATCATTTGTATATAAAGAAGCTTTATTAAGTTAAATCGAGCTCAAACTTATTTTAATTTACATTAATATTTGCTTTCTTGGCTTTCGAAATTTTATTAAGAACAATTGTATCCAAGCAGCATTTGTACAGGAGTTGTGGGCATCTCCTGCAATAGCTCCTGAATTAAATAAACGAAATTTCTGTTATAAACTAAGGCCTCGATCTGCGTGGTTAATGGGGAGCAGAGATATACAATGCAAATCAAAACATTTTCCCATACATATATTTGCGTTGTTTTCATTTATTAATTGTTTCCAAATTACAACTAAAACTATAGAAAACTATATGATTTTTAATTTAAAAAAATCTTTATGAACACATTTGATTTTTTATTTAATTCAAAAATGCTTTTATTTAGTGGTAAAATAAAATTTTGTATAGCCATCCAAGAAGGAAGCCGAGTGAAATTAAATTAGAAAGACGACTCAAGTGAAAGTGAAATGGTTCAAATCGAAAGAAACGCAAATTGGGGCTTTAGTGTACAAAATTCACACCAGACAAGTTTTCTTGCAGCAAAGTTCGATTTTGTGAGAGATTGATGAGTGTGAATTTAGTCTAACTGCAGGACATTGAAAACTTAGCCCGGTCTCATTGGTGAAAGCTTTGGAAAAGAAAAAAATTGTTAGTTGTTTCAAATATCCAACAATAAAAATAAAACGCATAAAGCTGTATTCTTATTAGGACATATAGCAAAATATTAAATAAAAATATGTGATCAAAAGCTTTTGTTAAAACAAATAAGTCTCGTTTGGGTTCAAGTGCGGAAAAAGTATAATAAAAGCTGCAATTAAACGTTTCTTGTTTAACTAGCTAGCAAAAAATAAATAATAGTGAAAGCTTTCGAATAAGAAGAGAGTTGTTAGGTTTCTAAAGCACACAAAACTAAAAAAAATCTCAAAAACTTTATTATTAGAACATTTATTTGAAAATCCAACTTCATTCAAATGCTTCTTTCGAATGCTTTGCTTGAAAGCTTTTAGTTACAAAACTTAAGTTCCAAAATTTAAGTGGCCAATATCCTGAAGAAATAATTATTAAATCGGCATGAAAAGCTTCTTGAATAACTTTTTTTTAATAATTAGCGAAAATTATGTTCTGAAAGCTTTTAGATAAACAAAAAATATTGTGAGATATTTTAAACATTCGAAAACAAAAAATCTCCCCAGACCTTTATTGTTAAATAATTTATTTAAAAAAAATTAAAAGCTTTTCTTAAAAGCTTATAGATACAATTATGAAGTCTTTTAGGATTTTAAGTGTTTAAGAATAACTATCGTTTTTTCCAAATAACTAACAAAATGAGCTTTTTAAATAAAGAAAAAGTGCTGTAGGTTTCTCAAATATCCAAAAATAGAAAACAAGAACTCACAATAATTTAGTTCTAGAACATTGAAGATTTAAAAGAATCAAAAACTTTACTTGAAAGCTTTTGACTTTTACAAAAATTAAGTTTCGTTAGATTTCCAAGTGACAAATACGTTTAAAGAATTATGATCAATTCTCCCTAAAAAGCTTCTTATGTAATTTAGCTAACATATACATATAATTAGCAAAAAAGTAGTTGATAAAGCTTTGGGATAAAAAATTTGCTGTTTGACTTGGCTAATACTGAGAAATAAAAATTAAATCTCTCAAAGATTTATGTTAAAAACATTTATGAAAAACATTTTTGCAAAAGCTTAATTCAAAATATATAAAAATAAGCTTTATTAGGTTTCCAAATAACCAATTTTATTTATTAATATTAATACACGAAATTAATAAAAATAGATTATTCAAATTATGTTTTTTTTTAGTAATTAACAAAAAATATTCTTTGTGAAAGTTTTTGGATAAAAAAAGTTTTACTGTGTTTTTAAAATTATATTAAAAATCCAAGCTTTGTTATTAGAAAATTTATTTAAAAAATGTTTGCAAAAGCTTCATTTGAAAGCTTTCGCTTGGGTTAACAAAAATATTATTGATAAAAGCTTTTGGAAATAAATTTTACAGGGGTTTTCACATTATATTAATTGTTATTAGGAAATTTATATAAAAAAGGTGTGCAAAAGCGTCACTTGAAAGCTTTTGCTCTCCAAAATTTAATTTCACTAGGTTCCTGAGTGACCCGATTGTCACAAAAGAAGCCTATATCAAAAACTTCTTGTTGAAACTAGTTATGTATGTTTCGTCAAAAGCTCGCCTCATAAAAATGTTGAATGGAAAAAAACTTTCGGTTAAGTTCGGGTAACTGGGTGCATATAAACGAACAGACAAAATATAAAGTTCTGTAATTGAATTTAGTAAGGCTTCCTATTTTACCAATTTGTTTATTTTGAACCACTTAATGATGCTTTTAAGACACTGTTAATTTTTCCAAATCTGTTTAAGGAAACTATTTACATTGTTTTATATTATGTGGTTTTTTACTAAAATTTAATCTTGATTCTTCGCCTTAAATGAAAATTCAACAAATTTTCGTAAGGAAGCATTTTTCATTTTTTTTTTTTACCAATTTAAAGCTTTTTCGTTAAACGACTTTTGAAGCCAGTGTAGCTCATTATGAAACAACATTAATGTTTTCAGACAAGTTTGTCGATATGTACGCCAATACAAAAAGACTTGAACATTTTCTATGTACAACTACCTGACGTCTTTGAGCCAAATGTATGGCGCCAAAACATGTTTCGTTAACTTGTTTCGTTTCGTATCGTTCAGCTTGTCATTTTTTGTTGTATCGTTTTTTTTTGTTGGAAATTTAGTTGCAAGTTCAACAATATTGTAAACAGACCTAAATGTAGACGTAGTCAGGTTTTCCGCACGTGTTTGAAAATGTAAAAAAACAGATTTTTATGGTGAAGTTTTAAAATGTGGAAACAAAAAAACAACAAATAATAAGAGTTGCCAACTTTATTTAAATGAAAGAGAACAAGGCTAAATGCAATAGATTATTTAAATGAAATTTTATTGCAATCTTTATTTACGGATTTTATTAAAGTGCTTCTTAATTTTTTATATTATTTATTATTAATTTATTATTAATTTATTATTAATTTCGTTTGCATTAAGACTGCAAACATAAACACGTTTTGTTAGAGTTCCATCTGCGTCTAATTTAAATCTGATATATTTGCCAATTATACTTGAGTTATCAGTTTTATTTATTAGCAATATCTCGTTTTTATTTAAATGAAAATATGTAGCATTATTTATATTTCATAATAAGACTTCTTTATTTAATTGCTTGATTAGAGCAATTATCAGTTTTTAACACTTGTGTGCTCTTTTTTTCTAATTTGATATTTTACTCGAATGATTTTGACATTAATAATTTTTTGAATCATTTGTAAACATAATTCTAGTATATTTTGCACTTGTATTTACTTAAATACTTAAAACTACATGACACATTGAAAATGAGTTTCTTCTTGTTTTTATTAATAAAATCAACAATAGATACAATTATTGAAAGTATTTGTGAAAGTACGTTCAATCAAATAGCTTTCATTAATTAATTGCAATCGTTTTTCGACACGTTAATTGTATAGAGTGTTAATCGACTTTTTACTTAGAGGGTATTTTTTCAAATGAACTTTAAAGTAGGTATTTTGAAATTAAAGATTATTTAGCTAATAACAATTTGCTTGCAGTTTGTCGATTGTATTATGTTTACTACAAGGTGACGCCCCGTAGACTAGTAGTTATCGAACTAGATTAGTAGTCTGGGGATCGCAGGTTCGATTCCTGCCTAGACCCTGAGTGTTTCTGCAGACAAGCCAAAATGGCTTTGCGGTTTGTGTTTGTTCTTTAAAAAAAAGTGATGACACATTTCGTACTGACTGCCATTTTGCAATAAATTTCATAAAATGTTTATTTGAAAATGTAAAATTGATGACATTAATTGAAAAAAAGTTTATCGTTCAAATGGCCGAGCTGATGAATAATAGCGCTCCCTCTACAGCGTTTTGATTGTTCCTTTGAGTGAATCCAATGATTCATCATCCATTTCATGAATATTCTTTGTGCCTCAGAAACGCGAATCTGGTTTGTTAACGTAACCGCTTAAATGGAAATGGACTTCGTTGCTCATTATGATTTTTGATACGAAATTATCCCCTTCTTAAAACCACCCGTAGACGATATGTGTTTTACTATCCATCACTGAGCCTCCTTCCAGCATCTACGAGCTCGAACGCAATGGGTCAGAACGAAGTCCACCGACGGGCCGCGTGCAGGAAGAAGATGCGTCGATCATCAACTTCTAAACCTGTATGGAGAATCATCTACGGGCCTACCAGATCCCGTTGTACTAGTTCTTAGGTAACCGTTCGGACCTCGAAATTCCTTCCCTAAGAACCATCCCTGCTGGAGCAGGGCTTTTCCGAAGAGAATTCCCTCCTATAGCTTAGAAGAGGTAGGAATTCCAGGTGGCGCTAGACCTGTACCCGAGCTAACATGGATCTTAAGATCTATTTCCTTAAGTTTAAAGTATGAGTACGCCCGTTCCTCTGATAGCATAGCTACGGAGGTCCAAAATACGCTTATAGGCATGTGGTCAAAGGTTTTTGCTAGGAAAGATCAACATTACTATTCGCAGACTACCGTAGGCAAGCAAACTCTCTTTTTTAATGAGTATATAGAGAACAAAAGATCTTAGGTCTGTGGAATTTCTTTATCCTATACCCAGCACCACGATTTATCAAGGTGTAGCTCTTTCACCAAGGTTTTATTTAAGCAATTTGGAGATAGCCATCCCGAAGGATGTTACCAGTTGGCACCACGAGGAGAAACGACATAGGCACATGTCGTGCGACTGACTAGCAAGCGGGTGCCATCGCACACCAGCCCCTGCCAGCTCACCAACTCACAAAAATTGTCAAAGCACACACTTGACGCCTTGTGCAAAAATGGCAGCCAATTCAAATTATGACATTATTTTGCGCTACCCTGTACAAGAACGGTGTTGAAAAAATTATTTATTCAAACTCTGATTTTTTTCTGAATTTATCAAGATGTTTTGTTCAAATTTATTACGAATGAATTTTGAAGAAAAGAATTTATGTTGGAAAAATTTGTGTTAAAGTAAATTTGAAATTCTTTTTTTTTTCAACTGCAACGAAAATTCAGAATATTGAATTGCAATTTGCAATGTTTGTATGTATTTTAGAAATTTCTAACTTAATATCGAATTTCGATAGAATAACAATTTAAAGTTCTAGAGATAGAATTCTGCAATTCTATAAATGTTGTTGCCAATTTCTAAATAAATATTTATTTAAAAACGTGTTTATGTGGAAATTGACAACAACATTTATATATGATACAACTCATACAATAGTTTGTAAATTGAACTAATGATTGGCGTGAATCATATATAATCACGGTTGACAAGTAATTAGTTTGACTAATTGATTAGTAATTATTTTATTCCGATGAGTTGAACGTGCGTATAAAAAGATTCGGGGAGAGAAAGTGGGTCTGATTACAATTGTGTGATTGTTTCATAACTATTTTTTCAGATCACTTGAGCGTGAGTATAAAAAGATTCGCGGAGAGAGAGAGTACATGATCAACTTGTGTAATTGTTTCGTGATTGAGAAAATCTAAAGGACGAATCGAAAATTTAGAAACAAAATAATGTTTTTGATATAAATTTAAAAGGTAAAAGTAAAAAATATAGTTTGTTAATTTGATTTAATTTTTTGGGGTCGTGATTTGTATACCTTTACATTCATGTGAGCGCAGAGTAATTTTTTCTCGTTATTTAGATCCCCTTCTAACTTTAATGTGAAAAATTATTGCTTATTTTATCAATGGAGCATGACCTTCCAGCAGATACTTTCGGTTTATGAAGAACTAAAGAATTGTATTAATCACTAGATCATTAAAATATTATCATGAGATCATAAGTAACTTCGCACTCACAAACGTTGTCAAGTAAAAAAACTTACTTATGCGCAAGTCCATTTTACTTAACTCACGCTCATGCCAAATCACGTCTCAATAAATCAGGCTCTTTAAATACTCACGAACAAATTATATGCAAATGTTTAATAAATTAACGAAATAATTTGTTTGATTTGTGTCATTAGGTATCATTAACAATTTTTTTAACAGCTTGCACATACATAATAGTACACCATTTCCATTTGAATTTTAGAATTTACAAATTGTTTGACACAAACTTTCAATTAGGGGGTCACATATTTTTTAATCGATCTTCAGAGCGTGCCAATAGGGTTTCCGCTTAAGTAGGGTATTAATAATTCTGTGATACTCATTTTGTGTCAATAAAAAACTTTAAATTCGCTGTATTGTTACAAAAATAAAAATATTATATAAAAAAAATAAAAATATATATTTTTTTAAATCATAAAACAATCAAATAAAATTAATAATCGAGCAAGCTCGCTCACTCACGTTGAATGATTTAAATATCGCTAAACCTATTTATGTCGCCATAACAAACTAAATATGATTCATGAAATTACATTAATTAATCTAATTCTAGAAATGTGGAAAATAAATAATATGAAGTCTATTGAAAAAAAAATCGCAAATAAAAAAGTTAGAAACTTAAATTCTATTAAACGGAAATTCTCATCTAAATCTGACAATTGTATTTATAATTGTCAACTCAAGCGTAAAACAAGTGGTTGTTTGAGAATTTATTTAATTTATTTTTATGATGTATTTATATTTTGTTATATTTAATAACTTTTAATTGCACAAGATCTTTTCGTCAAATAACACAAACAGCAAGCAGATTAAAAATAATAAATAGAATATAATTTTTGACAGTCTAAGCGTTAAAATCTTAAATTCATACAATTTGAAAGCATCTCAATCGTGTCGAATGCAAGTACATACGTACTACGTACATACAGTTGTGTTCATAAAAATAGGAGTGACCGTGCTTAAAAAAGAAATCTGAAACTATTTGAGTGAAAACATAGGCATGTTTCAGTTTGTTTTTGTCAAATTAATAAATAATTGATTCTTAAACTTCTAAATAAATTTATAAGTTAAGTAAAGCTTCAGTATGTAAAAATATTTCTTTTAACTCAATCGCCTGTTCGAAATAATAGAAGTATTCCCTAAACTTCAAACCAAAAATGGTACACACAGATTTTATGTTTGATGACTTTAGCACATCTTTGAGTCATGAATTCAATGAGATCGCGACATCGTTGGGGGGATTCTTCTCAACGCATCTAGCGATACATTCCACAAACCATTTGCATTTGTCTGAAACACTTCTTTACATATCCCCATAAATGTTCAATAGAGTTTAGGTCGGGAAACTGAGAAGCCCACGACATATCCCCGAAGATTTCTCATAGATTTCATATTGAAGATTTTTAATTAATATTCGCTTTTCTCCGGTACAGTGATTTCCTTGCATCATTAATGTTTCCAAAGTAACAAATTGAACAGGGCAAAATGTAAGATAGCCACCCACCTATTATTGTGCACACAGCTGTAGGTATTACAAAATGGGAATTTTTAATAAACAATTTTTAAATGTTCTAAATGACAGATTTATAAAATAAACAACATGTACATACTAATGACATTTAGTTAAGATAACATGAATGAATAAATACAAATCAAAGGCAGGCAAGAGAAATAAATAGATGTAGATTTTTTGAAAACTCATAAAAGAAATATGTATATTATTTATGCTTAAAAAAACTTTTGATAGTAAAAATAAACACATAAACTGCGTTTAATTTAAAATTTAAAGATTCGTCTTCCTTCAAATAATTGTAGCTCAAACGCTTTTGTTTTAAAATTGTTCGAAAAATTTAACTCTTATCAAACAGCCTAACGGTATGCTTTACATTTCGCTAACTATTTTGTTATTTTATCCATTTAATAATAACAGTACATTGTTAGGCATAATGTAAGTAACATCAAGCATTCTAACTGTTAAGCAATTTAACAGCGCATATGTTAATTTAATAACTAATAACATAACAGCTTACTTATCTTAACATACAGTCGCTGTATGTTTATTAGTACAAAAAAAAACAATTTAAAGAAAAACGAATTAGTAAAACTACATAATTAACAAATAAATTAAGCAAAAAATTATCTCTTTTTGGGTTTTGTAAAGAAATAATTGTGTTGCCAGTTAAATTAATTTATAAATGACATGAAATTGGTGTTTATGTATATTAAATAAAATACACCATATGTATGTACATACATATGTATATTAGAGCCCTTTTCCACAGTCAAATATTACTTTGCAAAGTCTTGTGTTTGATTGGGAGAAGGGAAAGAAGAAAGGGGGTGAGTACACACTTTGCTGTACCAGCAAAGTTGCTTTCTTCTTCGTTCGTCTTTTACACATATGAATGCACTTGTATTTGGTTGCATGTGTGTGTTTGGTTTGCATGTTCATCCAACAAACGAACACAAAATTTTTCAAAGTAAGCTTTGCGTGTGGAGAAGCAAAACAAAGTTTAAAAGATAATTGAAAAGACTTTGTCAAAGTAAACTTTGATCGTGGCAAAGGGCTCTTAGTGAATTTACAATTAGCGGCAAGCCGTTAAAAACGCTTTTGAGACGTAAATGTTGTAGTTAAAAATAACAAAGGGATTTCGTTAATTGGTCAAATCTTTTAGTGAGCGTGAGTTTTAATGGTGGTAATGAATTTTTCATTGTAGTCACGTAAGCGTGCAGAACTGTAAGTCAGAAACAAAGTCATACATGGCCGTGCACCAGCATTAGGAAAGTTTTTGTTCTTGCCTTTGTGAGCGACCACAATAACTCAAATTATACAAAAAGTGACGCTGCCTAATTAAAAATTTTTGCTAAAGTATTAAGAAACTCGAATTACTTTTTATAATATTATAAATTTAAAATAGTGCGTCGGTCAACAACGAATTAAGATTTTTTTATATGTAACATAAATTACATTGTGGGACTGTTCACAAACTACGTAACATATTTATTTTAATGGGGAAGGGATTTGAAAACACTTTACAAAATTGAGAAATTTAAATGTTCTTTTACAATGCATTACGATGTGAGCACGGGTCGAGGCATACGATCGCAAAATTGATTTGTGTAATAAATAAACCGCCCCTTCAATTTTTATTTTGAATATTTTAAATTTAAACAATAATTTAAATAATAATGATAATAAAGAAATACGCAAAATAATAATTTTAAATAAAAAATTTTTACTGGCTAACAAACAATTTTGACAAGTCATAAATCAAAGTTCTTTCTTATTGAAAAAATAATTAATCGTTAATTTTATGGTCGTTACTCCACATTTCTGTAATTGCCAACATTGTGCATTTAATACATCATTATTCGCCATGTTCAGAATTATTCATTTTCGCGAAAATCTAAAAGTCCATCGAACTTATGTATGTACATAAGGACAAATCCTGCGTGACGAACGCTACATTCGTACATGTTTTCACATTAATATGTAGTATATAAAAATGTTTTGGTCTTTCAAAAGAGTTACTTTCAACTTATGCATGATGTTTAGTGGGATATATGTAAGTGTAATTTCGAATGACATAAAAAATAATTTTTTAGCAGGTATTTGTTGCGAAATAATTGATCACAAAGTTTTGTGACACACGCTACAAAAAACGGAAGTAACTTTGAAAGTTAGTGTGTTTTTGTAATTTTTAGCGAATTTCGCAATGAAGCACACAAAATTTAGTTCCTAAAAGATAGATAAATATAAGAGAATTCTAAAATAACTTATTTGCAGCCAAAAAATTTTGTTTAAACTTTTCATTTGTTTTAAAGACGGTTTAATATAACTAGAGAATGCATAGTGGTCGAAATTCGACCGTCAGTTTAAACGTTTTAAAGAGAAAAAAATACCTAACTTATTCCCTTCCCCATGGAAAAAATAATAAACGAAATAAAATTGCATACAAGCACGCACATTTATAAAAAAAATTATATTACTTATATAGTACATACATACGAGTATGTATGCTTATGAAGTGTAATGGTGTCAACTTTATGAGCCTTTTATTCCTTTAATACTGAACCGATTTAAATAATATATAGTCGGGTCACTAAAACTCAACAATTTTTATCATTTGATAAAAGAACGAACTAATCGCTTGGCAAGCAAAAGAGAAAAAAGGGATCTAAAAATTTTTCTTTGCCTATTTATATACATATACTTATGTATCTCCAGTTGCTCTAAGAAATAATCGAGTAAGGTTCCCTGAGGATCTGCATTAGCAACAGTGAACTACCTATACCTCTCAATAATCAATTTCAATTTCCTTTTAATAAAACAATCAATATTTTACTAAATATGCATGACCTTATTCACAAACAATTAATAATGTTAATGTGTGGATTAAAACAAGGGTTTCCCATATAAAAATCCAACATTAAGCCTATTATAACTTTATTAATCGTTTGTAAATAGGGCCAGTAAAATATTAATTTTGGGAATAAAATTATAAATTTAAAAAACTAAAATATTGTTAAATTGAAAAAATCACTTAACAAAATAACATTCAACTGTTACAGGGTGGGAATTTTGTGGTCCTGTACGATTTGAGGGTTTCTCACTATTGCGATGCGAAAGCAATTTCAGTGTACAAAAAGTTCGATTTCGTACCATTTTTCTTTCGCATCGCAATAGAGAGTAACCCCCCAGCTTTACATAACAATGCTGAAATGCAAGTAATTAGTCATTTATGTACATATGTATATTAATTTAATACCTACAATTTGAGACCCTTAACTACAGACGACCGATAGTTTTTACCCGTAAACAGATTGAATTTTCCAATTTCTAAAAGGTTATTAGGTACATACTTACATATGTGCATATATTTTTCTTATAAAAATTGTGCCGTTTTATTAAACTTTAAGAAATATAGGTAGATTATTTTTAAATTATTAAAATTTTATAAATTTGGTATAACCGAAAAAAATGATCGGTGATCTGTAATAACATTCCTATGATTTGACATCTGTGTTTGAATAAAATATTGTCTTCATCTTATCACGTTTAAAAAACAAAGACTTGGCGTGTTTAACTAACACGTTTTTTTCTTTTAATATTCCTTATGTTTACTTTGTTAAATGATTAAAATCACGAGTTTAAAATTCATATCAAACACAATAACAAAAAATCATTAATTTGTTATTCAATTCAAAATCATTATCTACTAAACACGTTGAAAACTTCCATACAAGCATTTGACGACAGATACTTCATAAACATTTCATGGCACTGTCACAAGGTTTAATTTTAGATTCGAAATTAGAGTGAGCAGAGCGATAAAGAGAACAAGAACTGGGGAGATGAGTAAGAGAAAGATGGCAAATGGTAAAACGTGAGCACAGTAGGAGTCGACACTTTAATTTAATTAAATATGCCGGTTTTATTCCGTTGTGTGAAGTATGTACGTGGTATGTACATACATGCACACATATTTATCTATGCATGTATGTATGTACATAAGTATGTGTGGCAAGAGTCGTAATTCAACAAGATATTAATGAAATTCAAACAATTGTGTTTAGAACACACTAAAAATATTTTAATTTGTTATACAAATGAGTAAAGAATTGATCGTACGAGGGGATAGGTGGCACTGGGGGTCTTAGGAGTAATACATACATACATAAATAGATGATATACAGAATGAATATTTCAATATAGAATTTGTTTTGCCACAATAGACAGTTAAAGTACTTATAGTGATGT
The DNA here is from genome assembly GCA_956483585.1 of Gymnocheta viridis. Classification (NCBI taxonomy): domain Eukaryota; kingdom Metazoa; phylum Arthropoda; class Insecta; order Diptera; family Tachinidae; genus Gymnocheta; species Gymnocheta viridis. Next base: position 106,321,215 of record OY101441.1, on the reverse strand, counting down.
CAGATACGGCAAGAGGTGTAAAAGTGGGAATTTAAACATTCACTGACGTTAGTAAAATATTAGCAAGTCATTTAAGATTGTATTAAATGCAAATAATTGGCAATTGTCTGAAGTTTTATAGGTATAACACTATTTTAAGGATGATGAAGAAATACAGAATTAAAAATTTGTAGCGATGACATCAAACGTTAAAATTACAGCGAATTCAATTGTTAAGGCGTTGCCAAATTTAATAATACGCTTTACAATATTGCATTGCCTTAAAAGCTTTTTTCGAGACTTGAAAATATGTTTAGAAAGCTTTTGATTCGCTAACATTTGCGAGCATTAAAGTAGACGCAATTCATATGTACATCGCAACAAAATTGTGGTTAAGTACACACATATGTACATATATCGTTCCTAGTTTGCCTCTTGGCTCCAATCTGGGACATATTGGGTTCGTTATTGCATAAATTCGAATGGCAGATACTTATATCATCTGTAAAAAGTATATAAGTTTGAAAGTAATTGAAAAATTAAAAAAAAAGTAGAAGGGAAGATCCCTTGAATTAATCTTGATATCGTTGGATGAGGTCCCATCTATAACAACTCGTATACCTACTACGATTCCTAAGAAAGCACGATAGGTATAAATCGAGTAAAGTCATCACCGTCATCAAAAGCAACTACGCAAGCTACATTTCGTCAAGCGCCTCGGATATATCTATAGGCCCCACCTTACTTACGCCTAAACAACGAATGAAATAACATATTTTCGATAAGAACTCTTACGGGTCTCTCGCAAAGCGACAACCTGTTGGACTCCAAATATTTTACGACAACCAGAACATATGTATTGCGAATGGACGGTGGGAATTTTGTAAGTTTTTTAACCACAGCCGATTTCTATTTAAAATCTGGCAGCCCTGCCGTATAAAAATATCTTTTAGTGTATTTTCTTATATGAATTTGGCCGCATGTGCTTGTTGTTGCTGTTATTTATACGAATACTCATTTTAGCTTTTGCTATCAGCCGATTTACACGTGAGCAATCGTTCGTATGAAATTTGTACACTCAAACACGGGTTAGTGTGTTTGTAGATTTCTCAGTATTGCGGTTACAGATCATGCAATGGAACACATACCTACACGTACATCCATAAATACATGCATATGTATGTACATATGTAGATACAACAAAATAAATAAAACAATTAACCATGATAAAAGCACATTTTGTGATTTGGCAAAAATGAAATGTTTGTACATACATACATACATACACACATCTGTTCATACATACATATTTGTATTTAAAAGGAACAATTTGCTTTTTTAATCAATTGATTCAAATACATTCAATTATATGTACATATGTATCTACTTACATACATACATATGTATTTGTGTTTGTATGAATAGATGTTGGTACACAATAGCGGGGAAAGCTTTTGGACTTCAATTCAAAGCAAAATGAACTTTTGACTTTGAGTAATGCTAAAATTAAAGTGATTAGTCAGCTATTGGTAGTAATTCATAAGAAATTGCGGATCAGAGTGGCAATAAGGGGAGTGTTAAAACAAGTTAATGAATTATTTTACATTCTTTCTGCTATTTTAAAGTTGAGACTGTACTTTTTTATGATTGTTTTGGATTTTAAAACAATTTCTTTAAAAATATTGTCATATTTAACAAACTCTAAAGCAGGGTACTCTGTTCATCATTTCGTGCGAACTGCTGTCAAAAGTCCGTATAAAAAAATTCGTGCGAAATAATTGTAAAATAATATGGCCGAAGTTGTACTCTGTTCATCTTGTGAAAACATACGAAATATTTCTGGTAGCATTATTTTTTCAACCACAACATGTTTCTAGCAACATATTTTTCAACTGCGAAATAATGTAAGCACCACTTATTTCGTGCGGAATTGCAAACAACAGATGATCAGATTTTACTTAGCATTGAATTTGTTGCGCACAAATAACTAAAATAATGGAAAATAGTGTGAAAATAACATAAAATGAAGGTATGGGATTGAATGAGAACGTGTGTCTTCAAAGAGCTCCTCCGCAGCAGCTGCAATTTACATTGATTGATACGTTGCAGCACAAGCTCTTAAAATTATTTTGTCCTCCATTTGTTTTCACACATGGTTTTTGTTTACATAAAAAAAACAATGTTGCTTACTTAAAGGCAATAAAAACGTTAAATTTCTTCTAAATCGCAGTGTTGTCACCACTGGCTAATTGTCAAAATTTTCAAACGAAATAATCAATGTTGCTCAACATTTTCCGCAAATGTGAGCAGAGTACTAAGCCTAACACACTACAGTAGTGCATTTACACCTGTTCGAAATCTAGTAGATTTCAATTGAAATCTCTATCAAAATCCATACCGTTTATATCGGCAATGTTGAGCAACATTGATTATTTCGTTAGAAAATTTTGAGAATTTAGAATAAATTTATCGGTTTTATTGCATTGAAGTAAGCAACATTGTTTTTCTTGTGTAAAGCGTAGTACTCTGTTCAAATTTGCGAAAAATGTTGAGCAACATTGATTATTTCGTTTGAAAATTTTTACAATTAGCCAGTGGTGACAACACTACGATTTAGAAGAAATTTATCGTTTTTATTGCCTTGAAGTAAGCAACATTGTTTTTCTTATGTAAACAAAAACCATGTGTGAAAACAAATGGAGAACAAAATAATTTTAAGAGCTTGTGCTGCTTTGAAGACACACGTTCTCATTCAATCCCATACCTTCATTTTATGTTATTTTCACACTATTTTCCTTTATTTTAGTTAATTGTGCGCAACAAATTCAATGCTAATTAAAAGCTTAGCATCTGTTGTTTGCAATTCCGCACGAAATAAGTGGTGCTTACATTATTTCGCAGTTGGAAAATATGTTGCCAGAAACATGTTGTATTTGAAAAAATCATGCTGCCAGAAACATTTCGTATGTTTTCACAATTTGAACAGAGTACAACTTCGGCCATTTTTTTTTGCAATTATTTCGCATGAATTTTTTTATATGGACTTTTGACAGCAGTTCGCACGAAATGATGAACAGAGTACTTAGTTTAAACAAAAACCATGTGTGATAACACTTGGACAACAAACTGAAAAATGAAACATTTCTTCTACTTTTTATCAAAAAAATTGTCTTTAAAGTTTTCCTAACACAAGCATTTTGCCCCCCTCGTAAGGGATGATACAATAATTTCTAATAAACTCACTATTTCAAGATATGTATCATTATATTGCAAATTTTCAATAAAAATGGCAAAAAATGTTGCACATTTTTAAAAAATAAAACACCATAATTTTCGGATCTTGTGCTGCAACGTATCAATAAATGCAAATTGCATCTGCTGCGCAGGAGCTCTTTGAAGACACACATTCTGCAAAAAGCCCTTAACTTCATTTTATATCATACTATTTACAACATTTTTCATTATTTTAATTATTTGGGCGCAACAAACTAAATGCCAAGTAAAACCTGGGGGCAAATTACGGCATTCAATATCGAACGAAATCACATATGTAAGTACATAGGTACAACATTTTTGGAACTTGTATGGAAATTTCGTTCGATATCGAATGCCGTAATTTGCCCCCTGATCAGCTTTTGTTTGCAATTCCGTACGAAATAAGTGATGCTTATATTTTTTCGCAGTTGGAAAATATGATGCCAGAAACATTTCGTATGTTTTCACAAAATAAATAAAGTACAACTTCAGTCATATTATTTTGCAATTATTTCGCATGGATTTTTTTATATGGAAACTATAAATACCAGACATTTTTTCAAGATTTCGTATCAATACCATAAGCGGTTGATTGGAATTTTCCTTTTCCAGTGTAAAACTCCGTACAAAAAATTATCATTCAAATGCAAAACAGCTGACGAGCACACCTTTCAAAGAATTGTTATTGAACAGTGTAGTATTTTCAGTATAATTTGACAAAAAACAAGTGGCAGATTTTGGGTAGATTTCGTTAAAATCTAGTCGCGAACTAGATTTTGTTCTTTATGCGAAATCTGGTCAAAATCAACAAGATTTTGTTCGAAATCTCGTAAGTAATAGATTTTGGTCTGGTGCAAATACCATATTGATAACAAAATTTCCAGAAATTTAAAAATTGTTTTAGCCTTTTATGGTTGAGGTTCTAATTGTTAAATCATTTTTTAATAAAATCTAAATTACATACAAAATTTACTTTTGATAAAATTTAGGGACCAAAAGTTTACAATAATTTGTTTGTTCTTATTATATTGTCACCTGTATAAATGTGTTTTAACCAACATGCTTAGAGCATTTTTCACTACATCTTAGTTCCTTGGATTTCCGACCACATTTCCCGTGAATCAAGAAGTGGCAAATTGCTTTATTTTTCGGCTATTTTTTCCCCCCAACACTTCTCGGGATCGAAACTATAATTGCAACTAACAAATTGTCTTTATTGTAGACTTTTGTATTAAAAAAAATACCTCAGCTATATCGTCTTTTTATTTATTTTTCGTATGCTTCAATTGGTATAAACTATTTATGTATTATGGTTCGGATAAATTTGTAGTTTAACGCTTTTGCTTCTGAAGTAAAGTGAGTTTAAAAACAATTGTTCGCCAAAGCTTGCTCTATTTAATTAGACTAGTACTTCCTATGGCCGACGCAATTGGCCATATTTTAGCTATTAAGCATTTACATAACCAAATTTCTCCCCGAATAAAACGAAACTATAATGAACATGTACATATCGTCATATGATTTTAAAAAAGCCCTAAGTTACAAAAAATTCAAAAGCGACTTCTTGAATTATTAAGATCCAACATATCAAAATACATGTCCCTAGAAAATTTTATATATTAAAATTGTACTAATTCCCTAATAAGAAATATGCTTCAACTAAAAAAATTCTGAAAAATGTTGCTTAAATTTTCATATTAGAGATTTTTTTGCTTGTCCTTTAACATTTTTTCAATGTAGCTTTTAATTCTGATTTCTTTTTCAACTTTACTCATTTGAAGAGAAAAAATCTAATTATCCGTAGATGTTTTTACTTATAATAGTTACATATGTAAGTGAATGTACGCGTGTATTCTTAGCATTTGTAGTGGTGTCAACTTTAGGAGCCTTTTATTTTTTTAATACTGACTCGATTTATATAATATATAGTCGCGTCAATAAAGCTCAATAATGTCTATAATTTGGTAAAGGAATGAAGAAAATCGATTGGCAAAAAAAGAAGAAAATGGGACCCAAAAATTTATCTTTACCTATAGATAGATAATGTCTGTGATACAATCTATTGAATTTTTCATTTAAATGAACATTAAGTAGGTAAATCGCATAGATATTTGAATAAAGGAATACAAAATAAGGCATAAATAGTTGCCCCAAGCAAATTTGTAACTCGGTTTTACCAACTGACCAAATTTCCATTGGTTGCGTTAGGCGAGGTGGGACTGTATTTTTGTTTTACTTTGGCTTCAGTATCTAGTATCGTTGGTATCTAGTATAAAAATTAAATTAATTACTTAAAACAATTTCATATGTATGCCTGGGCACTGTATTTGTGACGTACATACATAAATTGTACATATTTGAAATTATTTATAAGTATAAATGTGTGTACATATTTGCTTTATATTTTTGATCCGAATTTTTATTTATGCATGTAGATTTATCAGTTTTCTTATTATTTTCATTTTTCCCGATGAGCCATTATTTTTATTTAGATGTTGTTTTATTTCAAAACACGAAAATAATAAGCAATTAAAATTAAATACACTTTACAAAAATATTTGTCAATGTCAATTTGGCGCTTACGATTTTAGAATGATCAAAATAAAAAAAAAGCAAAAACAAATCAAACATTGCACATTATTTCCGTTTTTATATGATATTTTTAGGAAGATTTTGTAATTTATTGACATGACACATGATTGAGTTTGGCAATTCAAGGTTAAAACTTGCATAGTTTTTTTTTCCTTTTTCAATATATTGAACATTTTTCTAATTCATTGAACACTCAATGGATTAATGGCAATTGAAGAAATCAACAAAAAAATTAAAGAAGGGGAAAAGGAATAAGGGACATTATTATAACTTGGCGTTAATTAAACGTATGATCGTAGGGTTACAGTTTTTTATTATCACAACTTTACTTTAAGCTAAAAGTGAGCAAGTTTTAGTCCTTTTGCTAAGTTGTCATATATAAAAATATGAAAAATAAATAAATTATATTTTTCAAATGAATTTTGATGACTAAAAATAAAGAGAAAAATTACAAATAAAATGTATTGTTTGTTTGTTTGTCACTACATATCTGTGGCAAAAAGGAATAAGTGCTTCTTAAGTCAACATAAGTTTGATATGAGTTTAATAATCTCGTAATCTCCATATTCAAAAGTAACCCTGGTCAAAGTTTCAATTATTTTGCACGATTTTTCAGAAAGTTATACTGTAACGAATTGCTTCTTATATTTGTTCAACTTGTAATCTCATATGGAATAAAAGCTGAAATTGACATAAAATTTAGTATATTTCAAGTTGAATATATTAGTTAGGGAGTGTAGGACAATGTAATCCTAAATTAGAAAAAATGGGCAACAAATTTGGTAGCTTTAACTAAAATAGGAGAAAATTTCTAAAATTCCACTTGAAAGCTAAAAAGTGCTCTCCCATAAAACGGTAAAATATGAGTTGAGCACTTTTTCCTTATTGCTACAAATATGTTTAATTTCACAAAGATAATCTCGGTTTATGCTCTGGCATAAGGATCAATTTATCGTTCAGTTTTTCGTAAGGATATCTTTAACTTACGTCTACTTTACCGCCAAGTTATAATAATGAACCTATGATTGATAATAATTAACAAAAGCTATTTAATTTAATTGATATTTTGATTGTTAAAAATCCTTTTTTTCAAATTAGGCTCCGACGAAAATGAGTGTAACGCCAAAGATTCAGCAACGTTTAAAATATTGACCGGAAGATAGTCCTTCCTTCCTTCCTTCGCATAAAAATATAAAATTTTCATCCAAACTGATTTTTATTAGGCTAAGGTTTGTAACATTTTGAGTCAGAAAGAATTGGATAAAAGAAAATATTCCAAAAAAGCAATGGGGAAAAAATTAACGTTAAATAATTTCAACTTACACGGCAGAACAGAAACAACTATTTTTTCTTTAGAATATTGCCTCATATCCAATTCTTTTAAATTAAAAATGTTACGAATTTTAGCCTAATAAAAATCAGTTTGCAAAATATTCACATTAAATAATAAAAAAAATTATATTTTATTTATAACAAAATAAATCACAAAAATAAATAAGTGATCTTAGTTTTTTTTATCAAAAAGAATTTAATTTGAATTTGAAAATTATTCATAAAAGAAATCTAAAATTCCTCTCTTTAATTTATTTATAAAAATAGATTTCTTCTGTCTAAATGAGAATTAATTATTACGATTGATTTATTACGAAGGGGTATTTTGGATATTAACTAGTTAGAATAAAACATGAATGAATGAAATTGAGTCATTTAACAAACTAAAAAAAATAAGAACAATGAATGCCAATTCTGATTTTTAATGAATGATAAAAATATAGAAACAACGTGATCACAGCGCACGGAGAAAAAGTTATTTCGACAAATGATCTTCTGTGTGGCATTAAAGATTTGACATCAAACTTGGTCAGCTGATTTAGAAGAGGCATTAAATACAAACTACTAAAAGGTTTGATATTTATTTTTTTTGTAAACCGACATGATCTAAATCAATTTCAAAATATAATTTAGCAAGCAGTTTGGTTTTTTTTTCTTATTTTACTTTTAAGAAAGAAAAAAAGTTAAAATAGAAATCACCTCATTTGCAAAATTGATTTTCGCTTTTGGTCAAATATTCAACAAACATTGAAAATATAGAAAAGAAAAAATCAAATGACTTCATGAAAAATTTGTTTAACAAAATGTTAAAATCTCTAAAAAAATCAACTCAAGTGAATGGACTTTCGTATCCGAATTTGCTAAAAATAAAATTATACACATTTTTATTTTTATTTTTAAGACAGCAGAAGTATATGTATACATGTACATATACAATGTACTATACATACATATGCATTTATTTATGTACATAATTTAAACCCAAACTGCACAAATATCTCGTGACTTTGATCAGAAATTTAAACACAATCACATGTATAACACACAATAGCGATCACAATTCATCGAACATCTTCGTGCGAAAGGGATTAATTTTAATAAACAAACAACAAATTATATTAGGGGAAAAAAAGTTCTTTTTTACCTTTTTTAAAGTCTGCCATGCCAGCACATGTTTGAATTAATTAAATAAAAAAGTCGCTGATTTTTTATGATTTTTATAAATTATAATACCAGTATCAGTAGTTGGAAACAGTTGTCAAATTTTGCAAAATCCATATACATATGTATGCAGGTAAACGATGTGTGCATCCATACATGGATAAGTGTGTATATACTTAGATACATCAGGACCGGACCCAGCTTAAACTTTTTGTTAGCTTTTGTGGGAGAATCGAATGTGAAACCGTACATGTTGAAAGTAATACAGTAGAAATAATGAGTATTTTGACCGTTTTTAGGAGAGGAAACATACGTTTTTTCCTTCTTCTTGGATCCGTGCACGCATACATATGTAAATATTTACGAGTTGAACAAATTCCTTATTAAAAAAAAACTAAAGCAAATAATTAAAAAAAAAAATCGGAAAACTTTAGGACTTTGGCAAATCTAATGTCGAATACCGATTATTCACCAATTGACAATTTTTGCCACATCCGATGAATCGGTTTAACCCTAGCTCATTGTTGGTCACAGGGATTTTATGGCCTTGCAAAAATGCACACGCAAATGTCGTGTTTTTTTATGAAATCTAACAATAAAATACCAAAAAAAAATTGTGGGCCTCATAAAAAATCTACGATCCTTTGCATTCGCACTTTTACAAAACCATGAACCACTACTGAAGTACGCTATTAAGAAAATCCGCAGAGTTCTGTCAAAAGGAACTACGAGGGAACGGGCAATTTCGTTCGCAATAGAAGGAGTTCGTTATAATCGGAGCAAATATTTCTTCTTTGAAGGATTAAAACTAAGCAATACTTATATAATATAAATTTTATTGCTATTTTATTTATGAAAAAAATCACTTTTTGCAAATAATTACGAATAATATTTAACAAATGAGTATATTTAACAAATGAGTGGTGAAAATGGAAGATTTTGTTTTGTACGCTATAAGCCTATAAATTTACAAGAATTTTTTATTTGGGAACTTTAACCGAAGTTCGTTATGACAGTGGTAATTTGTATAAAATAGTGGTACTGAAGAAATTGTTCGTTATAATCAATAATGCGTTACAACCGGTGTACGTTATAAGCGAATCCCACTGTACAAATTTAATTTATTCTCAACAGTCTTAAAACACTTTCAAAAGCAACAAGAGATCCGTCGAAATTATAAGTATAGGGAAAAATCAACAAACAACTGTTTAAAAATTTTTAGAAATTCTTTTAAAGCAACAAATGTTGTTCGAAATTTAACCTTTTCTATATTCGAAATTAATTTCGAATTTTCGAATATGAAAGAAAATTTATTTCAAAGCTTCATTTACATCAAAAATTAATGCTCTGAGGCGAAAAGGCAAGATATAAGTTATTACAGTATATTCGAAATTTCGAACTTAATTTCGAATTTTCAAATTTAATTTGTTCTTTGATGTTAGAACTTAATTTTTATAAAACTATATTTTTTAAGCAAAAATTCGAAAATATTAAGATTAATTGTGAACAAAAATTCGAATTTAAGATTGCTAGATTACTACATTATTTTTGCAAACGATAGGTATGACATAAATTTACATATTTTTGAAAAATCATTCGACATATCGAAAATGTGATACCTAAATATTTTATATTAAATACCTAACACTTTAGTTTGAAAAGTTAAGCAGCTTACAAATAACTCAAATTGCAATTTAATTCCAAAAAATATATACCTATTTTTAAGTTTGAAATGCTTCTAATGCAGTTTTTTATTCCTATAGATATCAATTTGTCTTTTTAATCGTTTCACACATTTTTTTAAACTTTCCTAAAGAATTCGTTTTGTTTAAGCCTTATCTCCAATTTTCGATTTTTAGTCCCCAAAAATTTTTCTTTATAAATAATTCGTAAAGTATTCTTTTGTGTATTTTCAGTTTGAAATTTTTAAACTGTTTAAAATATTTCTGAAGTTTTAGTTTATGGTATGAAAAACGCAGACAACTTGTGCCCCCAAAACTCCCAAGATTTCTATACGAAATTCGTATGCCCAATAACGAAAAATATCCCCAAATTCCTGGGAACGCTGTGTATAATACCTATAAACTATCAAATGCAAATATGTATTGTTAAAACTGTTTTTAATTTAAACAAAGTTTTTAATTCAAGCACACCTAAAAAATTAATTAGCATTTTAATGTCGAGTCATTTTTACATTTTAGCCGCATTAAGAAGCCGAACGAACACAAAAACCCCACCAAAAATACAGTTTGTTTGAGAACGAACGTAAATGGAAAAAATCTAAAAACAACAATAAAAATTTCTTTCACGGCATTGCCGCCTTCCCTTTACATTTTACACGAAAGCAGAAAGCTTTCGGAAAAAGAAATACATAAACATGAGCAACCAAAGAAACCGGGCCCCCTTAAATGCCCCTCTTGGTGCAATTACTAATACTCCACAACTCACACACACACTCATTAATACACTCTCCCATTAACAAAATCAAACAGAGCATCAAAGAACTAAATACAACAATAACCAGACTATTAAAAGTTTGGCGTAACCAACAGACAAGTGTCAGTTGGCCTACAGAGAGCGCGCCAAATAGTAGCAAGACTATAAATTAAATTATTTCAACTTTTGTCAAATAAATTATAATTATAAAAATTTTTTTTCTTTGAATATAAATTTTTCGAAAATTGCAATCGAGCAAAAATTACAAAACAACAACTAAAAGCATTTCCGTAATATTTACTCAATTGCGACGAATTGTTTCAACGAAAGCAAAGGAAGTGAGAGGAAACGACGACGACTATCTACATACTTACGTACAGAATCGGCAAAAAGAACAAACAACAAAAAAAAATACATATGATGTTAAAATAAAATATAAAAAAACAACAAAACAAACAATAACCAAAAACACAAGAATTTAAGAAAGAAACAAAAAGCACATTTCGAAAACTTAAGCATTTTAGAAATACTTGCAAAAATATTGAAATCAGTTTAAGTAAAATCATTTACGACGAACGTGGTAAATGAAACAAAGCGGGCGGTGGTGCACACATATCAAGTAAAATTATAAAGGAGAGAGTTCTGCAGCACACGGCATTTAAAAAACTAAATTTTACAAAACTAAAAATGGTGAAATTTCTAAGAACTTCACGGTAGAACATGAAATGGTTTAAACGTGTGCGTAAAAAGTGTATTTAATACTTTTTAACTACTATCCCAAAAAAATAGTTAATCTTTTTCGAAGTAAAAAGGAAAAGATCCTATAATTTTTAAACAAGAATTATTAAATCTTAAATTAAAGTGTATTAAGTGTTTAAATTAAGTTCAATCTCTCATAATTTAAAAAAATAATATTAAAAATAATCTACAAAAATGCCTGCTACACGTCAACATCAAATCAATCGTGGACGTAACGGTCATGTCCTTGTCTGGGATCAAAATAGCTTTAATGAGATTTTCGAAGAAAACCGACCTAGAGGTGGGTGATTGAAATTAATTATTTAAGATACAAGTATTTGCATACATTTAAAGAATTATAAATTTCGTTTTTTCACGTGCTTTTCTTTATCTTTTAATTTACCACACATTTGTATTGTGCAATAGAAAGATTTTTTATTTTCAAAAACTTTTTTTTGAAATGTGCTCATTTTGAATTGAAAATTTAATATAAAAACAAATTGGCAACATCTCATTTTTTGGCAATTACATTTTACTGATTTTTTTTTAGCAGACAGTGGTTCTCAAGACATTAATTGCAACTTTTGAGTTTAACATAATTTGAGTTTTAACGTAATTAAATTTTCGCGCAAGTCTGCTTTTGTGAGGAAGATAATGTGAAAAAGTCACGCAAGTGATATTTATATGAGTAACAAATTAAAAATAATAATAATAATAGTTTTTCATACAAATTCTTTACCGGAAAAACCCATACAAATCCAGGCATTTTTTCAGGTCTTTTGTAATTTTCCAGAATTTGCATTAGGGTGTTTCCAAAGTAGCGGTCGGTACCAATTTTTGGAGATTTTTTTAATAAAATTTTAACCTAAGCAAATATGGCACGAGGATTGCTTAATTTTGGACCTACGAAAGTTAAAGAATCAGTAGCAACCGAAAGAATTCATGAAAGTGCTTTTTGGGGAATATAATTATTGAATGTCAAAATAAACTGTTCAGCAAAATGTTTAAAAAAGCACATTTTAACAATAAAAGATGATATAACACAATGAGTCAGTTGCGCTTTCGACTTCATCTGGTACGAATTGGTATGAATGACGATTTTTTTGCAATTAATTAAAAAAATTAATGTTGCCTACTTAAGGCGACTGTACAATCACAAATTTTGTGCAATGATATTCATTACTAAAATTGCAACTTGAATTTCACAAATAGTTTAATTGTATGACGCAACTCAAGGTTTGGCAGCTCAAATTTCTCAATTTTATTAAAATCTTCATTACATTTCGTTCTTCATTAAACCCCCAGATTTCATGATAACAAACTGTGTCGCATTTTTCGAATATGAACTTTGAACTCTTTCAAATTGTTATTTTTTAAACCGGCTTTTGATTTGCAAACTTTATCAAAATTGAATTAACGATAGCAACAGATCATGTCAGTCAATCATTTAAAATTATTTAAATTATTTTTATTATTAGTCAATAAATTGCAAATTATTATCAATATTAATTATCTAGGAAAATTTTACACAAACAGAAAAGATAGTTAAATTTATTATGTAAAAGTCTATAACAATACATTTATTTTGTTTAAATTTACTACTACAATTGGCACTTGTCCAGCAAGAAATGACAATTCAATTAAAAGTTTCACTATCAATTGACTTTAAGTGACAAATAAACAAAAATCAACAACGAGTTATGAAATTTATTCGCAGTAAATCAAAATATTTCGCTGGAAATAATTTTCATTAAATTAATGCAATTTTTGCAATTTTTGCGAAATATTAAAGAAGAAAAAAGCATAAAAAAAGTTGACAAGTTTAATAGGGAATTCGCTAATTTAATTAAAATATTGTTAACTTGACTCTCACACTTGCTGCAAAAAAGTTAATTAAAAATATTTCTAACAGATTTTTGTTTTAATAATTGAAGTTTTTGTGGTATTTATCATTGCTTATTGGAAAATATAAATAAATATCAACTTGCCGCAGATCATGCTGTACGTTGCACAATATCAAGGACTTTTATTCACATTGTGAAATCTAAGAACAATACAATTTTTTTAGGAGATCGAAAGTTCCGTTTTGTTCTCTCATTATTAAAGTTTTGGACATTGTTTGGCCTACAATATTGGTAATTAGTATTAGGTCTATTCCGAGGGTTAACGAAAAGTTGCCCAATCTCAGCCAAAATTACACAAACTTGTCCGAAAAGCTCTTCAGATGAAAATACTTGATCAAGTGAATCAAATAAAATTTTCTGACTTTTAATACAAAATTTGTAATATTTCACATCACAAAAAACTAATGCATAGAAACTATTGGCTGTCAGTTAACGTTGTATTCTATTTTCTACAGATTTGTCTGCAACAGAACAGAACGAAAAAGTAACAACAAACCACACATACAGTTTTTCAATTGAACAGAAACAGAACAGCTGGTTCGTAACAGAACTGAACGTACAAACTAGTTCTGCGACTAAAATCTCTAAATTCAACTTAAAAGTTAAATGTTCGAACTTCAAGTTATGGTTTTTCGCTTTCCAATAGTTTTAGGCAAGTTTGAAAATTTCTACTCTCATTTGTCCAAACGTGAGCGAACAGACCTATTTACAAGGGTTTGTATTATTACAAGATTGATTGCCGAACCTTTCGGAAAGCGGGAACAGAATGATTATTAAAAAAATTGTGTGTTTGTAGATTGGGCTTCTTCTTCGATGTGCTACTCTGGGGCGATTGTGGTCAGATCTTTTTAAATTAATGTGGCAAAATCTCGAGAGAATTTTGGAATTTTAAAGTTAAAATTAATAAAACTTATGCTTATATCTTCATTATTTCCTTTTGCAATCCTAAACAGTTAATATTGTAAAATAGGAATATAAATAACCATTCACCATAAACTGATATCCTCTTCAGGGATGGAAAGTTAAAATTTGCATATTGCAATTGTTCTATGTACTTGGCTCCCTGCTGTAAAATATTGAAAAATATTATAGTGGTATTAAATTCTTCGCCGGAATGTACGCTAACATTATTTATACAACTATTGTAAAACCTATTGACATACGACACCTTCAATGGTTTGAAAAGTAAACAATATTTTCATTAGTACACACATATGTACATATATGTATATTCTTACAGGAGCGTAACTAGGGGAAGGTCAAAAAGAATATTTCCTCTCGCAAAACATTTTTATGGCGTTGCTAAAAGAAAATGTTAAAACTATATGTTTCAGCTTGAGTTCAATAATAGAAATTATAAATTGATTTCTTATTAACAATATTTGATAAATTCAAATTATTTGTATTAAGAAAGTAATATTGGAAAATTTGTTGATTATCAGACTAGCAGAGGGATCAGAGTTCTTTGGTCAATTTAATCACTCGTCACGGTGGTTACTAAAGTGCAGTTTTTATAATCCAAGCGATGGATTTAAGTATGAAATTTTTATAAAAATTACTTAAATATTTGAGTGGTTTTCATATAAATTATTTATTCAAGTCGACCGTGTCTGGCTTGCGGAGTAACCAGTTTAACCTTAAATATATACGGATCAAAGAAATTATGTATAAATATTAATTTTTTATGTCATTTCAAATTTCCTCTCTCAAGCGCATAAGCTGGGGGCAAATTACGGCATTTGATATCGAACGAAATTTCCATACAAATTCAAAGAATGTTGTATGAAATTTCGTTAGATATAGAAATGCCATAATTTACCCCCTGGATACGCACCTGAATTTTTGAAATTGAAGCGGAAATTTTTATTTAAATTACATTTATTTTTTTCTTTTGCGAGTGTGCGACATTTTTTGTATTTGCTTTTCTGTTTTTATAAATTCTCGACTTTTAGTCAACAATATATTCTTTCATCTTCCATTTTAAAATTTTGAGAAAATTAAAAAATTAAAAATTGTTTAACCGATAAGCAAAATCTTTTTAAGTAGTTTACAAATATTTCTGAAAAATAACAATATGATCAACTTTACTATTACACACGTTCAATAATATTTACATGTAATTATTATTTTAAAATGAAATATCATGAACAATCGGCATTCATTTGAGGTTTTGTTGTCATAACAACAATTTCAGTCTCAAGGCAAGATAAGAAATTTAATAATTCAGCAAATTATTGCATTTATCACATGTGCAAATTTATTTCTAAGTATTTCTGAAAAAATATGTGTGTGCACTCGTTTGTACTGTCATTGAAATAAATTACCTTTTAAAGAGACTTGTGACACAAGAATGAATGTGACTGAATTTTATTTATTCTTGTTTTTCTTTCCGGTAATTTTAGTTATCTGCAATATTAGTTTTTTTTTTGTCAATGGTATTTTAAAAAACATGTTTATAACTAAATCGTTTTTCATGAAACTCCTTATTTTGTAACTAGTTGTCGACGTCAATTCAACACAACATTAATAAATATGCTCGTTGTCTACAAAATGTCAACAGGCTGTTAATAAGCAGTCAATTTTTGTCGACCGCGGATACTTTTTATATTGTTTTGAATTGACAGCGAAAAATAGTTACATATTAAGGAGAAATATCTGAAGGGGGAGTGGCTCTTAAAAACCCTTAATTATCAGGCCTGTTCTGAAAATCCCAGTGACTTCAAATCACATGATTTCCAAGAGACAATTTTATTAAGAGCTGACTTATTATAAAACGTCTTATTCGATTTTCGTTTGCTATAAAACGCGAGATGTGCAAAGCACTGATTTCATTTTTGAAAATCACAAGATTTGTCATTTCGGACTTAACAGAACAGAACAGAATTTAATTTTATTATTTTTTTGCTTTTCATGCCATAAAATTTGTTTGCTGGGCTTTTCATGACATAATGATTGTTATTAATGTACTAGTGTTTTAATAGAAAATAATAAAGCTTTTGTACTCGTAGTATTCAAGTTGACTAATTGTTTGTTTGTAATAAAATAATGCGACACATGAAAATATTATATTTTTCCCTTAAATGACGTTATCATAATAAAATGGAAGATATTATCAATCCATTTCGCAATACGGACTAACAATGTTTGCTACAATAATATGGTTTACGTAGAGAAAAAAGAATTTTAGGTAAAATAATTTGTACAAAAAACAAAACTAAAAAACTCAAACTCGTCTTTCATTTTCATACAAATTGTATAATGAAATTTTCTTTCGCATTTAGAGCTGGTTTTAAATTTAAAACAGACTTTTACGAGTAAAGTAGGCTTTTTCTTGTCTATAGTATTACAAAGGCATACTTTTAATGCAAATTATCTCTAGAACTCATAAAGTAGAGCTGTGCCAAATCGTTCATTTCAGTGATCGGTGATTTTCGTTTAATTACCAAAAATTAACCCGTCCGTTCAATCGTTCAATTGAACGACAGTACATCAACAATTCTATTTTTTTAAATGATTCTTTTCATAAGAAAATCGGTTGTAAATATTTTAATAATGTAATTAAATTAAAGAATTTATTTAAAAAAAATTGGTTTAATAATTAAAAAGTCATAGTTAAGTTCACTTTCGAAACAACTTCGTGTTCTTTTGACTAGAATAATAATAAATAGACATTTTATTTTCGCTTAATATACATATATTCAATTTTTTATAGGTTGATGCTAAAAAGAAATGTATATATTTACTTTTTAAAATAACTCTGATCAATATATTAAAATTCAAATGAAACAAAAGAATACAACATAAAAAAGATCCATAAACGAAAGTGAATAAAACAGACACATAAATGAACGAAAACAAGTTTTAATTCATCTACAAAATCTAACGGTACACTATTGAACCAAAAGCGTGCAGTACAATGACCGGATCACTTCGTTCAGTTGGTTGATTCGTTCAATTTAAACCGATTAGCCGGTATTTTCTTCAGTTTTTAAAACCATAATCGATTTTTTTTTATTTTCAAATATTTGCACCCCTCGAAAGACGGCTTCTGCAAAATATCGAATTGTCTAACGCGCCAGTTATTGCCTACATACGTGCTCTTCTTATCAAATTACCGTGTATTTCAACATATTACGTTTATTAAATTAATGCAAATAATTTATGATCATTACCGTAACATCATTAAGATAACTTGAAATGTGTTTGATGCATGTTTTTGCTATCAAGAATAAAACACCTACCGCATTTCATTTAGCACGTGAAGTCATGAGTTTTATTTTAATTACTTATTCATGGGTTAGTTTTTTTTGTACTTTTTATTAAACATTTAAATCTAACACTTAGTTAGCACAGTTTTCTTAACGCAAACTGTTTAATACCTTTTTAGCATTTAGATAATTTCGCTAAATACATTTTATGAAGACATGACTAATATGCCAAAACATGTGCAAAAAATTATAATGAGTTCTTTATTTTAAATTGTTTTAATTATATTAAAAAAAATTGGAATCTTAGTTAAGAAAAAGTAAGTGGGATTAATCTAATTAATTGACTTTTTGATTAATCAATAAACTGATCAAACAATTAATAGAAATTCTGATTGATTAAATATTTTAAATTTTGATGGCTCAAATTTGAATCATTTTATTTAACTACATATTTGCATATAAAACATAAATATTTTAAAGAAAATTAAATTATTAGAAATGAAAAATTGAATGTAAAAATAAAAGAAATAAAATTTTTTTTAAAAACATAAACTTAAATACAGTAGTATTCCGATTTAACGAACATTCGATTTAATGAACATCGCATTTAACGAACACCCAAATTTTTATTTCTACTCAGTAAGTACTTTATATTACTAATAAAAATTTTATTTTGTACTCGGCTTAACGAATATGTGTAAACCAAACGATGAACAAAACGAAAATAATGAAGACCTTGATGAAACTGAAATTCTAGAGCCACGAAGATGTCATTAAGCACTTCGAAATTTATATTAAATGGGTTTAGCAAAACAATATTAGTAGCACAAATTTAATGATTTTGAGAGAACTTCAAGAAGATGCCATTAACAAATTTTTTATATAGTAAATTATTTTTGTATTACCTTTCCTTATACATAGTTTTAAAGAAATATTTATTTAAATTACAATAATTTTAATAATAATATAAAAAAAACTATCGTTTTCTATGACAAAAATTACTAAATATTCCATTCAGTTTTTCTGAATGACAGTTCAGCCAATAATTAAGTAGATATATCTATAGTTATAAAATATCTGAACAAAACATTTAGTTCGCGTATGGAGAAGCATACTTTTTACGTTCAGTAGAAACAAAATTCATATTTACGCCCTGAACGTTACGTATTAAAAAGCAACATACATATGCGCCTCTACGCATTCAGTTTGACTTTTTCTGAACATTGCGTTTAACTCATTTTGTTTTTTTCTGTGTATACATATTTATAGTTATGAATAAAATAGACGGCCCTATTAATTTATAAGATATAACGAACATTTCGTTTTAACGAACAGGCCTGACAACAATTAGGTTCGTTAAATCGGAAAACTACTGTAATTCAGTTGTTCAAAATTACGCTCAATTAGTTAAAGTAAAACTTGTAAAGGACAACAGATTTAAACAAAATTTTTTCATTTTGATCATTTAGTTTTTTAAATTTTCCAATGACGTGTTTTATTGCGAAACTAATTGAATAATTTTATTTTTGTATTTTTTTTTAGGTCTCTTTCAAACCCGCTACTTTGTTACGTTTATGCTTTTTTTGGGCATGGCCAATGCCTATGTGATGCGTACCAACATGTCTGTGGCCATTGTGGCCATGGTCAATCATACAGCCATTACAGCGGGTATTGATGAAAATTTAATGGATGATGAATGTCCCGATTCCAACTACACAGAAGTGGTAAGATTTCTTTTTAAATGGACTTCAAATTTGTTTTAAAGCTGCCATTGTGGCAGCAACTGTTATAATTATTGTTATGGTGTAAACAAACATAACTATCAGCACAATAAAGTCCCGTCACGTCTTCAAGTTTCGTTTGATAGTGCAACAGTGCTGCCGCGACTGTCACATAAACATGCATTAGTTTTCTTAAAAGTTTCAACTACAACGACAAGGCTTCTTTAGCTTCCTCCGTGTTACAGCCATCACTGATGGGAGGCCAATGTGAATGGTGGGCAAACAGAACTGTAGCAATGTCTCATAGAAGTGAACTGTCAGAATGTCTCATAGAAGTGAACTGTCAGTTACTGTCATGCCTTGCACGGGGCTTAGGACACTAAAGGTGCAATATATGTATATTGTGATATGTCGCAGTGCCCTTAAAGTACACTTGAGATCCAAATTGTGTTTTTTTTTAATGGCAGACAATTTTTATACGAGTTGCACTGTCCTGCAAAGGCTTTTAATAATAACAATGATCTGAGTTGATATAGAAACCAACCTTCCATTTAAATTCTACGAAAACAAAAAATCACAGAAATCTAATATCACAATTCATTTTTTAAAAATATTCCCCAAAAATTTTAGGACACTGCAGCAGTTTAAAACTTGAGGTTTTTGTGATTTCTACCACAACCCATCAGAGTAATTTAGGAGAGTTTCTACGCGATTTTGGGAATATTTTTATGTGCAACGTTTAGCCTCTTGTTCTTTTACGAAGAGGCCAGGATTAGTTCTTTTCTACCTTTTCTATATGCAATTGTGTAGCAGCTGATACGGTTTAACTTTGAGAGTCTCTGCGGTATCAGTGTTTCCCAAACAGCTGCAACCAATATTTCAGGTTTACGGTGGGATAAATACGCTGTTTTGATATTGATGACCGTTCTTAAAAATTGCTCAGGCAATAAGATTCTTACTCTCATCTAGTTTCTTGTGTCTGTCTATATTGCTTTTGAAATCTTGATTCCCTGCCTGGATCATCATGATCTCTTAAGTGGGGTACACACTATCGAACTTGAGTGACAGTCAAAAATTCATCAGTTATGAATGAGTTTTTGACTGTCCAGTCGATTATGTTTGACACTCAAACAGTCATTGAAGAAAAAAATTGAACACACAAGCATGGAAAATTTGGAAATTGGATGCGCTTTATTGCCAACAAAAATTTTTTTTAATAAATTACTTTGGTTTTTTTCTTATTATCCAACAATGTTTCGTACGATTTTTTCTTCACATCTCACACAAGCTTGCATTTCATAAAAAAAATATAATTTCCTTAAAAAAGTTATATTCCGTAGTTTATCCTACAAAAATATCTCTTGACTGATACTTCTTGGTACACACTATCAGACAAAAACCAATATGGCCGCTGACTGTCACTCAACAGCAAAAATGTTTGTGATTGACTGTTGGCTGACGTAATTTATGTTCACACTGTCGATCAACCCAAAATTTGAGCAAAACTGTCACTAATGTTCGATGGTGTGTACCCCACTTTAGGAGACCTGCTGCCGTTACGATCACAAATCATGTCATCCCAAAACAATATATATATTCTCTATATTAAAAAAAATCCATAAAAAAATTTTAGGATTTTTAGCTAAATAATTAAAATCCACTTGTTTTAGAGCTTGTTTGAAGCTTTTAGTTGACTTCTTGCGCATTCGAATTTCCAGATTAAAGTAATATGCAGATTTTTTATTAAGAACTATTAAAAAAAATTAGGAGTTTCAAAATGTAATTGTTTTGCGTGTTCGCAAAAAAAGAATATAATTTTTTTCATGACAATCAAGGCGAATTCATTTTACCGGTGGTGTTAATATTACAACAAACACCGACGTGTTGCTACAAAATATAAAAAAAATTATTTTAGCAAGTTTCATTACTGTCCATTTGCCCCAAATAAAAATAATTGTTTCTTTAATGCAATAAATTATGCTCTGTAGCAATAATCATTTGAAATTAACAGAAAACACAAATAAAAAAATCTCTGAAAGCTAAAGCAGCCACGGCAAAACTGTCAGCTGTGCTTCGAATACCACCTGTAAAATTAATTCGCCTTTATGGCAATTGTAAAATGGATTTTCGAAAATTCGAAGTTCTATAATAATTTAAGTCATAATTGTGGTACATTTCGCAACAGAACAATATTTGAAATTTTATTGTTAAACCTTTATTTTTTCATCTTTCAGAGTCACGGACAAGATGGTGAATTTAAGTGGGACTCTGCTCTACAAGGTTATATTCTATCGTCGTTCTTCTATGGCTACGTCATCACACAAGTAAGTTAAGATCTCCTTAAATTTATCAGTTGCCCATAAAGTAAGATTTTGTTTTCTTCTCTATTTTGTTTTTATTTAGATCCCCTTTGGAATGCTGGCCAAGAAATATGGTTCGCTTAACTTTCTCGGCTGGGGCATGTTGATCAATTCCGTTTTTGCCTTCTTAGTGCCGGTTGCGGCACGCGAAGGTGGCGTCTGGGGTTTGTGTGTGGTACGTTTTATACAAGGTCTTGGCGAAGGACCTATTGTCCCCTGTACGCATGCTTTGCTGGCCAAATGGATACCGCCCAACGAAAGATCACGTATGGGTGCTGCGGTTTATGCGGGTGCACAATTTGGTACGATTATTTCAATGCCCTTGTCTGGTCTGTTGGCTGAATACGGTTTTGATGGAGGCTGGCCCTCAATTTTCTATGTATTCGGTGCTGTTGGTACTATATGGTCTATAGCTTTCTTAATCTGGGTCTATGAGGATCCCTCGTCACATCCCAGCATCGATGAACGTGAAAAGAAATATATTAATCACTCCCTTTGGGGCACTAATGATATGAAGGTATGTGTACATCATTTTGTTTTAATTTTACTGAAGATATTTCTTTTTTTAAACAAACTTATTTTATTTTAGATTCCTCCCATACCTTTTAAGGCGATTGCCAAATCTTTACCGTTTTATGCCATTTTGTTTGCTCACATGGGTCATAATTATGGTTATGAAACCTTGATGACTGAATTGCCGACGTACATGAAACAAGTTTTAAGATTCTCTCTGAAATCGAATGGTTTACTGTCATCTCTGCCCTACTTGGCAATGTGGATATTTTCAATGAGTATTTCGGTGGTGGCCGATTGGATGATCTCTTCAAATCGCTTTAATCATACTTCAACAAGAAAAGTCATGAACTCAATTGGTAAGTTGGAGAAATTATATAAAAAATGTTTTCAAATTATAAACACAACTTGAGGAATTATCAAGGCGAATTCATAACAGATGGTCTCGACAGCTCAGCTGATTATTTTTTGCTCTTTGCATCTCGATCTGTTTTGTTTGTCAAAATTTATTTATGTTTGATTTATATATAGTGTTTGACGTTGATTTTGACAAAGAAAGCTGGTATTTTCAAAGCGAATTGTGGCGAGTCTACCTGTTATGAATTTGCCTTGAGGAATTATTATACACTTCGTTTCGAAAATAAAATCATTCGGATTTGTATCATATCAAATATTCGTAATTAACTTCGAAATTTAAAATACACCTTCAAAATAAAACTTGTTACACTTTTGCTTAAAAACATTGATATTTAATACGACAATTGGAATGAACCATGAATTGAACACATTATCCCAAATTTTGTACTTTACATATAGTCGCAAGTTTAAAAATATATAATTTCGAAAATTTGAACAAATCGAACTTTTTTAAATTGTCGCATAAAACCAACACTTTTGGATTTCTGCTAGAATTCGATATTTAGTTCGTATTTTCAGTAGCGCGAGAACTTCGGTTTTTTTCGTACTGCCATTCCCACGATGTCACATGCATTCGTTCTTTCGTACAATTATATTTAAAACAAAAACTAAATTTTTTAGTTTTTTATTTTTTAAAATGTAATTTCATGAAAGAAAGAATTCGTTCGACATCGTGGGTCTGACACTGAATTACCAATTTTGTAGTAAATTTCAAATTTTGAAACAAAAAACATATAAGATTTAAATGAAAGTATGTTTTAAAAATAAGATTACATTCGTATACAAAAATTCGAAATACAAGACACACTTTCCGATTAAAATTCAATTTTTGCTCAAAAGCGTTGACATTTAATGTGAAACTAAAAATAAACCATGAATTTTCATGACCAAGAGCCTTTATGACAAATTTCGAATATAAGTTCGAGTTTATTTAACATATTCACCCGTATTTCAGTTTTCAACATTGACGTCAACAAAAGAATTATTGCTAGTCTACTCGATCTCGAAAACAGTTTTGTGCTACGGACAGTCTATTTCTGTTCTCGAAGATCTAGAAAATAACACGAACCTGTCAATAGGGTACTCAGTTGTTTCCGATAACGGGTAAACAAGTCCCAAAATTTTGGTATTGTATTGACGGGACGTCGATGTTGATATCTGAAATATGGCTGATTAAAATTTCAGTTTTAAGATTTTATAAGGATTAGTCTTAAAAAATAGAAATAAAGATCGGAATTTCGAAGTGTGTTCGAAATTAAGATTAAAATTTTTCATTTTTGAATAAAACAAATTATTTTCCATGTCAACTAGACGATAATAAAGAACTTCCAATAATAAATTTCGAAATTAAATTCGAGTTTTCGAACATTCATCAAGACTTGAAAGTTTTTAAGTAATTTGAAAAATACTTTTCGCATGAAACTCTCTGTTTAACATACGAATGGACTTGAAAATTTAAAACTATATCTTCAATTTAGTTTTTATTAAAAGTTTGCTTTTGTGAATTAACTCAAGGCAAATTAATTTTACATGATGAGCGCGCGGTTGTACAATGGATGTCAAACTTCATATAAAATACGAAACAAAAATGTAAACAAAATAAACAACCATACTCATGAGTGGAACTTGACATCTAACGCATACAAGGGAGGTTACGTTCTATTGCGATGCGAAAGAAAAATTGTACGAAATCGAACTATTTGTACACTGAAACTTCTTTCGCAGCGCAACATAGAGTATCCCCCAGAGAATTATGTAATTCTAATTTTTTCCGAGTTGTAGTACTTATGAGAAAAGTGTTTCCAGTTTTTTTCTTTTGGTTGAATTCTTTTTGATTTGTATGTATTTTTTTTTTTAATTCTTTTAGGTCAATATGGTCCCGGTATTGCTTTAATAGCTGCCTCTTACACTGGATGCGATCGTGTTTTAACCTTGGCTATTCTCACTGTTGGTGTGGGCCTTAATGGCGGTATTTACTCCGGTTTCAAAATCAATCATTTGGATTTAACGCCCCGGTTCGCCGGATTCTTAATGGCTATTACAAATTGTTCTGCCAATTTGGCCGGTCTCTTGGCACCCATTGCAGCTGGTAATTTGATACACAATCAGGTAAAATAAATTAAAATTCAAATAATTATTCTTTAGCAAAATCTAATCCAACTTTTTCTTTTCCAGCCCACAATTGCACAATGGCAAAAGGTATTCTTTATAGCAGCTGCTATTTATATTGCTGCTGGTACCTTCTACAATTTGTTTGCCTCTGGTCAACGACAACCTTGGGATAATCCCGACAATGACGAAAAAGACTCAAATACCTTGGAGTCCCAACATCAAACTAGTCCAGCAACAGTAACTGTGTTACGTCACTCCGCCATTACAGCCAACCAATAGTATATTAATTTAAATTAAATTTTAAACTAAGTTTTAACAAGAAACAAAGGCTAAGTTAAATTCTTTTTAGTATTTAAGTTAAAAACTAAAACTTATTAAAACCACAGAAAAGCAAAAAGAATGATATGAAAGAAAAGTATGATAAAAAAAGACATAAATATTCAATCAGGAATCAAAAGGATAATGCTGAAGGAAAACGTTTGCTGTTTATAAAAAGCAATTATAAATTTCAATTTTACTAAACAAAACAGATATATTTAAGTTATTTATTAATTATAAGCTCCATAGATAAAATAAAAAAATTATAATAATTTAAAACAAAATCAAAAAGTTATAGCACGAAATGTCAGTATAATTTATACATAATTATTATTATATTATTTAAAAACAAAAGGAAACCAGGGAAAATCGTACCGCTACTAGTTCTACATAAAAAGCAGTCAAGGAATCGAAATTATACCTCGTGATAGGCATCAAGGCGAAACGATACAAGATGGGATCATTAAAGGATTCAAGTCGCCTTAACCCATAACAATAATATACAGTGAAAGCTTTACTAATGTGGTGAAACTAGTCCCATGGTTATATTCTTTTGTTTTAAGTTGTAGAAACTTTCTCGGTATCCGCATATGGGAGCGGTAATGTTTTTAGATATGAAATTTGAAAAAGAAGTAACAAGAAGAATTTACTTCGGCGATATTCCTATCTTGTATCAATTTACCTTCCGACGAATTCTAGAGCTAGTATTTTACGGCAATTAAAAAATAAGACTAACTTTTTTTTCCTGGAAAAACTTTTAAATAAAAATTACCTCATTGTTACAAACAAAAAATTTTGTATGAAAAAGCGAAAATAATTATTTAATTTTATGATTTTTTATTTATTTTGTTAAAAAGTTATACATATATATTTTTTTTGTATAACAACATCTTGGAAAGTTTAAAGAAAACAAAACTTTTTTGTCTGCCTACCATGTAGATTTCATTATTATAATCAGAAATAATTATTATTTTATAAATATTGTTTTTAATTTTCTGTAAATGTGATAGTAAATTCAAAAGAAAAAAGAATTGTTAATTTAAAAACAAAAATTGCTGCAATAATTGAGAACTTGAAAAATATTGCTATTATTTTTATTTGTATAAGTTTTATTGGAATATGATTGAAAGAATTATATGAAAAAATGTTTAATTTTTTTACGAAAAACTAAAAAGACAATAAAAATAAAATCAAAATTTTCTTTAAAAGAGGAAAAAATCAAACAAACAAAACAAAAGTTGGGCGTTTAATTTTGTATATACAAAAGTTTAGCATTTAAATAAAAGAAATATTAAAATAATTTTCGGGCATATTTTTAGGAGCTAGAAGAAATATTTTCCCCTTTAACCCTAGCTTGGTCACCAATATTTTTCTACGAACCCGGTCGGTATTTACATTTGTAAATACATATACTTCTTTATAATTTGTGAACAAAATTTTAGTTCTAGCTTTTTGTATTTAATATATTAAGATTCTCATTTTGCTTTATGTATATATAGTATATCGATACTAGGTAGATATAAAAACAGAAAAGGGAGAGCTGAATACGAAAAATTGAAGGGCGATGAAAGGTCGAGCAGTTTAAAGTAAGTAAACGTTATATTTATTTAGGAGTTTATAAACGCAGAAATATGTTGTGAAACAGTTTCAGAAAATATATTTGGGAAGATGTTTCTGAAGAGGAGCTTGGTACATTTTTGGTATACTGATTGCCATGGGTAGCCACAATGCAAGTAAGGAGAGCCTTGAATGTTTTTGGCAAAAAGATGCGTTTCCATTGTACCGAGCAGCTATGTCAGAGAAGCGCTTCAAAATATTGCATAAAGCTATTTTGGGTATGCGATGCGAAATCTTATTACCTGTTAACTGGGCAAATATATACCGAAAAATCGGGCAGCGACAGAGAAAAAAAACAGGGAGAGAGAGTAGTGAAAGGGTTAGTGGAACAGTACAGGACGCAACGTCACATGTGACAACTTCTTTACAAGTCTTTCTCTAGCAGATACACTTGCAAGTTGGAAACTCTCAATAGTTGGAACATTAAAAAAACAAAACATGCATACCCTCTGAATTTAAACTGTCACCACAAAGAATTGAGCACAGCAGCATATTCGGCTTTGCAGAGAATAGGTCCATTTGCTCGTATATTCCCAAAAAGAATAACACAGTCGTTTTTCTGTCAACAATGCCATATGACGACACAATTTCGGATACGAAAAAAAAACAAATATAATTTTATTCTACAATATGACAAAACGAAAAACAAATAGATGGTGCTCTGTTTTTTAATATGTTGGACATATCAGCTCTTGCATCATACATAATTTACACTGAGAATTTTCCTTCACATTTTTCTACAAAGAATGGCAATTTGGTTTTTAATATTTGCTCTAAGGAAACTTTTTTATTTTTACTGCTTCCTAAAACAGGTGGACGTCGATGATTTTTGCAACAATTGGCAAAACAAGAGCGGAAATTCCTAGTATTGTAGCATATTTTCCCACTAAGAGTGCGATTGAGTGCATTACAGGGGTCCCCGTAGTTGCATTGAATAACTCCACTTTGGAAGCTTTTGTTCCAGACGACGATGATCGTGGGCATTCTAGGGTAAAAGGTGGTTGTTATATGTGTTGTAAAGACATCTGCAAAAGAAAGCGTTTAACACGAAAAGTGTGTGGACAATGCCGATCTGCGTTGAGCACAGTAAAGTGCAAACAAAATGTATGGAATGTTTAAACCATTAATATATCATTTTTGTAAAATTTTTTTATCCTTAACACTTATTGAATGAATAATTTTATGCATAAAGTACAATGAATTATATAAAAAAAGTAATATCTTAAACTTTATTTACATATATAAATAGTGACCAATTATGAAGAAAAAATCACAAAACCTGGAAAAATAACGGTAAATTTTTTTTAATTTTTTTTCTTTTTCTGAAAGAACATAAAAAATTAGTCACTGAGTCCAAACCATATCAATATTGAACAGTAAATACAGAAATTATAAAAACTGAATATTTACAAATGTAAATACTGACCAAGCTAGGGTTAATTTTGCACGTTGAAAAAAGTTTAGGGTGGAGCCTCAAGACGTGTGAAGCACCTGTGTCAGTCAATACAGTTTAACGAGAGAATGTAAACTCTGCAGAAACAAACCCAAAAACATTAAGAAATGGAAAATACGAAAATATTCACTTTCGTAAAAAATTCTTATCCATATTGCTTGTTTACCTGCTTCTCAAAAGTACAAAATTCAATTCGAATTTTAATATACTTCTCACACTCACAAATTAACATTTATAGTTCAGATAATAGTAATTCAAAGAATAAACCAAAATTTAATTTGTAATAAATTCTATTTAAATGAAAATTACGAACTGCTTTAATGACATCATTGATTTCCGTTTCTGTTGTTTTAAATATTCATAGAGCAATCTTAACAACAAGCCGAAATAGCTCAGTTGGGAGAGCGTTAGACTGAAGATCTAAAGGTCCCCGGTTCGATCCCGGGTTTCGGCAGACTATTTTTTTTTGTTTAAATGAAATTTTATGTTCACGAATATCGTCCAATATTGTATAAATGATTATTATCATTATATTGAATTTCAAAGACCTTTATTATTAACCTACTTGTTCTTTAGCAATTGTTTCTTTTGAGTCTCTACCTCGATGGTTACAAACGTGTTCGTTGTAGCACATTTTAACATCTTTATTTCTCCATGTGTGCGCGGATATGTGCTTTTGTTATGGCTTTTATTTGTCTGTCAGTTATTTCTATACATACGGCAATTGTCTTTTTTGTTGCTATTACATACATACATACGTACATATTTACAATTGTACATACTTACATACATATCTAAGTACATGCATTTGCACGCATGTCTGTATGTCGTGTATTAAATTGTATAAAATACTTTCTGCACATATGTATATGCACTTTTAATTTAATTTTTATTTATTTTTTTTTAATTTAATTTTATTGGAACATGTTGCCTAGTACCTTTTTAAAATTTACTATATGTTTATTTTTTTGTAATACATATTAATTTAGAAAATTTAAGGAAGATTAATCATTGTAATAGACGGTAGGAAGTTTTGAACAGAAGAGCTTAAACTCTTTTGTTGATTCTACACGAAAATCCGAGTCGAGAGTCGCTTCTACATTAGCTTGACTTGTAACTAAGATTAAAAAACAAAATTCTTTTCCACACAGTCAAGGCGTCCAATCAACAATTATGTTCCCGTGCCAAAACAATTTTATGATTAGCAAAGTAAGAAATTTTACTTGACCGATTCTTAACACGGCTTGCGTATAAACTGAGATCCGCTGACAATATAAAAAAATACTACGTAAGTAAGTTTATTTATCCATTTTCAACTAACCGATTTTTAGCTAACTTTATACACACATTACGTTCCTCTGACAATATAATTCATTAAAAGTAAAGTGGGCAGTACCACAGCGAAGTTTTGTTATGGGACCTTCTAAATTCTTCTATTTCAAGATGGAAGTGGACTATTTTTTTACATTTCAAGCTCGCGCGCTGTTGATGCAGATAACTGTCAGTGCTAAAAACTTAAAACTTTGATTTTCTCGTTGAATATATACATACATATGTACATATATAAAAATATATTTAAGAAACAAAATTCCATACTGCACCACGATCATGATGCAATAATTATTGTATCATGACCATGATTTATACGTGACGTTTTTAACAAATCCGGAGAAAATATCATAAATTTTAATATCAACTATCATATTAGGAAAAAAATATAGCTTGTGTCTCGTGGTATTATTATTTTGTTCAAATAGAATATAAGATATATTACATATAAATAGTATTAATTAATTATATTAGTTACAAAATAGAACAAAAATAAAAACAATCAAAGAATCGTTATTTTCATTGCTTTGTTTTTTAATAGCATTTTTTTATTGTTTGTTTATTTGCTTTAAACAATGGAAACATTTCAATGTTATATTATTAAGAGATTCAAAAATATTTTATTAAGTGTTTCAGAGATTATTTTGCATACACTGTACAACAAAATGAATTATTTTTCAAAATAACATGTTTGCATCGGGTAATTCTGGTAGATGGCATATTAAGCCTTGATGTATTTGGAAGCTTATAGTAGAACTTTAAGACAAATATTTTTGTGGGCTCTAGCTCTTTGCTGTAGGCGTATTTTTATCATAATATTTTACTATAACTCTCTGAATACACCAAAGATCAAAGTGCAACTGGAAAGCCAGAAATAAAATGTGTTTATGACTAGTATAGATTTATAGTAGTATCTTAGCCCTCTACCAGAATCAGTCATTCGAACCAATTGTTTTTTTTTTGTGTTGTACAGTGTTATTAAAACAAATTTTCGACCCTGGAACACAACAAGCTCCACCTTATTAATCACTCATAAGGTGTGAAAAACCTTTGTACATGCACATATTTTAAATAAACGCAAAAATTCGAAGTGCAATTATAAGTATCGGATCATTTCTTATTAAGGACTTTTCCAGACATCGAAACCCCCATTAAAAGCCACGAGTAAGCTATTGAACAACAACTGTTTGTATTTCACATTTACAGTGTTCCTCATAAGTTGTCAAATTTGGAGTTGCTACCTTAAACGAGAGCCAAAGGAACCGTACTCAAGAGCAGACGTGAATTGTTTACCGGCTCTTTCACCCTGCATTGAAGAAACTACACTTTCAACTTCTGGGGCATCGCATTGTCCAGGAAGCAATATAAACTTTATAGTACATAATAATAGTAGGACCACGAAAACTTGAAAAATATATCTCATGTGGGGAAAGAGAGTATCACAGAGCTAAGAAAAAGAAATCCATATTGTTCGTAACAAATGTTGATAAAAAAACGCAATTCGGAAGCATTAAAATTGGAAAAAGCAATAAAGAGCCGAAATTTCAAAATGGAATTTCTGAAATAACTGAAAAAAAATCCGAACACTGAAATCGATAAGAACTGAAAATACTTCCTAAATTTGGTAAAATAAATCATTCAAGACATTGAAAAAAAATGTTTTTTCCCCTAAATCTTTTATACTGAAATTTAAATTTCCTTTGATGGATTTGTACACTTTAATGTTTTCTTCAAATTCATACACCGTAGCTGGATAAACCAAGTGGAATTTTTACTTTACGTAATGGAAAAGGATATCATACCACATAATCTTCAGCGCCATTAAACATGTCCATAATGTGCAATTAAGTGTTCGCCAAATTGTCATTTGTAATTTAATAATATACATACATACAAACACTGTATCTGAGACGTACCAAGACAAACGATTTAATTATAAGTAAATTTAACAATTTTAACCCAAATATGGATTTGAATTTATACGTTTTTTAAGTAAATTATTATGTGAAAACATTTTAAGGTTTTACTTTGTCATGTTTTTTATAAAAAAAACTGTGTTACAGTTGTTTTAATTATCATTTAGTTTTTTATCTATATTTTTTATCAAGATATCAAGGAAACGTTATGATTAAAAAGTTATACAAAACAATTAATTGAGTATGGAATTATATATAATTTACAGCATTTCTTGCGACTTACAATTTAATTTCACTATATCTAGATTATAAAAATTCAAATATAAATTTATTTAAATTAAAAATGATCATGATAGTAAGTAATTACAGTGCCCGACAGTACATATTACTCCAGAATTGGATTATGTACAACTCGATAAAGCTAGTCAGGTATAAGAAGATAATCAACAAAAATTGTTTTTGAAAAACTATTGTTAATAAAAACAAGTTCTTAAAATTTTTTATTTTTTTATAGTTACCACTTACCACATTCGTGTTTTGCTCCCGGAACATGCGTAGATAAAACTTGCATAATAATTTTTATTGACTTTGCGTATGTATTAATTTAATTTAAATTTTCTTTAATTTGCCTACAAGCATATTTGAACTTTTTAATTTTCTGGAATATTGGATTTTAATTTAATCATATTTCCATTATTTCACATTTAAAATAAACACATTTTATTACACACATTTGCAAACATAAATAACAAAATTTATCACACTTCGGAAACCACTTTCGGGTTATAGCTCTTGATATTAATTTAATCACATTTCGGCGGCATGCAATAATGTGCACTTAAAAAGGAAATAACGGATCATAAGGGATCATAATTACTTTGGACCCCAAGTGGGCTGGTACTCTTTCTTTTTCTAATTTCTTCACTCGCAACCTGTTAACCTACTTTCTTTTGGCTTCGCTGATTAAATATTTTTTGTGACTAGGTGGCTTTCGGCCGGTCTTAAAGTTTTAACCTCTGGTTGTTTCGAATATTGGCTTCTCTGTGTGGAACTGTTTTTCCTTTCCAAAAATCATTACTCAGTGAAGCTACTATTCGACACATCCATAGGCGAAAGTCATAAGTCAGGCCGAAGGCATTATATGCAGTCTACAATGCAAAATAATTTTTCATGGGGCTAAATTTTATTTTTTTATTACATTATTGCCTTAGAAATTATTGTATGCCACACACATTTCAATTATTTTACATTTAAAATAAACACTAAATATTAAAACACCCATTCGGATTATTTTATAAAGCATACATTTTTTACACAAATTTTCCCGCTTAAAAAGCATTAAAGCCAACAACTCTTACGGCCATTGAATAAAAAGAAGCATATAATTTTCTACATATAGAAGAAAATATATTCACAGAAATAACTCTTGTAATAAATACACTTATATTTATTACATATTTTTCAAACAGATCAACTGCTTATTCTTATTTTAACACTCATTTTATTATAATAAATGAATTATTTATCACGAAAATATTTAATTAAAATCACAACATTTGTATAACTACTTTGTACCGGCCGAAGAAAATAACGAACTAAGGAGATGAAAAATTTGAAGTTGCCAGACTGAATAAAAATAGAAAATGGCGAGTTTTATGTTATTGTTTTATTAGCGGTTTTTATTAAGAATCGTGTAAATTTTTGCAGTTTTACTACAAGTTTACACTAGACACAGCAAAATAGTTTTTTGTTAGCAAACGTTAAATTCAATCGCATAGTGAATTATTTTGCGTTCCTATAATTAACTTTAACGCATCATTCTTATGATGTCAACAAATTACGCGTACTTTTAAATAACCCTGCAAACAATTGGAAGATATCCACAAAGATATATGTAAATATATACATACATATGTATATTTAATATGCACGCTATAGATAATGAATGAATATCGTATTATATTTCGATAACTCGTTAGAGCATATACACAGGTATCATTTCAAAGTATACATAGATAAAATTGTCGTGGTAACGCTTAACTGTTGCAAAGAATTCTACATAAGTATGTACATGGATTTCAACTCACCTTCTTTATATTCTTCTGGAGACGCTTCCAAAATCATAAACAAATAAAAACGGGCAGTAATAACTTTTAACTATTCCGCCTTGAATATTTAAAAAAATGTTTTTTTTACTTATCTTCAATAAATTTATGTTTTTTCCATAAAATTTACCGTATATTATAAACAGTAATTGAAATTCCAATATCACTGATTTGGCATTTGTATCCAATTCTTAATTTACTTTTTCAATTTGATAAATTTCGAATCAAACTCATAAACACCCACCGAGTTTTTATTCTTTTCATCATAATCCACCCAATCATCTTCCGAAAGGTCTACATCTTCAAACTTCTGGCCATTGTTTATTGTGTGAATTATCCAGCCGATACGTGGTGAAAAATCGACCGGCTCAGCGCCACGACAATCAAATACTACAATTGTCTTAAATTTGCCACCATCTTCTTGAGTGTAAGGAGCTTAAAAGTGTACATTTTAATAAAAGCATTTTAAATGTAAGTGTGTATGTACATATGTATATGCAAAGTTACCATTGGATTTCTCCACAATATCAATGGAGATCTCGCGACTGCACATTTTACACTTCATATAGAAGTTAAAGCCATTTGGATTGCGTGTATCATGCTGTGTTCGCTCGGACTCGGTTATATCGTGCCACTTATCGGACGTTTCTCCACAGTTTGTACAAGTTATTTTGATGAAAAATGGATAGTCAGGATGGCATGTTTTCAGCTCCTCTACATTCTCCAAATTTGCAAAAATTTGTAGAGCTACACGTACCATATTTAAAAATTACTTTATTATGTACTTATTTTCGCAAACTAATAATATATTTTGCGCTTAATTTTTCTTTTATTCGACTTTTCTAGTAAATTCTTTTGTTGTTTTTATTTTTTTCGTTTGTTTACGCTCATTCGCCGGCAGACAGAGTCAGAGTAAATGGTATTGACAGCTAATAAGATTTTTTAGCAACTCTGTGTATCACACAGTATGTATCAAATATATTATATATTTTTGTATTAGTGATTTTAAAGTATGTATGAAAGAAGTTGAACTAAATTGTCGGTTACACAATTTGATCTAGCTCCTAACTCTTGTCTCAATGAAAATAATGTGTGAAACGGGACTTATATAGCTGGTAATGCTCCAAAACTATACATATAGTTCATTAAAGCAGAAACGCATATAGCCATAGATACTTTATTACGGTGGAAAGTATTCTACATTATAAGGTACCAACCAATCCAGACTTGTGTAATTCGTTCCCAGAGACACAGAACAAATTTCTAAAAGTTTTTGTTTTGTGATATAAACCGATGACTTTTTACACAACCACATAAAATTTTTCAAAAAAGGTAGTATGTACAGATATTGAATTGCTACATAGCTTGATATAGACATCGAAATTTTGGTTCAACATTTTCGTAAGCGATATTTCTAAAATTTGTCTTATAACTACATTTAATTCTAAATTTTTATGGGCTTACCGACAGCTTAAATTGATCAATTTGTCGAATTTGTCATAATTTTTCATATATAGACTATAAACTTGTATCTGCTTAAGCATATAAACAAGGAATTTACAAGGAATTTATATTAAATTTTAAATGCACTTTAATTTACACATACATATAACAATGAAACTTTTGCACGTATTCATTAATGGTTAATTACCATATTAAATATATTTTATATATAATTATAATTATATACATACTCCTATGTATGTATATTATTTTATAACTGATTAATTAATTATCGAAACCGTATTTTTACTTTTATTCACATTTTATTTCCTTCTATCATACTATAAACACACACGATACACGAGACTCATTAAACAACAAGAAGCTAGCAGAGACTGCGCAGCCAACAGTTCTGCTTTATTTGTAAAATTTTCAACACAATTTCTACCGTGAAAAACCAAATTATTTTCACAAATAATTTGATTTACTAATAAACTATGTATAAGATAATATATATTTACTTAAATAAACAATTTTCTATCACTTTTAATCGTAAAACTATATTAATTTTTATTATTAGAATTCACAACACGTTCGCGCACCGCAAAAATTACAAGAAACTAAAAAGAAGAGGAAAAGGAAATAGCAATAAAAGGAATTAAAACTAACTTTGGTCATGGTCGGAGATGCCAAACGCAACGATTTTACGTCATTTTGCGATTTTTTAGAGCCAATTTCATAATTTACGATTGTCGATTTTTCTTTATTACCCCTTATACAATGACGATTTGTCGACTTCACTACTTCTGGCTAGTGACTAATTATTAATTATTCCATATATACCATACTCTTACGCTTTTTCCAGTGCAATTGGATGCTGATATAAAGCCATTATCCATTTTTGTTTACTTTATTTTTGTCTTTTGTAGTTGACTTTCTTAGTATTCAACCACCTGCGACAATGTAAACATGGAGTTTATGACGAGTGCCTTCGTTTTTGATCATTAATATTTATGCGAAATTTGCTGAACTCTTTAGGTGTTTATTGAAATGATTTTTGAATGAATGTTAGAGACATCGCATTGAATGTAAATATATGTATTTTGGAAAAGAGTAAAGTCGATTAATTTATCAAACAATTGTTATGATTAACAACAAAAAATCATTATTTTTAGGGACCGAATATAGGAAGTAAATGCACTAAATGGGTAACCAAGTTCATTTTAATTGTTTCATATACATATACACACATACCGTTGCATATGCAAAATTTCAAAATATGTATATATTAAAAAAAACAACTTAATAAGAGAACTACCTATAAAAAATCTTATACAGTTTTAAAAGTATGTATAAGAAATACAGAAAAGGCGCTAATCTACAGTTTTAATTGTTAAAAAACACACATACGACTCCTCTAAAGTTTTTCTATTATAATGCTTTTTCCTTCTGTGTGTATTTTTTAAAGTTAGATACACGGCTTTTCTAAATGAATGTATGTATTTGAATTAGTATGAGAAAAATTAATAGTTGTGTCATGGTTAGCAATCGAACTTCAGTTGCGTTGGCAACTGAACATTTGTAGCAGTCAGAAAATCATTAAATATCAAATGCAATTGACAACTCTCAGTTGGCAGTTGACATCCGTAATATCCGTTAAATAATTTTGATAATACTTTTTTATGAAAAAACGTGAAAGCTGAACAAGCAACGTTAAAAAATTACAAATACGTTTTTAATAGCAGAAATAAAAATTTAGTTTTTATAGTTATTATTTAAACAAAACTTTGTTTATTAAATAATTTTTTTATTTTTAAGAAATCAATCTCAGAAAAGTTGACCAAATTAGCTAAATAATCAATGAAGTGCAATAAACTATTAAATTGCTATATTCTTTTGTTCTTCTATTCTTTTATGTTATTCTGGCCGAATTTTCGTTTTGATAATTAAGTTTTTCTTTTCAACGATTTCTTTTACAGCCACCAAAAAAATGTCTTTCGAAAAAAAAAATCGCATTTTCAGAATTTAGATGATTTCAGTAACAGCTGGGCAAAATATTTTAGTGGCCTTAAGAGAATTTTGCCACGAGGAAAGGCTCGGTTTCAATGACCCCGATTCTTGAATGGGGACCAATTTTAAAGGGAAATATCAACGAGAGATTTATTTTCAACAGAAAAATTTTTCTGTAAATTTTTCGAAAGTCCTCTGATTCAGATTGAATTTTACTGTTGTCAAAATTTATTTCTTAAAAAGAAGTTCCGTTACATATATAATTATCATTAAACAGCAAAATGTATATTAAGTACACATTAAGAACTTTGGACTTTATTTTATTAATAAACATGATTTAACACTTCCATCAAATTCAGTATTTTGAAAGATAAACACAAAATAAGAGAATTTTTTTTATTTACAATCAATTAACACTTTGCATGTGATTCGCGTAAAATAATTTAATTTTTACACCATGAAAATAAATAAAATTGATGTACAGTGAATATATACTTTGACAGATTGATAAGGTGCGAAATAGATGTTGTTGTTGTTCTTGTTGATATTGTGATAATAGGTCCGACCGCCTTACTGATCATATTTAAAGGATTTATTCATCTCTTCAGTCAAAGTAACATTTTTCTCATCATGCAGTCAGTTATTGGCGATTTTTCTGTTTTGATTTTTTAAAAATACTTTTATTTATTTCGTTTTTTATTTACTATAACGTATATACATATTTCATATTTATTAAATTTATTATTCGAGACTTGTCTCGATATCTTATTTCAAAGAACAAATAACAACCTTTTGAAATTCGTATATATTTCATGATTTCATATTTTAAACAATATCAATATATTAAATATTACACAAGATTTATATTTATTTAACCTAAAATATTAACTATTAAAATAATAACGATAA
The DNA here is from genome assembly GCA_956483585.1 of Gymnocheta viridis. Lineage (NCBI taxonomy): Eukaryota > Metazoa > Arthropoda > Insecta > Diptera > Tachinidae > Gymnocheta > Gymnocheta viridis. Next base: position 106,283,387 of record OY101441.1, on the reverse strand, counting down.
TTAATACTTAAGAGTAATTTAAAATTTACATTTAGTTTAACTTTGAAAAGAGAGCACCACAAACTTGCTTATTTATGGACTAAATTTTTAAAAGTTTCAAAATTTTGTTAATATAAATTACACAAAATTTTTGTTTATTTGTTGTGTGAAAGGAGTTTCTATCTATGCACAGCACTTGAATTCGCAAAAAAATATAATAATAATAATAATAATAAATACTCTTTAGTTATTTGTTTAAGTTGAGGTTGTGAAGAAAAACTTAAAAATTAAAATCTTAACGCCCACAAAATTATTTTGATTTTGTGAAATACTATGAAAAGTTTTTCTCTTCTCTTATAATTTTGTATTAACAATATCTTCCTTCGATGCAGTGTTATCTAGTTCATTCCAGGCTTGAATTTTACCCGAACCAAATATCCAATATATGAGGGCTGGTACAATGTAGACAACGGCTCCAATAATGAAAATATAATGCCACTGTTCGAGTGAGTTCTATAAAGAGCAAAAAAAAAATTTTAATTGAAAATCTTTGAACAATTTATAAAATAATTATATTACATTTTCTTTGGTAAAAGCGGCCACTATCATTGGAGAGAATATACCGGGTGTAGTGCCCACACAATTGATTATGCCATACACAGTTCCCGCATAGTTGGGAGCCAAGTCCTGCGAGTTTTGCAAATTAGAAGCGGTGGCGGCCCCATTGAAACCCAATGAAATGGTCATAATAGCTACACATACATAAGGATCTTTGCCAAAGAAGGCTAAAATTATCAACATTATGCCGGGTAGAACATGAGCTGAATATAATTAAAAAAAGGGATCGTTTAAATAAAATTGGGTTTCAAAAGAAAACTTTATTTTTTATTAATTCCAATTATTCCGTAACTATTTGTCAACGTCACATCAAGGCAACACAAAAAATTAAGATCCTCTCCTCTCGCTGTCGGCAACAGTTGACAACTTTTAATATTCTCTAGCTATTTTCTTGGCCTTAGAGAATACTAAGAAGCTGTTAATTTTAATAAATAGTTGCCGACAACGAGTAGGCAACAGCTTTTTTTTCGGCGTTGCTTAAGGCAACGTTGCGTTGGCAATTAGTTACCGAACAAGGGGGATTACTTACAGGGTACACAAAACACCTTTCTCATTTTAGTTACAGACAACAAATTTTTGCTTCTTATGACATCGGCTACCGCGCCAAAACCAAAGGCACACAGCAGACGAGCTAAATGAGGTAAAGAGGAAAGAAATCCGGCCGATGATAAGTTAAAACCCAACACTTCACTCAAGAATTTAGGTGTAGCAGTGATCAAGAAGAACAAACCCCACATGCTGCCATAGTGCAGTAACATCAGTGACCAGAACGGCAAAGACAATAGCAAGGCCTTGTAGGGAGGCCAGCGCTGAAAATTCCAAACAATAAAAACATGTATTTTAATTTCAAATATTTTTATTAAAAACATGCACTTACCTTCTTGGTGGAAACCGTATCACCCAGACTCTTTTCAATAAACTCGCGTTCCTTAATGCTAATGGTTATGTGTTGAGCGGGACTTTCGGCCACCAGTATGAACCAGGCGCCGCAGACTATAACCACAAATATACCAACCATATAGAAGGACCAATCCCAGCCCATGTTTTCAATTATAACACCACATATGGGCCAAGTAATCATAGTACCAAAAGTGCCACCCATTAAGGCGGCCACAAATTTACCTTTTTCCTCAGGTGGCGACCATCTGGAGATCAAACTGTGACAACAGGGATAGACAACGCCCTGGAGAGTGAGAAAAAGTAAAAAGAGACAATTATTAAATTATAAAATAAATTATATGAGGAATTAAACATACGAATACTTACAGTCAAAAAGCCTATAGCAAATCTCAAAACCCACACCGCCCATTTGTCCCAAGCCGCCGCTAAAGGTGTTAACGCTGTTAAAAGGCCCGCCAGTAGGCAACTGTAGCCAGCCACCGGTTTACCGCCTAAATTTTCAGCCAGCATACCGCCTGGTAGCGATGTGATCATATAACCATAAAAATAGGCACCCAAAAGCATCGCCTGATCTTTTTGGCTCCAATTGTAACGAGGGCCATACTAAAAAAAACAAAGAAAAATAAGAATTGATATATAAAACAAGTGATATATAAATATGTATTTAGATGTTTCAACAGTTTACAAAATTGAATTGCTACAAAATGTATTCAATTTTTCGATGTATTAATTAAAAAAAAGCTTTTATTTGTTGTGGGTTGCAATCTAATATATTGCATTTCACTGGTGCTTATGCCAGACCATCACTAGACCCATTGGATTGTGCACATATTGTATAGCGCCATTTTTTGGCGATATTTTCCCCCGGCTCCTCTCTCACCCCTTTGCAACGCATTTTTATTAAACACAGAAAATGCATTATTGATTCCGTAACGAATTATAAACATGTTTTTTTTAATTTTCAAAGCTTAAATAAAAATTACTTTAAGATGTACACATTATATGTCACCTGGAATCATTGAATATACGTTTTGCAATTGATTAAACAAGCTGGGCAAGTTTTCTTGCCGCAAATCTTGTGGTGAAAGGGAGAAATTGAGATAGAGAGAGAGAGAGAGAGAGAAAGGAGAACTAGTTTTTATAAAACTATTTCATCATTCAACCACAAAATCGGAATTACGTAAAGAAAATTTACCTAATGTAAGCCCAGTCTAATAGGCAAATTTTCGTGCAGTAATCATAAGGCGAATTCATACTAAGTGGACTCGACCGTTCAGCTGACACATTGTGTTTTATCATCTTGTATTTTGCTACAAAAGTAAATACTATGTAAGGTGGGAACGACGAATTTAATTCGCCTTGCCCCGTTTCCAAACGTTTGTTTTGGTTATTTTTTTAGATTTTGACAAACAATTCGCTTATGCCGTTTTCTTTTCTAAAAAATTTTAACATTTATTTTACTTTTTATCAAAAAAAATGCTATTCAAAGTTTTGTTAAGACAAAAATTTTGCGGTGTAAGGTATAATACAACGTACGAGGGCTACTACTTATATTTCGGGAATGGCAATATAAAAATTATTAAATGAAAATTGCTTTATTGTTTTTCGAAATATTCCCCTTAATGATCAATACACTTTTGCATTCGTTCAAACCATTTGTCATAGCAGTTTTTCCATTATTCCTCTTGAGACACTTCCGAAATGTAGTTTTTGAACGATTCACCGGGTTCTTTGGCGATCGGAAATCGATGACATTCGCGAACAAAAAGAAGTCATTGAGTGCAAAGTCGGGACTGTACGGAGGATGAGTCATTTCGATGTTTTGACTGCTCAAAACTGCACTTGTTTGACGAGATGTGTGAGAGCTCGCACTGTCATGATGACGAATGTTTCGCCATCGGGGTTTAGTTTTACGAATTTCTCTGAAGACTTCCGGCAAACAAGCGGTCGTTTACCATTCAGAATTGACAGTTCTACGTTGCTCAAGCGAAAAAATGGTCACATGACCCATTCAGGCTGTGCTTCTTCCACGAAAAACTTTTGTTGGATTTAGCACGTCCTAGAATACACACACGGTCGATTGCTGTTTTGTTTCCAGCTCATAACCATATATCAATGATTCATCACCTGTCACGATTTTATGCACGTCTTTTGAAGCACCACGGTTGAACTTTATGCCACTTGACGCGTGCCTTTTTCTTTTTGAGCGATTGATAAATAATGGAATATCCAGCGAGAACAAATTCTTTTTGCAAATAAGTGTTCGTGCAAAAGCGAATGTATTGAAGTGGAACTAATGTGCAAGGATGCCTCTATCTCACAATATGTCACATTACGATCTTGCATTATCAGTTCACGCAGTGTATCGATGTTTTGTGGCACAAAAACCGATTTTGGACGACCTTCATGGAATTCGTCGACGACGGAACTTCGACCACGATTGAATTTACTATACCAGCGATATACTGTGGTTTTTGACGGTGGTTTATCGCCATACAAAGAACTGAGTTCATCGACATATTCTTGTTGAGATAATCCACGTCGAAAGTTGTAAAAAATAATCCATCGAAAACCTTCTCTTGAAATTTTAATTTTTTGCCAAATTGATTTTCAAACGTTGTAAGTACGTTTATGTTTAAAAATGTCAAACTTTATTATGGTGTTGCCAGATTTAAGCTATTGACATTAGTGTTGCCATTTCCCGAAATATAAATAGTTCCCCTCGTACAATAAATTCACCTGTAAGAAGTATGTTAAGCAAGGCAGATTCATCAGTCACCTGATCTGTCGAGGCCAGCTGCTGTGAATTCGCAATGGTATTGAGATAAGATAAAAAAAAAATTTTCTCAAAACCAGGGATCGTAACTGCTATGACCGAAAAAGTCATTTAGACTTTTATTCGAAACAATCATTTAGTCAATAGTAATTTTTCGGCCGATATTTATCGGTAAAAAAATGAAAGCTAAAATTTAATTTGTTTTTTTTTCGGTTAAAAATAGTAGTTAGAATTTTTTTGATTGAATATATAAAAGTGAAACCGAGCCACCTAAACAGTGGCGGATAGATGGAAACACACATGAACACTGATGATGGGAGTGTAGCGGCTCCCGAAAAACAACGTCGTTTCTGTTCTGCCGTGTAAGTTGAATTTAATTAGTGTTAAAATTTTCCCTTGTGCCTTTGGAATATTGTCTCATGTCCAATTCTTTCTGACTAAAAATGTTACGAACTTTAATCAAAATAATAATCACTTTGGATTAAAAAAAACCACTAACAACAAATTGTTCGAAAAATAATCACATTAAAGTGAAATTTTTTATATATTTTATTTTTTGATGGGAAAATTAAGTCAAGTTTTAAGTTCTATTTTTGATCGGGAAAATAACGGTAAAATATATAAGTTTTATTTTTCAACGACAAAACTATCAAAAAAAGTCAATAAATAAAAATATTTTATCCTTAGCTAAAAAACATCAGACTGCTATATTCAGATGTCGAGTGGACAAAATCTTTCTGTTTCTACTTTTTGAATCTCAAAGTTAAAAATTAATATTTATTTTCTGGCTTTTTGAATTCCAAATTTCAAAAATAACAGTTGTTCTCGATCGTCGATAGTAAAAACTATGTTTCAAACACTCGTTTGTTTGAAAATATTTCCGTGATTTATTATTATTTTATTTGCTTCTACAAAGTCCTTGTTTGAATTAATAAAACACAAAAAGCTTTCGATTGATTTTATTTTTTTTTTTCTATTAATTGTGGCATTTAATTTTGCTAATTCTGTTTATAAGACCTGTTTCAATAAAAAAACGTATTTGAATTGATTAATAAATTTAAAATTTAAACCTTTTACTTTATAAAAATAAAATTTTTAAAGAACCAGAAAAACCCGCTTTTTTATTTAATAATTTTGTTTATGTAATTTTGATTCTGTAAATATCTTTGTTTGGATTTTTTCTTTCATTAAGAATAATTGCAATATTTAAATTTACTAATTCTGTGATAGTAGCTATTGGTGAACATTGATTTTGTGAACAGTTTTGGTCTTCCTTGCTCTGTCGGCAAATTAATACTGCGTTCGTCGTCCTATAACGTCAAAGTTCTCATTTAAATTTTCCACATTCTATTTTTAAGAAGCACTTAGTGTTAAACAAATTGTTTTTTTCCATTCAAAAATTCATTAACAAAGCAAAAAAAAAAAGATGTCACGAATGAGATGTTGTTGCCAGTAAAAGAAAAATAACGTGTAATAAAATAAAATCTTATCAAATAATTAATTTATAATGTGGTTCATGAATGTGTAAGTAGGCAACATAAATAAACGATCAAAAATTAAGGCACATGACAAACAAAAATAAAAAATAATAATAACAATAATAATAAATAAAAAGATAAACAAAACAAGCAAAATTTATCAAACTAAATGATACGAATTTCTGCTTAAAAGAGTAAATAAAAATTCACTTACATCTGGTAATAATTCTGTTGAATTTGCATCGGTATTTTCGACCATGGCTATAATATTTAAAGACAAATTGACCCGCATCATGTAGCTCATGAGGCAGGCCATGAACAGCATGACGGCTACATTGAAACGTTTTGGTATGTTGACTGAAAGAAGAAAAGAAATGAATAAATAAATAAAAATAAATAAAGAACAAATTTATTCATAATTCTTATTAATGTTATATTTTCTTATTAAAAATAAAGATTTAAGGTGTAAAACTTAAACAATTCTTGGTTTTGTTTTAAGAAATACTTACATATACGAGTATGTATAATTCATTTGAAAAAAACATCTTTTATCAAACCTTATTATAATATATACATATATACTATGACGAAGGGCTCATGAGATTCACCTCAACCGAAACTTGCTTTACTTTAATTGTTATTTTTAATAAATTTTTAATTTTGATATTTTAAATAAAACTAATCAGTAAATGAAATCGTTTTCAAATGCATTAAATTACTCCACACTCAACATGCAACAATTGTTGGAAATTTTTAAAATGTTTCCCCGTGAAATTTAACTCTAATCATTTACACATCATCTTTAAAAAATATCTACCTACATCTATAATTTCTAAAAATTATTATTACTTTAAATAATTATGAGTATAGAAAATATGCACAACCAATTATATAAATATTTGCTTAATTTATTATTGTAATGACAATATTGTGCAAGCGACATGTTGTGCAGTTTGACACGTTAACTTTAAATTATTCTATTTAAAAAATATATATATTATTGCTACGGGAAAAATTTAAATGAGTTTGAGAGCCATAAAAATTTAAAAATCAATAAATTTTGTGACCAAATTGGTTGTCAAATTTTAATAACTATTTGTTTATTTAATTATTAAACATTTATGGCATTTTTTTGCGATCTACTTACAAGATTTAAATAAAAAACAAATTAAAAAAACTCAATTAAAATTTCTATATAATTCAAAAATTAATTTAGTGGGTGCTTTTTTAGGCTGAGGCGGTTGACAACCAGGCCGCTGTGTGTACATGTGTGCAGGGGGCAAATTACGGCATTCGATATCGAATGAGATTTCCATACAAATTCAAAAATATTTGTATGGGATTTCGTTCCATATCGAATGCCGTAATTTGCCCCCAGGACAGTCCAAGACAGTGGTGAGTCAACGACAAACGCTACAGATCCAATTATAACCCATTCTTTTGGTAGAACGCTTCGTAGAACTACATATATTTGACAAATCGCCCACTGTGTTATCTGGTATTTTTGTCATTCATTCAGCAGCGCACAGATGGACATCATTAAATCGACTTTCCCACAAAGGAGAACATAGAATATACAAACATATGCATATAGATGTGTGTATGTATGAATGATTTTTTAAGAGATAGAATCATCGAAAGACTTTAGTACTGGGGGCAAATTACGACATTCGGTATTCAACGAAATTTTCATACAAATTCAAAAAATTTTATATGGAACTTCGATCAATATCGAATGCCGTAATTTGCCCCTGGTGTTAGCCAGGGGTGTGAGAGTTGCACAGACGAAACCACATCGGTGCAAAGACCCAAACGTTTCACGCAGTGTGTCGATTTAGCAGTCTATATTGTGCAATATGAGGAAAAAAAGTTCCACTGCGACATACGTATCAAAAAAATCATTATCGAGGCGCCCAAATTTAAATTTTTTACTTTTCCTCATCTTTTATTTTTAAGGTTTTTTTATTAGGTAATAAAAAAATCGGCTGAATTATTTGTTTTTAATATTACATTGCCAAGGTGAAATTTATTTTTGAATTATTATTGAATTATTTTTGATGAAATTGAATTATTTATAAATGAACATTTTAATTATTTATGAATGTAAATGACAGTTTGCCATTATTTGCTGATGGAAAAAAATGTGTGAAAAAACCTTAACATTATTCAATTTTAAAAAATCACAAAATTTTAAATAGTTTCCATTCAATGAAAAAAGGTTTGGATTTGAGTTTGGGTTCAGGTTCGGTCTGAAAAATATGCCGAATTTCGGAAAATCCTTTGCGGAAGAACGAATTTTTTTTAGGAGTTATGACGTTTTTATAGTACATGAGCGATATACCGCTCCTTTATTGCAACGTAGCTATGTCTCAAAAAAAACTCACTCTTCAGACCACGAGTTTAAAGTTTTTAATTTACTCATACCTGAATGGAAAAATAAATAAAAATGTTCTCTCTTCAACAAGATGAAGAACGATACGACAAATAATTCTGCATTCTTAACTCCAGAATTACGTTTTTTGAGATATGACTACGTTGCTGTAAAGGAGCAATATGCATTAAGGGATGCCAAATGATTATTGTAGAAATTACAAGTGGATTTTCAAAAGTTGTAGATTTATTTTGTAAAACGGGACGTTAAACGTTGAGAAACTTTGTAGAGAATTTGTTTTTGTAAAATAAATATTTTTGCTTATGAAATTGCGAAACGCTTAACGCAGCGTTTTACAAAATAGTGGCTTTAATTTAAAGTGAAGGACATAAAAAGCAAATTCATTTTATGTATTATTTAAAAACCAACAACAATCCTATTCAAAATGTACTCGTATTATATTCAGACACTTTATGAATATTTTTGCAGCAATGCAAATATTTTGTTTTTTAAACAGACATAATCGTATTCAACAAATGGTAACGTATCACCTTGATACAGTTTAAGAAACTCTGACTACGAAAATAATTGCAAACTATGTTGCTTAATTTTTTATTTATTTTTTCATTTTTTTGGTTTATTTATTTATTAATTTTGTATAATTTAAAATAAATATCACATAATCATAGTAATGACAATATTTAAAGTCCCCCAACTAGAAATCACTTAAGAAATCATAAACTTAATATTCACAATACGTCTGTCTGTCTGTCTGTCTGTCTGTCTATCTCTCTGTTGATGAGTATGAATATTCTAAATATTGATTTTTGCAATTATACACATGAAACGAAAAATAAATTTATATTGGCAAAATCAGATTAAAATTTAGTTGTTTTTTTATTTTTCTATTGAGGTTTATGTTTTTGTTTACTCGTATAAATGTCAAGTGCAGATGGAAGGAAGTTTTTTTTGGAAAAAGTGTGTGTGTATGTGTGTGTGTAAATTTGAAATTTTAAGTAATTTTAAAAAGTTATTACTTACATAGTGCTACATTTATGAAAGCCATAATGTTGGGTACTGTTTCTATATATTTTTGGCTGGTATTAATGTAAATGAGGTATTTGATAAGGGAACTTTAGTTTCGATAAGAGGTGAGAAATTTACTTAATTGAAGCAATCATAACAACAAGAGCTTTGCGACGACTTTCAGGCTATAGATCTGATCTGCAAAAGAAGAATGAAACATACTTTAATATGTACTCGTTTAAGTTTTTTGTTTGTTTTATTGTTAACATTTAAAACTTAAACACTTTTTATATTATCCCAGTAAAAAAATATATTTAATTTAATACTGTTAGCACTAACATTTTTCCCATTAACGTCACTTATCTGATATTTGCCCAGGTAATTCGTTAGAACAATAAATTTATTAAAACCATTTTTATTTAATCTTTTTTTATAAATTAATCTATAATAACACATAGCACCTTCTTGCTATTGGCTAATCTTGTTATAATTGCCAGAACTTTTTTATGATACGTATCGAGTGTCGATTTTTTATTCATTTTAATTAAAAATATTTTCTAGACTTTAATGATTTTATTATTAGCGGACGACATTATACAAAGTTTTATTATTTTAAGTCGATTGTATATGAAATGAATGGAACGAATAACCAAACTAGTTTCTTAGCTCTCATGTCCTTAAGAAAAAAACAATCTAAGAACACCCACAGGCTTCCTCACAGGCCATTGCAGACTAAGAAAACACCTCAACAGACTTGACATTGAGAATGAAACTTCAGAGCAAATTCTGAAGGACTGTGCAGGCATATGCCACAGAAGATATAGCCAATTGGGAAAGCGCTTATTGGAGGATTGGGAACACTAGAAGCACTGGCAATCTTGAGGATCCTCAGGAGAGCAGGTCTAGATGAGGTGCTCTAGCACCTGGTAAGGGATACAATAGATCTTCTTCGGTCGCAGTCTCCTGTGTTTCTCGAATAATCAAATTCATTCACTCAAGTGGATTGTATTGTTATTAACACACTTAAGTTTGGCTATTTTTGTACTCTACGCTGAGGTGAAAATTTGTAGAGCTCCATTGAAATTTCGCATACGCAGTTGGCAGTTGCAGAGTCCGAAAAACGAACAACAGTTCTTAAAATTCTAATGGAAGTATGAATATTAGAAGAAGAAAATAAATGCCTTAAAATGCATTAAATTAATAAACTTGTCCAGACGAATTAGAGAACTTCTATAGGATCAATCCGGTATGTGATGGAAATCGATCGATTTCAAATCATCCGATTTTAAAAAATAAATTTTGCTAAAAGCTGATTAATTAATGTTTTTTTTACTATTTTCGACATTTACGACTTTCTTCGAACTTCAATTTCATTTCACTATGTACATCGTCCGAAGTACAGCAAAAGTTTTTGGCTTTTTTCATTTTACGAAATTGAGCGATTTAAAATCGATCGATTTTTATCACATACGAGGGAGGATTGATATAGAAGATACCTAAGTAGGAAAAAACTTTTTTTTTTCTCAACATAGTCTCATTTTAGCTCAATACACTTATTCCAACGTTTCTCCAGTTCTTGTATCCCTTCCAAAAAATAGGATTTTTCGAGGTCCTTAAAATAGGCATTTGTTTGGTCAATAATTTCATCGTTGGAGCTAAATCTCTTTCCACCGAGCCATTTCTTTAGGTTTGGAAATAGGAAGTAGTCATTAGGGGCTTAATCCGGAGAATATGGCGGATGAGGTAGCAATTCGTAGCCCAATTCATAGAGCTTTGCCATTGAGACTGCACACGTCACACGTTTATGGTCAATTGAGAGCAAACGCGGCACCCATCTTGCCGATAGCTTTTTCATATGCAAACGTTCATATGATATCTTTACCATTTCAACAATCCCATGTAACTTGAGTCGGCGATCATTCATAACGATATCGAGGATTTTCTTGATATTTTCTTCAGTAGCCACCTCTTGTGACCTTCCTGTTGATGGTATTGTTGCAGTGCTTGTTCGGCCGCGTCTAAGTTCAGCAATCCAATATTTTACCATGTAATCTGACGGAGCAGACTCACCGTAATGTTTATCGATCTTTTCATTTGCCTCTTTCGCCGTTTTCCCTTTCAAATAATAGTGTTTAATCACTGCACGAAATTCACTTTTTTCCAATTTTTCAAGAAACACAAAAGTTGCTTACTCCAAACGACTACAACAAATAAACTAATCGATGAATTTGGGTGAAGTTTTAACAGCTGACAGATCGCGATTTCTAAAAATTGTTTAATTTTTTTTTTCTTCAAAAAAATTAATTTACATATTTCTAAACGTTCTCAAGATTGTAAATGGTTTCACAATATTTATTTCCTTTTAAAAGGCGTATACTTGTTTAACAAACGAATAGTTTAAAAAAATACTAAAAAATAGTTTAATTTGATATTTTAATATTTTAATTTTTCTTTTTTTAAATAATTCTTTCACAAATTGTCTACTTTTTGGTTTTCTTACTTTTGTTTGTTTACCTTTTTAATCATATGTTTTTTGTTATACTAAAATTTTACTAGCAAAAATTTCTTAAGTAAAAATTTGTAAATACTCAGCCTTGAACTGTCACTTTACGCTGTCAGTTTGTGTTCTCATTTACTGTAACTGGAGTAAACGAACGCAATTAAGTAAAATGCTGTAAAGTTTATTTTTTTTTTTGTAATAATACTTAAGTATTAATCAAACTAAAAAAGTTTGTCTTAAGTAAAAACAAAAATTAGAAAGAAAAATGGTACATGAGATAAAACCAACGTGTAACAATGGGTTAATTTAACGTTAATTAGCGATGGTAAAATTTTAATATTGATATGGTAAAGCAGTGTTTACTCTAAAAACAACTAATAATATAAATAACTCTCGTATGCTTTTTCTAGAAATTTGTATAAATAATACAAATTTGAAATCACATTCAACCGAGCCACCTAAACAGTGGCGGATACATGGAAACACACATGAGCACTGATGATCGGTGTAGCGGCTCCCGAAAAATAACGTTGTTTCTGTTCTGCCATGTAAGTTGAAATTAATTGGCGTTAAAATTTTCCCTTGTTGCTTTGGAATATTGTCTCATATCCAATTCTTTCTGACTAAAAATGTTACGAACTTTAGCCAAAAATAATAATCACTTTGGATTCAAAAAAAAAAAAAAACAAAAAACAACATAATTGTTCGAAAAATAATCACATTAAATAAATTTGTTAGTTTTATTCCAGTTGTTAGTATCGAGGTCAGTTCAATACAATACCAAAAACTTTTTTTTAAAGAACAAACACAAACAGCGAAGCCATTTTGGATTGTCTGCAGAAACACCCAGGTTCAAGGCAGGAATCGAACCTGCGATCCCCAGCCTAATAGTCTACTAGGACTTGTCATAATTCTTTATAAATTCTTTAAAAACCACATGTACACTTTTCTCTCGAATTTGTTTATGTTTTTCATATTTGTTTTGTCACTTACAAAAAATTTATAAAACCAACAAAAACCAACGTTAACTCTCGAAAAAAATGAAGAAATATACTTTTCAGCAAAGTGGTTAAAAGTTAAAAGATCATAATAAAACACTAAAAACGATCAACAATTTTACAAACATTCAAACATTTTAAGTAATCAAAATCGAATTAATCGACTATTTGATTAATAAAAATATTTGAATAATTTAATTTATGAATAATTGAATAATTTTATTTGCTACTTCTTTTTTGTTTCTCTGTTTGCTTCTTATCTTCTTGCTTTTGTAATTTTTATTTCTTGTATTAATTTCATTTCCATTCAAATAATTTTGTTTTGTATTTTTGAATAAAATTGTAGAAATTTTAATAATTCAACTTGAAAATATATGATTTATCAGAATAATTGATTAATCGATTAATTCATCAAACAGCGTTTTGAATAATCAAAAAGTTTGATTAATCGCACATACTTAAGAGAATTCATATTTATTTTCTATTTAGCTTAAATACCTTTAAAATGGGAGTTTTTTAAGATAGCCATGGTCGTTTTTAACGCCCATGGGTGATGACAATTTTTTTCTTTCTAAATTAAAATTTTTTTTTGAAATCAGAAGTTTAATTACATTTATAATTGTTTGATATATTTTTGTAATAAATAAACTTTATTAAGGAAATCCCTCGCTCTGTAAATTCTTTTAAAAGCATCAAGGTTTAAAATTTTTAAAAAGTCTTAAGTATAAAAATAATAAAATTACACTCGCGAAAGAAGGATATTTTCTGCCAAATATTTGTAAGACACTAAAATTTTTATTTTCAAAAACTAGCTTAAATACTAAATATGAAAATATTTAAATTAGAGTAGTTTGATTTGAATATTTAAAGTTTTATGAGTGATATGGATGCACTCAAGCAATTACACTGTTTAGCAAAGACAATATTTTTCAAGATAAGAGTTCTCTAATGACTGATCATGGTAGAGGGGACAAAACAAAACTATACGTTTATCGGCGTTTTTGAAGTTTACACACTTGAGTCTTATTTTAGGGGATGCTAAAGCTCACCCTTTTTTAATCGTTATAGGAAATCTTGTAATCCTTATATTTCAGATATAAGGTGTGGACTAAAGATTAATGTAAAACACTAAGTGTCACATTCTGATGAAACATTTTAACCCTCAAACTCTTCGCTGTAGGGTTCTTTTTTAAATATAATTTAATGAAAATTTATGAAAAATATTTTTCATAAATTATAATCAAAACAAAGTACAAATAAAGTAAGAAGGAACTAGAATTTTTGTTATTGTTAATACAAGTTTATATTTTATAGAAAATGGATTAGGAATCAAATGCGGGATAAGAGCGACATTCCTGGCTAACAAAAGTGTAAGTAACAAATTTTGTATTTTTTTAGATTTAAACAGCGGCTTAGATTGTCGAAGGAGGCATTTAAATATGTCTTATCGTCATTAAATTTTTCTAGGCACATGTCAACGCCAGTGCCACCTAAGCTGCAATACTTCCCTTCAGTCTACTGGCTCCTTTCAGCATGCAGTTGGTAAAGATTACCCCATTGGAATGTGCCAAAGCACGATTAGCAAAATAATGACATAGTTTCTCAAGAAAATTAATTTAGCAATAGGTTTTTTTTTTGCTAAATTCGTTTGTTCGGACACGAAACCTGCCAGTATTTCTTTTTGCTTTAAATTTATGTTTTTCATACTTACAATTGTTTTAACTCAAAAAATCAGGCACCGAAACCGAACCCGTTGAACTCAAAAGTTCAGCAAGGTTCGGGTTCAAATATATAAAAAAAAGATACTCAAACTACAAGAACAACAGATGAATTTAGGCAATTTTTATAGAACCTAGCTTAGTTTTAAATTGGAGCTAACAAAAGATGACGAAACAAAATCATTGTGAAAAGAATTATATTTAAATATTACAAAAAGAGAAAACAACTTTTGATTGCAGCAATACATCTAAATGGCCGATTTAAGGTCATTTTAAGTCCCGAAGATGTTGAAAATGCTAAAAAACATATTTTGAAAACAATAAAAATTTTTAAAAATTTTCTAATGGAAAGAGAAAAAGAGAACTTTGTGAGAGAAACAATATCTTTTTCTTCAGAAGATGATGAATATATGCTCGAACAAGTTCTAAAAAACAAGGAAAGGTTTTATAAATCTAATTTTTCATATATAAATAACCACTTCGATTGGTAATTTAGTTAAAAATTAATTCGATATATATGAAAAATATCTAAGACTGGAAGAAGAAAAAAACCTTTTACTATTTTGGGAGCAACATAAAACAGAATATCAATTGGCTCAGATTATATTCACAGTACCTGCTACGCAAATAAGCGTCGAGAGGGCCTTCTCAGCGTTGAAATTCATTTTATCCCCACAAACAACAAATTTAAAAGAAGAAAACTTGAAAAATATATTAATTGTAAAATTAAACGGAAATTTCTTTGAAAAATAAATTTTCTACTAATAAACTTTGAACCCGAACCCTGAAACGAACCCGAACCTAATCTTTTTATTTTTATTAACCCGAACCCGAACCTGAAATCATTTTTTCCATATATATTTCCACATATTTTTGTTCGATATCGAATGCCAGCTAGATATCGAAAGCGTTAATTAGACCCCTGGTGTTCATGTTTAGTTTGGAGATTTTCTGTCTTTGAAGACTTATCGTCGAATTATATAAAAAATATTTTGGTGAGACAATTTAATGCTCTATCTGTGAAATTTATGGGTCTTTTATGTCCTTTCCTTTTATGATAAGTTTTAGAATACAACAAAGCTCAAACTAAAACTTGCGCGCCAGAAATAAATCAAAACTAAAAATGCGCCTAAAGGTTAATTTTGTCTTTCTTTAGACATTTTATTTATTTACTTATTTATTGGTACATATTCTGCAAATTTACTTTGTAGAATATGGTTGCACAAAAATGGCGCCGGTAACTGGACCATATGTCCATGAAGTTATATAACAGTATCTTAAAAATGTTTTTGTGACTGCCTGTACCCGCCCTATGCTTTCACATAGGAAGTAGCAACGTGGTTCTGAACGAAATTCCACAAAAGAATCGCAAGACTATACGGCTATCCGTGGCAAATCAGTCAACCAGTGCGAGCGAGACGAAAAACTCTCGAATGCCAAACAACACACGCAAGCCTGACCGCACTTAAGAAATAATTACGATGACGCGAGAGCTGTTCTTCAGCCCAGAGCTGCTTAACGACTGTCAGCCATTTTATGTTTTGACTTATTTCTGGTGTTCAAGTTGAGTTTGGATCGTTGGTATCTTTGAAGACTTACAGGGGTCTAATCGTCGCTTTTTATATCGAGCTGATTCGATCAAGTTTTCTTAATTTGAGATTATGACATTCGAAATCGAATAATGTGTTTATATTGTTCGCTAGCGAATGCCATAATCTCAAACTAAGAAAATTCGATCGATTCAGCTCGATATCGAAAGCGACGATTAGGCCCCAGTATTATTGTATGAAAAATATATTTCTAGGACATAGTAGCCCGCTGTATTGCGGGTTTCACAAAAATGTTCCTCGTTCTGCTTTACATCAACCTTCTGAGCACACCTTATACATAAAATTTAAGCACCACAAGATTTCC
This sequence comes from Gymnocheta viridis, assembly GCA_956483585.1. Taxonomy (NCBI): domain Eukaryota; kingdom Metazoa; phylum Arthropoda; class Insecta; order Diptera; family Tachinidae; genus Gymnocheta; species Gymnocheta viridis. The sequence continues at coordinate 106,267,109 of OY101441.1, read as the reverse complement.
TATGGCGATTAACTATAACAATGTGCCAAAAGTGGGAAAATTCAGCTCCTCTCCAAAAATAAAAGACTCATATGTAAACTTTTAAAACGTCGATACACGTATAAATTTTTTTGGCTCCTTCTGCAAGAATCAGACGTTAGAACCTTGTTTTATTTTTTTTTTGTGTTGCACAGTGTTATTAAATGACAAACAAACTGAGATTATGAAAAGGATTATCCACAAATTTTAGGTAGACAAGAATGTGCGCGTAAAATTTAGTTGAATGAATTTGAACTGTCTGGCGGAACTAAAATAGAATATATGGCCCCTTAGAGATTGGCAGAGAATGTAATGAATTAAAGTAGAGGCTAATTATTAGCCTCTTATACATCTCTACTTAATAAATTTATATATTTTAATTACTTGGCTGCCTAAAATGACAACATGTGCCGTTTTTTTAATAAAAAAAAATAATTTATTAATAAATATAAATAAACAAGTTTTATGAAATTTATTGAAGAAAGTGTCATTCGAAAATCAGTATTTAAGATGTCAGAAAATCACAGGGTCTTATTGAAAATACAAAATTAAAATCCATAAAGTTGAAAACCACATTATGGCCAGTTAAAGCTGTTTATTTGACTAAGCGAATATAAAACAAAATACAATTAATGAAATTGAATATGAATTATTATTATTTTTTGGCATGCTTTCATATGCAAAACAAACCGAACAAAACAAAACAAAAAAACACAAGAAAATAACAGAGTTTTAAACTTAAATGCAATTTGAAGTTCAATTATTGAACAATTAGTTTACACTACAAGCTCGTTTAACAAGATAGTGGGGAGTAAAAAAAAACTTTTGAAGTCTGCATTTAAATAATGAGTTTGATTTATCAATACCATTCTGGTTTCAGCTTAATATTTCAATATTCTCTTTAAGACAGAGATTAAGCGGCTAACGAGGCTTAAGTGCACATGGGCAATATTTGAATTCCCATTCCACTAGGGCTTGGCTGGCTGGTGATTTTTATTTTATTTTTTTTACACACTTGTTGTGGGGCTAAGTTAAATGCTCTTAGCTAGAACTAAATTCCTATTGACTTTGGGCTAAAACCAGTAGCATTTGAAAACAAAATAAAAATAAAAATCAAATTTTTTTTGTGTGGCATAAAATTAGCACCATTTTTTCTATATTTTGTTTTCTGCATTTCTTTTTTATTATTGATTTTTTCCTTCGTTTATTTATTTCAATGTTGGAACTTCACGAAATTTCTTTGAAATAATATTCCATGACAAGGTAAAAGTACAAGTTTTGTTTGTTTGTTTTTTTTTCAAAATTTTTTTATACTTTTTGCAAACAAGAAAAAATTAATATTATTGTTGATTTCGTTTTAAGTTTATACTAAAATATTCAAAATATTTAGTTAAATTAAAAACAAAAAACGTTTAAGTTGTCAGCTGTTATGGTTACAAATGAATAATAAAAATAGATCTGGAAATTATTTCAAATATCAACAATACTCCAATAAGAATTGGTCATAGAGAAATCATTTTTTTTATCTCATTTCTAATACAAAATATAGTCAAAATGTCAATTTTTTTATTAATAAATCGTGTTCCAATGTTTTAAATTTTCATAACTAGTGGTCGAAATATTTACTCAAACAAAATCATAACACAAAAATACGGGTTTTGAGTTAAGAATATAGAATTATTTATCGTATAATTTTTTGTCTTCTGTAAAAAATTCATACACACCTCTTGGGAGGAGAATATTTTTTTTATTTTTCCATTGAGATGTGAGTAAATTAACATCTTTAAATTCTTTCTCTAAAAACGAACTTAAATAAGCGATATTTATTTATTGGGTTATAAAATTGGTTAAATGCAATTTTAAAATTAAAACAAAATACTGCCGGGGTATTCTTCAGCCAAGGAATAATAAAAAAGTTATTCTTTAACTATCGTATTTGTTTGATAGAAAGTTATTAAATCAGGCTTGAGGGGGAGACCTTACGTCGTTATAAACACAACTGGGACGAAAGGCGTAACGAGCTCGTCAGCAAGAATTCGTTGCGTAAATTCATCGAGTAAAACACAATAAAAATTTAACGAACTTAGTCCCGGTTCAGACTATGAAAGTTTTCTTTCTGAAATTTTTTCTAATTCTCTTTTGAACTTTCATAATGAAATTTTTGTAATGAAATTCAAGATTTTTGCATGTTTATTTATCTTCACATTATTTTATTTTTGTACACAAATTTTTGCTTTCACCACAATGAAAGAAAAGAAAAGTAAAAGAATATCAAAAATAAAGCTGCAGCCATTTTCAGTTTGACAGTTACGAATAACAAAACACAAGAGAATTTCAAAGTACAAGAAAGAGTGTACACCTTCTCAATCTTCACTCCCCGTACACCTACAAATTAACACTTTCAGAAAGAAAAATTTCATAGTGTGAACCATGACTAACAATTCTTCCCCTAATCTCTGATTTTCTTTGGATATTTTTACCGTCTTCAGATACAATGTTATACAAAGTTCATTTTCTTTCAATTCATTCGTACAAAATTCACTGATATAAAAAAAAAATAATTTCTATCGCGAAAATATTTGCGTCGGCAAGAAATCGCTGCGTAAATATGTCGAGTGAAACGCAATAAAAACGAACTTGGGCTCTTTTTTGACTTTGAGATTAGAGATTAAATTAACCTTAATATTATTCTTATATATTTTTTTCGACCTTCTGATTTTTTTATATTAATCTAATTTATTTTGAGCACTAGGTAAATTTTTTTAAAATACGTTAAGAAAATTTTTATTAAAAAATCGATATTTCGCCAATTCTTTGTGTGGCTTCTTCAGGTATATATAAAATTGTGTAAGTAAAAAATTTTTACAATAATCAAAAAACAAAACAAATATACAAAAAATTGTCAAAAATATCGAAAAACCTTAATATTTATATATATTTATTTAATATAATATAATAATATATAATATTTAGTCGATTAGACAGTTTTGCTTGGTAAATAGTTTAAGCCGCAAATCGTGGTGGTTTAAACTTAAACTAGAACTATCAACATACGAGTACACATGCTTAACATAAACAGCTGTTGAACCAATAAAAACAGAATAAAAAAAGAAACAGAATTTTAAAAAATCCAAATAAAAGTGGATTATTCTAGTGGAGAGGAAGATTTTAGTGATTCCGATATATATAAAAACCGATCTTCTTGAATCGACATTTATATCACTTATAAAAATAATTAATTCGTTCAAATTGTCTAGCTTGTAAATATGATCGAATTCGCGCATTTTCTTCTTTTTCTCTAAAAAAAAATATATTGCTTTGATAACAACTTTGACATTTGCAAAAAATTTTGCCATTTTTTGTTATTCAATATGGTAATTCTACAGGGTTTAACCCAAAAACATTATATTCATGTGATACTAGATTAATTTAATTGCCAGATTAGCTAATTAGAGAATAAAATGAAGTTTAATCTCAAAGTAAAAAAGTAGCTCTTACAGTTCTTTCCCTAATCTCTGATTTTCTTTGGATATTTTTACAGTCTTTGGGTAAATTTTCTTTCACTTTATTTGTGCTAAATTCCCTGATGTAAAAAAATTCATTCTATCGCGAAAATATTTCCAAAAAATTTGCAAAATCGGAAACAAGCTTTTTGAATTTTATGCACGAAGTATCTTTTTCTCTTTTATTTAAAATTTTGCAATTTGTCGCGAATTTTCGCAATAGAAATTATTTTTTTCCATGCTTTTGACCTTTTTATTGTTTTAGCGACTTAAGCCTATTACTCAGTTCAAATTTGCGAAAAATGTTGAGCAACATTGATTATTTCATTTGAAAATTAGCCAGTGATGACAACAATACGATTTAAAAGCAATTAATCGGTTTTGCTGTCTTGAAATGAGCAATGAAAACAAATGGACAACAAAATAATATTAGGAGCTTGCACTACAACTTATCAATTAATGCAAATCGCAGCTGATGCGGAGAAGCTCGTTGAAGACACACGTACTACAAAAAGCACTTTACCTTTATTTTATATCATAATTATATTATTTTCAATTATTTTAATTATTTTTGGGCAACACACTTAAAATTAAAACCACAACGCCAAGAAAAATCTGATCAGCTGTTGTTTACAATTCCGTACGAAATAAGTGGCACAGTTGGAAAATATGTTTCCAGAAACATTTTGTGGTTGAAAAAAATGCTGCCAGAAACATTTCGTATGTTTTTACAAGATGAACAGAGCACAATTTCAGCCATATTATATTGCAATTATTTCGCATGAATTTTATTTACTTTGATATCTTTCCAATATTGACTATTTTATTTTTGACGTATTTTCGTTATTTTCGCTAAGTTTTTAGAGTTCTTAGCATTCCTTTCACTTTTAGCGATTTTTAATCACTTTTATATTTTCACCAATTTTGCACTAGGCCTGATTTCTTCCAAACTTTGTCTCTCTTCCAGATTTAGCTACTTTTAATCATTATTTTAGTTGTCTATCTTTTCTGTCTTTTTCGATGTTAGTAAGTATTTACGATTTTTCGTTATAAAAAATGCGAAATTCTTTGATTTTTTGTAATTTTTTATACTTTTGAGATATTTAATAATTTTTAATTAAAAATTAACTTTAATTAATAAAAGATTTAAAAAACTAAAAAGAAAATCAGGCAATCTGCACCAGTTCAAGCGTCGTTCGTCGACGTAAGGAATAGAAAAAATTCTATCATAGAGTTTATTCGCACGACGAGTTTCCGTCTACATACTGATTGTGTCCATTTTCTGCTTTTTTGTTTTTCTACGACGAATATTCGTTACGTGAAATTCTTCGTTCGTCTCAATTATGTTTATATCATTAATTTATTAATTTAGAAATTATTTTTTTAAGAAAACAATATTGGAGCAACTAATTAGCACCATAGCGAAACGTAACAGTCAATGATTTCGATGATCGCTACACCATCACGTCAGCGCTCAGGTGTTTTTTTCTTCCTAATGAAATCTATAGTCTATAGTCTGATTGCCAAAAGCGCACTTTTAATTAAGCTATGCTTTAGAACTCATAAGCCATGACTATGGGCCATTAAGTTTGAGCCAAACTTGAAAATTAAATTGTAAAAAATTGAAAAACTTTTATTCGAAATATCTCAACTCGAACACTTGACAACTCTATTTCTTACGCATTAGATCATTAAAAACTCCCTCTATTTATATAAAACAATTCATGTTTTAATAAAAATTCTCACGGACATGTGATTCTGATAGTAAGAAAATGTATTATGAGTTTGAAATACTAAAAACTGCTGAAAATCATGAATGAAAAAAAAAACTGTTGAAATATTCTATTTCGAAATTTATACAAATTCTGCATAAAATTTCAATGTCAACAAAACTTTTCTGAAAAAAAACAACAACAACAACAATCAAATTATTAATAACCTCATGCTAAATTATGTACAAATTTAAAATAAAATAATTACCCGCTGCATTACGAAAGATCCGAAGCAGAGGAATAAGAATTACACAAAATTGATGATGCGAGTTTTACAAACTTCAAGATGCAGCAGTGGAAGAAATATTTACATAAAACACAAATACAAATGCCAACAAATATTTTACAATGTACATATTTTCGTGGTTAACAAACAATTCGCACGATAGTTTATTGTAAAAACTGAAGAAAAATAAATAACAATAAAATTTGAAGGGGGAAGTACTTCTTAAAAGAAATACTTTCCGTTTTGATTAATAATGAATTTGTTTTTGTCGTTAATCAAATTAATGAAACTGTCTTAATAAAGCTGCAGTTATTAAACCCAAAAAAAAATTTATTACATTCCACTAATAAATTAAATTAAAGAAAAGATAATTTATGTTCATTTCTTTTACTTCGAATTCAACTCAAATTTATTGTCATAAAAAGTAAGGTTATGATCTCTCATACACCCTTAACGAACACATTTATATTTAAAAAAAGAGAGGTATTCAATGTGTGTTGAGAAAGTTTTATTTTTTAAGTTTATGTGATCTCAGTTTCCTACTCTTTATTGACGAATATACAATACAATTTTCACAAGTCATTCCAGGGATAATGATAGGGAAAGGATCTGGAGACACATTGATTGTCTATAAATTTTTGTATGGAGTCGAACACCAAGTCCCAAATCGTCATGGCGTAGTTTAGTCCCAGTCCATATAAAAAACCGAAATAAAAAACTTTGGATTAAAAAATCAAATAGAATTCGAAATAAAAATCACAAAAAATATTAAAATTGTCTCCGCTTTTGATGTGATGCTTGCTAACGCTAAAAGGCAACCGTGGAAGCTATCCAAAGTTGTAACTCAAAGTTTGGCTCTTTGAATTTTGAAATTTGGCTTTAAAAAATAAATTGTTGTTTTAAGAAACGCAAATGGTTTTAAATAATCATAAAATACGCTAAATAAGATAGTAATGCTAAGTTTACCAATTTTTATATCTCAGAAGCTGTCACAGTTGTCAATGACAATCAGCTGCCACAATATTCGGTAAGATTTGCCATTTCATCGTGCATCGTTTCATGACTGGCGAACGAGTGCAAATTATGAATAATATATTATCGAAATGAGTCGTTAAGCAGCTCTGGGCTGAAGAACAGCTCTCGCGTCATCGTAATTATTTCTTAAGTGCGGTCAGGATTGCGTGTGTTGTTTGGCCTTCGAGAGTTTTTCGTCTCGCTCGCACTGGTTGACTGATTTGCCACGGATAGCCGTATAGTCTTGCGATTCTTTTGTGGAATTTCGTTGACAACCACGTGGCTACTTCGTATGTAAAGGCAGAGATCGGGTATAGTCAGTCACAAAAACATTTTTAAAATACTGCTAATAGCATCATGGACATATGGTCTAATTACCGGCGCCATTTTTGTGCAATCATATTCTGCAAATTTGCTTTGTAGAATATGTACCAATAAATACATAAATATTATCGAAATTCCGCAACTTTAACTTGACCGTGATGTAGGTTGATCGTTATCATGGCGTTGCACCTTGGAAAATTGTCGACTTTAATAATATTCATCCAATTGACGAAGCTCTTAATATGATATATTCATTCATATCACAAAATTTTGCCATAAAATTTTGTATTTTTGCCTCGGATTTCGGGAAAAGATGCCACAGTGCACCGCAGCGTCCAGTATCGAAGAAACCCCAGAACTGATGATTAGGCTGTGATCAGCAGACCTAGACATTGCCAGAAAGGCAGCCCTGACTTATTTTTCGGTTGAATTCGGGCCTACATCAGTTTAAGATTGTTCTGATGAAAGAATTGAAGGCATAAAAGTATAGAGACAAAAGTGCAAGCTCGTTAACTGGGCACTAAAAATGGTGGCCGGAAACTAGGATTTTGTCCACAAAATTATTTTACTCCGGACGAGGTTCATTTTTGGCTTATCTGCGATGTCAAAAAGCCCTGTTCGATAGGGCAACGCTGCATCCAACAAGGACGAATGTTTGGTGAGGTTTATGACATGACGGCATGATCGGACCTTTTTTCGTAATGCCGAAGGAGACACTTGCTGACTTCATAAACGCAGTTCGCAAAGGTAAACATGGCAAACATATGCGTTTACAAGGTGAAACAATACTTGACAATAATACTGCCATGTCAAATAATAAAATAATATAATGAATTGTCAAACGATTACAAACGTATAATAGTATTGTCGTGTATATCGCACAATCGCAAATGAAAACCATTCACAACTTTCGCAACTGTAACTCATGATAAAGGGTTACACTGCAATTATGAACTCACATCATTGTCAAATATTAGGCAACGGAGCTTTGGAAACTGTCAACCAGTGTTATCGCCAATGGGCCTTGGAATAGAGCGATGTTAAATAGCTTTCTGTTGCTACAGCTCGGCATCATCGATACATTGGATTTGCGGTTCCAACACGACGGCGATACATGGCATACAAGCGATGCAACGCTGTGAAGTCTTTTATGTCACGTCGATCGCTCATTATTTAGTTTTTTTTCAACGAGAAGTAAAAAGTAAGGCAATTAATGCGAACCAACCTTCTCTGGGAACGGGATAGTGAAAGTGTGAAAACTTAATTCATTTTTTTTACAACTTTGCTACTGTAAATTAATTAATTTTATATGTAGCTGTGTTGCAGCGCCTTTGGTGTCAAGTAGGCGCATTAATTTTTGCTAAACTTTATAGCCATTTTATTAATTATTTTACTTCGCCGACGATTTTGCTGTGATGAACACTGGGACACATCAGTATCAGTGCTGCTCAGTAGCCAGTGCTATGCTATGCGTCCCTTAAACAGTTCAACAAGAATTAACACAATACCACACTAATACTGTGTTCAGACATACATCTTTATTGCGCAATTCACAGTTTTATATAATAAAGTCCCTAATTGAGCTCAATTTGCGATACAATAAGTTAATAAATAAAAAGAGCAATTAGTCGTTAATTGCATCACTAATAGATTAAAATTCGAAATACAGCCCTTGTCACATTTAAGTATGTTCAGTGAAGAAGTGTTCAGTGCACAATGCAAGGTAGACTTGGGCCTTGTCGCTCGTTTTAGACAAAAACCTTTGATCGAACCCATTTAAATTATATGTCTAAAACGAGCGGCTGAACGAGTTGGACACAACACTGATGCCCATCATCCAGGTAGTAGCGCTAAGACAACTGAATAACCTGAGTACTCGTAAATGCCAATTGCGTGAAATTTTGTTGTTTTATACGTATTCCGTGTATATGGTTTTTTGGTATTTTCTTGAAGAATTTTTTTAAATTTATTAATCGAGATTGCCTCGATATCTTCTTTCAAAGATTTTCAAAAACTTTTGTTTGTTGAGGGGTTTTTAGCTAGTCTATATTTATGCTTATTTATACTTTTGTAATTTTTGAAATTCTCATTGATTTTTTAAAAGTTTTTGTATAAGATAAGAGGTTTGAAACATTTCAAAAATATGGTTTAAGGTCTACTGATGATTTGGCATTAGCACCAATGAAATGCATGTATACAGACTAGCTAAAACGCCCTCAACAAACAAAAGTTTTTGATTTTCTTGAAGATTTATCTGTGCTGACACTGCCACCTAGACTTGGGTTTAACTCGTTCAGTCAATCATTTTAGACAAAAGCCTTTGATCAAAACCCATTCAAATTACATGGGTTTGATCAAAGGTTTTAGTCTAAAACAAGTTACTGAACAAGTTGGACCCAAGTCTAGCGCCACCCCGCTTTTTATTTGTTTTGACAGGTGACAAAGTATTTTTTACAACAAATTTTGTGTTGTTGTAGAACTGCTACCACCTGGTCGATCTGCCTTGTATCAAATGCTAATTGAGTAAGCTAAATTGAGATGTGTGAGCACCAGTGAACGACAAAGGTATACAATTTTCAATACATTCCATTATAAATAAGTGCGCATATCGATAGGTGTAGCATAAATAAATAGAAAATGCTTTTTGTATTGCTAGGATACGTACAAATATAGATATGTATCGATGGGTATATGACTATAAGGGACAATGTTGTAGCGTTTGAAAAAAATGTTTGCAGAACTATAAAAAGAAAAAATTTATTTTCAACTTATATTTGTTTTAGGCAAAAATTGTAGCTCTTTATTTGGTATTAACTTTTCGACTAAAAATAATTTTTGCATAAAAATAAAGTCAATGAAATTCATGCATATTGGATAAATATTCTGTGTTCATCTTTTTATAAAATCTTAAAAATTCAATGAAGCAATACATCATATCGCGATAATCGCGAAAGTTCGCCAAATTTTCCAAAACTTTTAAAAGCCGTAGAATCTTCTAAAACGGGCTGCAAATGCAAGGAATGTGAAAAACTCGCAAAAAAACTGCAAAAATTACGAAAATTCGCAATAACTTTCAATCGCTGGGAAAATTAAAATGTTTAATATCATTCAAAAGGCGATGAAACATTAAAAAATAGAAAGCCACCGTCATAAAAAAAAATGCGAAATTCCGTGAAAAGTTGCAAAATTTTGGAAAAGCCGTAAAATCTTCTAAAAAGACTTAAAATTGTAAGGAATGTGGAAAATTTGCAGATTATGTAATTTTTTGCGGATTTTCGAAATTTTTGCAAGCTGCTTAGCTTTTCTCGTTTCGTTCGCTTTTTGTTTAAGGATCTTCATCCATTTTTAAGCTTTTCCTATTCTCAAAAATGTTTGCAAAAATTGGCTTCAAAGTAAAATTGTATACTTTCCAAGTTAACGTGAATTTTTTAACACAACTTTATCGCATTTTGCCTAAAAATGGTTCATAATAATTGCGAAATGAAATCTATTAGTCTACGTTAACTTAGCAAGCGCTTTGGAGGAGCTGGAAGCGAACACTCGAGGCAGTGTTGCCGTAATAGTGCTGCACATGTTGGACCGAGTTATCAAAAATTGGACCGACCGATCGAAGCATTGACAGCGAAATATAGGCGGTCATTTGCCATCATACATAATGGCATAAATGTAGCTTCAAAATAAAGTAAGAATATAATTGATGGCTCACACTATTGTTATTTCATTAAAGTATATCGTCACCTAAATTGCAAAACATCGTAACATCAAAAAATTAAAATTTTAGTTTTTTATTGTTTACCATGTACTACATCATATTATATATGTGTGCAAAATTTCAAGCTTCTGTTAACAAAAACAAAAAAGTTATGACCCAAATTAAGAATAAAGTATCATCAAGTGAATGATTTTATTAAACAAAAAAGAAACGTATCATCATCATTGTTGTCAATTGGTCACATAAAAAATACGCTGTCCTTTTGCACAAAATTCGCTAGAAAGCGCCAAAGACCATGAATTATGGTTTCAATATCTCAAAAAGTTTCCATATCATAAAGTTTTTTGTTTCTCATGTAAACTTATGAAAAGTGATGCTACGTTAGTTTGCATTTTATATGACGATATTATCCTATCGTTTTTATCTGGTCACTCTATATATAATTAATGACATATTTACATGCATATATGTATATACACACAAATGCATACATAACCCTTTAACATCTTCAGTGAAGGGTATAAAAATATTAATAATAAATAAAAAAATCGCTTGTGGTTTTCGCTGATGCGTAACATTTACAACTTAAATGTATTTAAAAATAATGAATGTTTCACGTAATTTAATTCAATTAGATCAACTATTTTTTTCTTTGCTAATATATTAATATGTGTCATTTTTCTACCCATATTTTATCATTATAATTTGTTTACTTGACATATATAATCATAATTTATTTATAATTTCTATTAGAATTCTGTTTATTTTTTATCTAAATAAATTAATAAATCGTAAAACTGTGAAACATAAGTGCATAATAATTTGATTAAATCGTAAAATGCTTAAAAATTTTTATTGATCTTGAAATGTTATATTTAGCGCATAGAGCATTTATCCGTAGAGGGTAAAATTTGATTTGGCCAATATGCAAGACTTTAATCCTATTGGTGGTAGCTGGTGTATTCAGGATTTTCCAAAGTACTTGCTTTAATTAAATGCAGTGTAACCCCGCTTAACGCAGCCAATAGAAATGTGGGCAATTGCAAAAAGTGATGTAGTTGCGGAAACCCGAGCTACAATGTGTTTCGGGCAAATATACGAATCGCTTATTATATTCTTCTTCTAGATACATATATACAGTAGAACTTCCATAACTCGAATCACCATTGTCCCAAAAAAATCTTCTACTTACGGAGACTTGGAGTTATAGAATTTATTTGTTGAAAAAAAAAACAGATGCAATTCTGTCCGTTTATTAAATGATGAGTATGTTTTCAGTATGGCCAGTGAATCATACCATGCATTGCAGAGAACATTTTTTTTGCCGCACAGTTCGTATGTGGAATAAACTCTCCGCAAAGGTCTTTCCCGCCACTTTCAACGTAGGAAGATTCAAATCGAATGTTCATAAACACTACTCTCTCTATACTCCTTCCCATAACCTATTTGCCTATTTCCAGGACAATGCACTGCTTGTCTAAGAGGTCATCATCTGAGTACTGGTCCCAATAAAAAATATCTGATGCATATTTTTGGAGAAAAAAACAATACTAATAGCAAATACATTTAATAATTTTCACCTTGGAGAACATTGATACAAATTCTCGCATTTCTCGTATAATTAGCCCTCCAATTATACGAGAAATGCGAGAGCTAAAGTGAAACAATTCATAAAACATGAAAAATTTCGGTGCGAAATTCTCCGCAAAGTTTTTAACTCTATTTAGTTCTGTAACGGACTAAGCAAGAAGGTGTTTCGTTCCTACAGTAACGGTAAAAAAAACTCAAGTCAATGGTCGCGTTCCTAAGACGTACGTAACTGTTGCCCAACCGTTGAGTGTTTGTCTTAGAAACGCAGAGTTGAGTAGTTCCGCTCTAATTGTTAATGTTTTACTGAATAAGTAATATATTAACATTGGGAAAAAGTGCGAATAAAAATTCAAAATACTAAAAATTTTGCGATTCCCATAAACAGCACCAATTATTAACTTGACAGCACCCGGTCACAAAAATTTTGTTTGGCATCACTCTATACAAATGTATAGCAGTTGTTGTTTTTACATTTTCTACAAACCTCTTACAACTACAATTAGAGTTGAAAAAAAGTCAACCTAGGTAGTAATGGTAAAGTAAGAAAACAAAAACAATTGGTTGATTATTGAGTTCTTGTTACAACTTTGATATTGTTTAAACTTTTCATTTGTTTTAATGAAAGTTTAATATAATATCTCCAGTTGTTCTAAGAAATATTTGGGTAAAGTTCCCTGATGATCTGCATTAGCAACAGTGAAATGCGCATAGGAACAAGCTATACCCCTCAATAATCAATTGCAATTAGTTTTTTAACAAAATTGTTAATGTTTTACTGAATAAGTAATATATTAACATTGGGAAAAAGTGCGAATAAAAATTCAAAATACTAAAAATTTTGCGATTCCCATAAACAGCACCAATAATTAACAGTTGAGTATTTGCTGCCATTTTGTCCATCATACATTTTTTTACTACATTTAGTCAACATGTTGTGTTTAGCTCCACAGCTGATCAAGAGAATTATGCCTTTTATATTATAATGCAACGCCGCTTTGTTAGGTGGCGGCTGCAAATTAATTTTGTTACGTTTTGCATTACAAATGCAATAAAGTAACGAATATAAAGAAATAAAATTAAAATACAAATTTCATTAAATAAATAAAATAAATGTACATCGGTTTATTATGATGTCTATTTATATTAACTAGTGTATCCAGCGGTCGACTCAATCGACCGCATTCTAGAACCGAATATTAAACATTTACATAAATCTATACGATAAAATACAAAAACAAAAAACATTCTAAATAAACAACATAAAATTCTGTCTCATTTCTATGTAAAAGCAAATTGGACACACACACGTGCACACTTTGTTTACTTCTCAAGTTGAAGCTGATGAATGCATATGAAATAAGTGTGCATGTAAATATCCAACCGATTTAAATAAAATTAAGATTGTGCACATCTATGTAAAAAGCCGTTTAAAAACATATAAATATTTCCGAAATCGGTTCAGTATTACGGCTGTAAAAGGGATCTCAAAAAACGAGTATGCCTATTAATAATATAGATTACATAATTAGTTCAATATAAGGTGTAAAGGTTTTTTGAACATAGTGGAAATATAAATACTATCGGCGCAGGTTTATTATTTAATTGGATTATTTTGGTGTGCATTTTTATGTTGTGAATATTAAATTTGTGGTGCAGATTTTAAATAAAAAGTGGAAAATTCCTGCCAAAAAAAACTTCATTGCGAATTCTTTCAATTGTTTGCATTGATCAGCTGTTAATGATCCAATTATTCATCAAGCCGTTTCTAAGACGTAACTGTTCGGTTCAACAGTTGACAACAGTTGAGCAACAGTTGAGCTCAACAGCTACAGCAACAGCTACAGTCTTATGAACGCGACCAATGGCTCTCATTTTATATTTTATTTATTTATCAATAGATAAATTGGTTGTGCGAGAGGTAACATGAGCAGAAACTCCTTAATTAACTAAACCCTTTGCCACCTCTACTTTTACTGCCTTTCCACTTTCTTCCTCACTAATACGGATTAATTTAGTTAATAAATAACACGTTTCCCGTAATTCTTGATCCTTAATCTCTCTGTGTTCTTACTAGATTTAGTGCCTCTTCATCCTCGTACCTTTTCTCATTTGATACCTCTTGTCCGCAAGCTGGTCTCTAGCAGTTGTTCATAATGCTTCTGCTAATTCATATAATTTCTTAATTGAAATTCTGTGTGTTCCTTTTTCATATTGCAGTATTAACTGATATGTTGTTCCGATTTTTTTTGCTAAATCTTTTTGAGTATATCCCTTTGCAAATCTACGATTTCTTACTTTCTGTCCTATTACTTTGTAATGTAAAAAATTAGAGCATTTATTCTCTTTTTTACATTTTATACTCCATAACCAGAAGAGCTGTTACGTATACTTAATTGAGAATCTTTTTGATAAACTGAACTCATCTCATTTCAAACAATTTTTCTATATCACTTAGTTTGATTTCTATATAAGTTGGTCTTTCATGACCAGAATATGGAGTTTTCTCAATTCGTCTTAGTATCTCAATAACCTCTTCCAATTTCATTTTTTAAACCACTGAAACTCAAAATATCTTCAAATAGTCTCTCTTGACTTGGTTCACTTCAGCTCTGAGACCTCCAATTAAAACACAAGCAAAAAACATAAAATAAAATAAAATTTGGAAGGCTGTTTAATGTTTAGTAGCCAAATTTTATGAACAAGATCAAAAAAGCCAAAGCCAATAACAAAAAGAAAATCGAAAGAAGTTATCAATAAAACCAGTAGCAAATAAAATAATATATTCTGCAAATAATCGAATCGACTTACTACGAGTATCGTGAAAGTTTCTATTAAGCAATAGAGGTGATGGTCAAGTAGCTTAAGCTGAAAATTCTAGCTTATAAAATTAAAAAATATCTCAATACTTCAAATACGTGTAAATTGTTTATTTCAAATGGAAATTTTGCGTGCAAAAAACATTTGAAGGCGGAAGAAAACGTACGTTTATACATATTAACATATTTATATTCGCAAAAGTACGTTTGTTTTACGTGTAGACATTAAAGCCAATCAAAATAATTTCAAACGTTTAGATTGCATAAAATAATTAAGTAGTTTGTCAAAATAATCACGATTTTTGACATTGTTATTTGGTGTTGAAGTTATTGAAAGCGGGAGCGAGAGAGAGAAAGAGGCTGAAGCGCAAATAAAAGTAAATGTTATTAAAAGCAAAGATTAAGAGATTAAATAAGATTTGTTTAACAGAAATAAATCGCTTAATTAATTATTAAGTAATAGGCTTAAAATAATTAAAACTAAAATAGAGAAATAAATTTAAAGCTCACATTATTTGTGTGTACACATTTCAAGGTGTTTAAAACAAAATCATAAGCCCAAAGTTATTGAATTAAGTGGAAATTCGTTTAGCCAAGACTTAAACCAAGTGTGCCTTGTCGAACCGTTCATTGGGTGCATATTTATTTTTTCCAAAAAACTGAGTTTAGTATCAGCAACATTTTTTTTGTCGCCAAAATGGAAACAAAAAAATCACGCGTGATTTTTAGAAAACTAATATGAAAAACATGTACACAATTATTTAGTTTATTTCGTTTCGTTGTTTTTGTACAAGTTTATTATATTATTTTCCTAAAACGAAGACAAAACTAAATCAACTTGGCAACAGGCGCATAATAAAAATTTAAGCAGATTTGCTCAAACTACAAACACCGTTTTAAATTTAAATGAAGCAGTCAGTCAAAGCTAAAATCTACTTCAACTAGCAAATATTTGTTATGTAGCTGTGCCTCACGTGACCAGCATAATTGGAATTAAGTTGTAATCAGTGATACCAGTTTAGCCTTTTCGAGGCAAGATTTAGCCTTTTTTGTCTTTTAGCCTCGAAAATTACGTTTTCAGTTTTTTTTTTAAATTTTAGTTTTATATTTAAATTTTTAAAAAATATTTATTTTCTGCTGCACTTATAAAAAAATAATAATCCAATATACAAACGTGCAAAAGTACACTGAAGGCAAAATTGCTTTGATTACAACAAAATGGCAAAAGCTTTTAAGTTATAACTTGACAAAAGTCGAGTCAACAGTTGAGGTGCTACAATTTAAGAATGCGCTGCAAAAAAATTAATTTCCTGATTTAGTTAATCTAGTATTTAGATGCCTATAGGGTCTTCCAATAAAAGGTTTAATTTTGCTATGTAAAAAAGAGTATTTTTAATCGAAATCATCGGATGATTATTTAATTGTAAAAAGGAGGAAAACAATATCAGCTAAATTACCGCCATGGCTACGCTTGCAGGATCATATTATTTTCATTAAATTTTGCATCGCCAATTCCATATTTGAGGTCTTGAATCGATTGCGGGCCATTGGCATAGCCCATATTTTTTAAGTAGCCTCAAAAAAAGTCTAAAGGTTTAAATTACAAGATATCGGTGGATAATTGTGATCGCCTTTTTGAGAAAGCCCACACGGTAAGGAAAGAACGATGGTATCGCTACTAGTGTGGCAGGTTGCGTCAGCTTGTTGAAAATAAACGTCGATCATATCATCACATTTATTCAAAACACGATGTAGTTTCGTTTGTGGGATAGACGAAAAAGGGAAAAACCTGGGATTTCCCCAACACTATGGGCTACAAAAGCAATATTCTCAGTTAAGCGACAGACAGGAGTTTAATTTTTTACATCACTGAGTTATCCCAACTGCTCAAGTTTTCCATCAGTTTTATAATCGCTGATGCTTCACGACGACGCAAAAATGCTTTGGTTTTGCAAGCTGTAACCCGCGAAATTTTCAAATTTTTTTAGTGAATTTTAATAATTTCAATGTAGTTACAGGTTGAGTCATGCATGACAACTGTTAAAATGTCGGGCTATTGTAAATGAAACGTCTCATTGGATCACCCTGTATTATGATCTTTCAGTAACGCAGAGGTTGAGAAAGACTTTTTAGTATCAAGAAAATAATTAAAACTAAAGAAAGAAATCGTACTAGAATGAAAATGCTTGAGTTTAAAAAGAATTAAAAAGATTACAGAAATATTGCCATGACTTCGCAATTGCCGATGATTTAATAAAATTAGTGATATTAATACAAATGATAGCTCCGAAGAAATGGTTAAGGGGTCTCTTAACAAATTAAAATTTTTTTAAGTTAAAATTTTTGCAATAATTTTTTTTTAAGAATTTATAGTAATATAAAGAATAAGATAGTAATAATTCTGAAACATCCATATTCTATAGATATACTGCTTGAATATAATGACTCAATAATTATTATATCATGTCTAAATACAAATATTCTGTTACATTTTTGATGCAGTATTGAATTGAACCCAAAAGAAATACCTGATTTTTACATTATATTAATTTATAGGTATTTAAAAATGCAGTGCAAACTCGATTTGAGCAACCACCCCATTAGCGCAACAGATAATTTTTTTATTGTTATAAGTACAAACTTTATAAAAAAAAACAGTGTCGACCAGCGCAACTTTTCCTATTTTATTAGCATTTATGTTTTAACAAGTACTTAAGGTTTCACCAAAGAAGCCATCTTTAAAACGTTTTCCATACGTTAATGTTGATAATTATTAACCGACTTAAAAAAACAGAGGAGTTTTTCAATTCGTCTATACTTCTTTCTTTTTAACTTTTTAACGCATAAATCGTTTGTAATCTAATTTTCAATATTAAATTTTTCCTTGAAAGAGCATGTTTGCAGTTTGGTTTCATAATTTTTTTTAAGAGAAGTAACACTCAGGCAATTAGTATGCCTACCAACCCGTAGGTGTGTTACTTTCTTTGGGAAAGGGATAGTGAGAGAGGACAGATGGTGAAAGAGAGAAAGCTTAATTTTTGCAACTCTGATATTGCGCGCTGTGTTAGTTTTTTAGATCAGTGTTGCAGCGCTTTTGATGTCAAGTAGGCGCATTAAATGTGTTTTTAAGCTGTTGTAGCCATTTTATTCATTATTTTACTTCGCCGGCGATTTTGCTACAATATCGACGAAGGAGGGCGCTGTGATGTCCGCTAGCATACACCAGTATCAATTGCTGTCAGAGAAATGTTCAGTGACCAGTGTGCTATGCCTTCATCACTTAAACACTCCGACAACAACAAATACAATGGCATACTCTAATGCACATCTGAAAAATGCTGGATGTTATGACTTGTCTGAAGCTGGGCTCGAACCCACGTTCTTAGACATTATTTGCTTTGCAGTCAACGCGCTAACTACTTCAGCCAACAGCACCCTCTCTTCTTAATCCGACGAGAATTCGCCTGATCGAAATATTATTATGCAACTCCTCCATTATGGGCCGATTAAAAAAAAGAACTCTTTTTTATTGAAAGCTGTATACTTGCCTCATGGAAATTGAAGTGAAATTCGGGCGGAAATATTGATTATAATTATAATAAGAATTACACAAGGGAACAAGGTGTTTGTTGATTAAAAACTGAAGCTTATTTGGGACGCTGAATCCAAATCTGCACTTGGTTTTGGCGATTTTCATACAAAAATACAATTTTTAATATGTGTGTGTTTAGTGCTGTTCTATTATGTAATTGTTTTTGAATAAAAGCGAAACGCGTTCATCGATTTTTATGATCTATGTTTCATTTTGTTCATAGGCTATGTGACTTTATGTGAAAGTAATACGATTTTACACTTATCCCCGTTTTGGATTTTTCATGATTTTTAAAAATACAAAATTTTAATTTTGAATCAAAAAAGGCGAAAAATATGTTATCACTTAGCATAACTCTTTCAATTTTCAGTAAATTTACATGCAAAAAGTTGTTTTAAAAAGCTACTTCAATATGATTTTTTAAAAAGCTAAAAAAGCACAATTGGTTCCCAGCCGCTTAACTTTGGGCGTGAAGAAAATAAAAAATTTTAATTTTTTTTTCTAACAAACATTACTCTGGCATTTTTTTTTTTGTTGATTCTCAAAATTCTATTGTTTTTCAAAATTAACAATTACATCTTTAAACAAAAAATAAATTTTGAAAATCGCTTATTGAAGAGTAAATTTATGATTTTTTTAACTTTTAACTTTTAGAAAAAGGTCGAAAAGCTGATGGAGACAAATGGAGATTAGATTTGAAATCAGCGATCTCAAATTAGTAAAAAAAACTGCAATAAAGTTACAGTCAACACAAAAAAATTTTGATTTTGTTCCCTTGTGTTATCAATTGCAATGTTTGGATAATCTAATGTCGTTTTCATTTCTTTTTGCCCTTTTTATTTTCCAATTTGCAATATGATGATTTTTTTAAAATAGTGAGTTTATTAGAAATTATTGTATTATCAATTACGAGCAAATTTTTTTTGATAAAAAATAAAAGAAATGTTAGGTTTTTTTAGAAAAGAAAACGGCATAAATAAATATCGTTAAAAAATAGAATTCCAAAAATGTTCATAAATTGAAGAGTACCAAAAATATTTCAAAATATTTCGTCATAAAAATGCAAAAGGATTTAACAGCAGAGTTATAGAACTTGATAAAATGACGATAGTGTTATAAAACAATTTTGAATTAATAACACTGTCCTAAAAGAGATTTTTGTTATCAAAATAATTTACATTTTATCAAGTTCTCTAATTCTAATATTAAAATTATGAAAATCATGTTATATGACGATACGTAGCTATAGAATATCGAAGGATAACATTTTAAAAATTACTAAGAAATTTAAAAGCTAATTTTTTTTTAGAAATTTCAATAAATTAACGATTTTAAATTTTCTAAAAATTATTAATGAAAATTCGTTATAAAATTTTTGAAACAAAATTTATACAAACTGTCGATATAAAAATTATGAAAAAAATCAATAATTTCATATTTACAACCAAATTTTCTTACAAACAAATTAATTATGACAGTTTTATGAATTATCGATAAGTATTCTATTGTGAATATGATATTTAGAATCTTTTATCAAACAGATATGACGGGAAACAGTTTGTCAAGTATTAACTTTCTAAACAAAATTTTTAATGTCACTGTTCCAACATGGTTGTAATTAATTGCAGATTAGTCTTATTGACTTACTAACCCGCTAATACACGTTAAGTAAATAATTAAATAACTTGTCTCCACTTTCACGTTCTACAGCGATATCAGTATCATATCAGTATACAAGTAACTACCAAATATGCTTGTTAATTAGTATTAATTAAATTTACTTACAAGCATGTACTTAACAAAAACACATTTAATTTGTACATACTTGCATACTGGTTATATGTATATACACATGTGTATTTATATATTTGACATTAATTTCCAATTGAGTGATTTGTCATTTGAAAATAATAAAAAATACACCTTGTCTAATGATTTCAAATGTTTTTGATTATTTTATTAAAAAAAATTTTAAATAACACAGAAAATATCAAGTAGTTGACAGAATGAGAGTTGCACGATCGATGTCAACATTTCCTTACTCTGTTAATCAAAATGTAAAATTTTGTATTATATTTTTGTACCTACAACTGCAATTGATGGCGTGTTGACATTATATTAAAATAAAAATGTGTTTATTTTAATTTGATAGTTACAACAACAAAACATCCTCGCCAAAAAAAAAGCATTATCGAATATACAAGGCTCACATAATTTATATATATAAAAAAGATTTTTATCTATTTGTGCCAAAAATATAAACAAATTTGGCATGTAAAACTTTTTATGGAGTTAAATAGTATTCAACTGAACGCACTTTTTCAAACCGAACTAAGGTAGATTTTTCAAGCCGAACTCGAGCACGAGCACAACTTTTGGCCGAACTCCAACACCGAACATTCGACCGGACATTACACTTAAAGTTTTAAGCTACAGCGATTTTTTATGTTATTAAATAAATAATTTTTATTACGAAATGAATACAGGAAAAACGAATAAATTCAGCTTCTCATCGGCGTTCATGTGTTTAACATGCACGACCTCACAGAATATACTATTGAAATATTGGTGCAAATTTAATATTGTGGCGCATATTCATAGTCGCATTTAAGCTGGAGTTACACATCACGCGTTAACGCGTCTCATGCGTTTTAAGCTTTTGATGCTTTAAAAACTGCAACTTAGTGCCGGTTCTCACACTTCAACTTTTGCTGCTCAACTTTAGAGTTTATAGGAGAGAGGAGAAAGAAGAAAGAGTGATATTTGACACGTAGCTGCTTGTGCTCATGAATGTCGTTTTCTTGTGCCATTTGTAATTATGAACACGAAGTGAAAATATATACCAAAATTATTTGAAACAGATTTCTCAGTGTGAACATTAAGGCAACTTCAAAAAGGAATTTAAAAGAAGTTGAGCAGCAAAAGTGGAAGTGTGTGAACCGGGATTTCCACACAAAGCTTTACAATTTTTTTTCGTATCAAAATTCAGCAAATTTCGTTGCTTTCTTATTTGCTTTTTTTAGTTTTATATATTAAAATATTTTTATTTCAGTTTTCATCGACTGTTGAGAAAATAATTTAATAATTAAATTTTTTTAATGTGCAAATTATGTAAGTCTCGGAACTTGCACTAGCAGCCATATTGTGTAGAATAGAGTGGGGTCCAACTCGTTCAGCCGCTCGTTTTATACAACAAGCTTTTTGTCTAAAACGAGCAACTGAACGAGTTGAACCCAAATCTAGCGCCACACCGCTTTTTATTTGTTTTGGCAGGTGACAAAGTATTTTTTACAACAAATTTTGTGTAGTGAAAGTTAAAAGTTGCTCAACTTTTTACTCGTCACACTCGTTGCAAACTTTTGTTTTATAACTTGCTTTATGAAAATACACTAGCCCAATTTACAATGTTGTGCAAATGGTCTTGCATCGTAGCATTTGCAAATTGGTGTAGTATATTTTTACTCTACACTAACAAAATACAAAGATGCACTTGCTACTCGTGTATAAACAAAACAACACAAAAACCTGTAGTTTATATTTACACTTCATTTTGCAACAACCAATTGAGAGAATTCAAAGGATATTGAGCGAACTAAAAAATGAAGAGAGGAATTTCATGTTTTGCAACATTTTAGAAAACAGCGTTCATAATTGATTGTGAATATTTACAATTGCATAAATTTGCAATCTCAAATACACAACATAAGGATTATAAGCGAAGTTTTTGCGATCTTTCGCAATTTTTTGTGATAGAAAAGATTCGCCCAATTTATTAGTCTTTCAACAGTTTTATAAATTTTTAATCAACATTAAACTTTGCGAGTTTTCTTAGTTTTCACGTTTTCCCCCTAATTTTCAGATTCTATATAATTTTAGCGATTTTCAGCCAATACTATGACTCGATTATGGATGGCAACCGAACTTCAAGTCGGTCGTCGGTCACACAAAATGTTATTACGAATGCCAATTGGCAATTAAGAATTGCTAAGTTTCAGCTGCTGTTTCGTGAGTTTTCGGCAACCACAACTTGCCAGCTGGCAATGCAACGCAACTTCGGTTGCTATGCTTAATAGACCTATTGGTGTTCGTTTGCAAAAATGCTACTTTTCATAAATTTTTTGCCATTTTCATGATTTTTGTGATTTTTTCAGGTTGTTGTAATTCTTATAGTTCAAGCTATTTTTAATAAATTTCAGAGTTTGATGCCGAGTTTAGCACATTTTGCAAATTTAAATTTTCGGGGTATAACTTTATATGTACAATTACGGGAGTTATTACGCTGTCTCTAAACTACTGTTTCTTTTTTTTTTTGGTAATCAGTCAAACTAATTGATTACCGTACACTAGTTAAGAAATCGACTATGAATAGATATGAATTTGAAGTTGGTAGCTAAATTTAAACTAAAGTGTAACTATGAATAAACTCTTGTAACATTAGTTTCTACGGATTTTGTGTGTTTTTACAGATCATTATTAAAAGTATGCAGTTGTGAAAAAAAAGATGCCGAAAAAGTTTATGTAGTTATTATATTCCCCCAATTGGCCAGGGCTATTGGCAATTGTGTATTTTTTAACTGTTAACTATAAATTTTTTATTGTTCAAGTGAAATGATTCCAGAAGAGTCGTCATTAATTACACAGTACAACACATTATTTTGGGGCTCAATTCTAAGAATTGCACATGAAAGTAGCCCCAAAAATAAGAATTTCTGCAGCATTCGTTTTGTCAAGTTGGCTGCATTAATAATTTAATGGCCATAGGAATTTTTTTGTTCCACTTTTCTATATTTTAACACTGTTACATCTCGGTATACCGTACGTATACTTGTTATTTTCCATATTGAAATATTCAATGTTTTCTAATTTTAGAATTTAAATTAAATTATTAATGCAGCCAACTTGAGAAAAATAATGAAGTTCTTATATGTTGGGGCTACTTTCATGTGCAATTCTCAGAATTGAGTCCCAAATCAATGAGCTGAAAAATGTTGCACTGTGTTATTATAAACTTCTAGAATTAGAGATTTTTAAAAATGTTCTTAAAATGTTGTTGGGTATATTTATTCCGAACATTTGCTAATTATTTTAAAGCATTCACTGGAAAAACATATTTTTTTTATATGAAAAAAAGAAACACATGATATTTTAAATTATTTAACACTTACGTGTGAAAGCAACTGTAAATTTTTATTAACAATAAATAAATTTCTAAAAATGTAACTTATACGCCACACATGATATATTTGAATTTGCGCAATCACTTTGCAGTAATTTAGTAAATATTTATGTGTGTATGTACAACTAATAAGATAAAGTTTATAATTATAACATATTGTTATACACATATAAAATGGCTTAAAGAACAATCTGTTTTTGTGCTTCATAGTAATTATTTAGTTTATAGTATTTAAAACACTTCAAAAACTAAATCTGAGTTTTGTATGAAATTGCAATTTAATACGAATGCTTTCTAGCATTCAAAAGAAAACTTAGAATCTTTAATAATTTGCATAAATAATTCTCACAAAGAAAAACAAATATGTATATATATACACATATATATAAATGAGTATGAGTGTTGTGTATTGTTATTGAAAACTTAATACAAGTATTACTAATGAAAAATATCATGACTGGTATAATTATTTAGAGCAGTGTGTTAGCACGTGTTTGGAACACTCTAATTTGCATTAATTCTGCTTGAATTCTTAATTTACATTTTTTTTTTAATTTATTCGAAAAAATTCAAATCTTTTCGTATTCATTTTTTTAAACTTTAATTATTATTTATTTTCAATTGATACCCAGCAAAAATTTAGCTTACCAGTCATTGGCTAAATCATCGATGAATTGAACTCTGAATACTTCTATTTCTGGAGAAACATCAATGAATTTACCACGTAGTTGACTTTGGGTGAAAGTGATCCAGATAGCTGAACGACGGTATACGATTAAAAGATTATCTGTATTAAATATTACTGACAAATTTATTTTTAAAATATTAAATTGTAATTGCTAAAGAACAAAAATGGTCTCCGCCTGTTTTTGGAACTACTTCCGCTTTGTATTGCTGGGCAGTAATTAATTTGTTAATTTGGTTTCTTATTAAAACGAATTTTAATATGCAGCTTTTTAAACAGGTGAAACAGGTGAAATTATTAGTACAACAATTACAACAATACAAGAACAATAAGCATTTTTTTATCGGTTCTGTCAAAAACATCTACAGAAAACAAATACAGAACAATATAAAGGCATTGTATTTGACATTCAAAGTAAAAAGCATAATGAAGGCAAAGAAATCAGCTGCCATAATGCTACCGCCTGCTTAATACGCCTTGGCCAGTTGCTAAAATTACATTACGGATGGGAAGAATCGAATGTCAATTTCACTTGCAAAATAGGAGATTTTTGTTTTTTTAATCCAAAGTGATTATTATTTTGGCTAAAGATCGTAACATTTTAAGTCAGAAAGAATAGGACATGAGACAATATTCAAAAGGAACAGGGGAAAATTTAACATCAATTAATTTCAACTTACACGGCAGAACAGAAACAACGTTGTTTTTCGGGAGCCGCTACACTCCCATCATTAGTGTTCATGTGTTTCCATGTATCCGCCACTGTTTGGGTGGCTCGGTTGAATGTGATTTCTAATTTGTATTTATACAAATAATGACTCAAAAAAGTATACGAGAGTTATATGCATTGTGGAAGGTATTATTCGCTGTTTTTATAGCAAGCAAAACTTCACGACGATAAATATTAAAAATTTACCATCACTAATTAAAGTAAAATTAACCCATTGCTACACGTTGCTTTTATCTCATGTACTATTTTTCTTTCTAATTTTTGTTTTTCGTCAACCATTTATTTCCGTTTGGAAATAAATGAAATAAAAATATTAAAATTGAAAAATAATTATAATTTTTAAATAAACTCATGTTTTCAAAACAACAACTTCCAATTTTAATTCAACAAATGGAAGCTAATCCAAATGTAGCTGGCGGTGTGCGCTTTTTGTTGAAGCCAAAGCCATAGCGGATGAGAGAACTTAAACAACAATGGCCCACCAACACGCACTCCAGATGAATGTCAGAGTGTGGATACATATCTTAGAAAAATTTTAAAAGGACACAAAATAAAGGAAACCTTAACATCACACGACATCGCAGAAAGTGTCTTTATCGCCATTGGAGCAGGCGGCAGCAGATCTTTTTGGAGCTTAGAGATTTAGCTTCCTCTGTTATTTTGAAAATAATATAGTATTTTCACAGCTTTTACTCTTTTCGGTGGATAACTGCAGTCAAATCTACAGAAAATAATGATTGAGCCATGTCGAGTTTGAAGTCATTGGCATGGGACTTTTGAAAAGAACTTATAAATACAAAGATCCTACAAAGCCCTCTAGTAAATTGCGAAACAGCTTAGTGTTGTGCATTAGCAAGAGAACGATCCGCAGAAGAGCTGTAGAAGCCGGATTATTCAGCCGACGTCCAGCAAAGCAGCTTTTCATTTCACCCAAAAACAGAGAAGCTGGACTTCCATTCGCCAAAGCCCACATAAACTGGACAGTCCAAAAATGGAAAACAAAACTGTTTTCTGATGAATTTAAATACAATTAAAAAAATTCAGATGGAATAAAGTGTGTGCGTCGACCGAAAGGAGAAAGACTAAATCCTAAGTACTGCAAAGCAACTGTCAAACATGATGGTGGTGGTATCATGGTCTGGGGATGTTTCACTGGTCAAGGAAGGGGATCGATCAATCATATTGACGGAATAATGGATTGTTTTATGTATCTTGTTAGACTACAGAGCGTAGCGCAACCCCTATGCAGGGGAAGAAATGCCGCTTCAATGGAGGTTCCAATAGGATAACGATCCAAAGCACACCCCCAAAGTGTGAAAATAATGACTGCAGGAATGGCTGCAGAGTAATAGGATTGATTACGCGATCTTAATCCTATTGAGAACCTTTGGAAAATTGTTAATATGAAAATAAATCGGTATGTTGCAGGAATAAAACTGATCTGTTGTTTCAAGCTGTCAAAGCAACCTGGGAAGCAGTATCACAAGATACTATTAAAAATTTAATATCATCCATGCCTAGAAGATGAGCGGGTATTATTTATTAAACACAAAGGTTTTGACAAAAAAATGTTAGTTTTACAAGTTTGTTTTTCTCGCTTGCACAAGGGGCTGCTTTAGATTTGTCCTTTACTTTTTCTATTTGAAATGATTAAAAAAAATTTTGTTTTGTTTTCCTAAAAAGTGAAGTTAAAAGCGCTTATTTATATGAATAATAAACACATCAACAAATAAAATTGTAACTTAATATAAATTAAAAAAAGTTTTTTAATGAAAAAAAAAATTCAAATTTTTTTGTACCGTATTTTGGGGGTGCTTTAGTTATGGCCAATACTGTATATTATTTACTGATGAGTAATTGTTTAATTACTGCAAAGTAATGGAAACGGTATGTAGTTTGTATTGAAAAGTATATTGTTCTTAATAGTTCTTAATGTGCTGTTCATAGAACCCAAGCAATCGAATTGAGTGAACAATTTATATGAATACCACTCAGTTAATCGAGTGGTTTCCATAGACATTTTCTACTCAAGTCGATTGCTTGGATTCTATGAACAGCACATAAGTCATTAGCAAATTTTTGCTGGGACATAATTTATTTAAATAAAAATTTTTTATTGTAGTTGACAACTAAATAAATAAAACTAAATGTTTCGTAGACTTATTAAAAATAATTCATAATTGTTTTGTTGCATAATTAATATAATATCTGTTTAATTAAACAGAAATGGAATTTCTGAAGGCCAATTGTTATTTTGTTAATAAGTCTGTGGCAAAAACTGAAATAAGTGAAATAAGTGCTTAAGTTCAAGATCGTTTATTCCGAAAGTTTTAATGCTACCGATAAAAAAAATTTATAGGACCATATGATTTATTTTTAGTGTGATCCTTTATTTGCTTAAATAACATTGTAACCACAGTAACCGTCAACTGCAAATTGCAAATAAAAGGCTTACATTGTTGTCATTTGTTTATTTATTTTACATTCTTAGTGAACAAAATGCGAGTACAATAACAATACGAAGTTGAGAGGCGAAACTTTAGAGAAAGGTAAAAAATTTAAAGTGAAATTGTATTCGCAATAC
Source organism: Gymnocheta viridis (assembly GCA_956483585.1). Lineage (NCBI taxonomy): Eukaryota > Metazoa > Arthropoda > Insecta > Diptera > Tachinidae > Gymnocheta > Gymnocheta viridis. The sequence continues at coordinate 106,239,367 of OY101441.1, read as the reverse complement.
GGTTGAATATATTTATAAGGCATAAAACAGTATTAGCGTTAAATTTTCGCATAAGTCGACTTAAGCAGTTATTGCTTATTGCTACAAGAAAATTGGTTCAAAAAACATTATTATACAACATTTCAGTATTTAATAATTAAATTAAAAGCTTTTAATTTAACGTTCATTAGTGACAGTAAATTAGAACTTTTTGCAGCCGATTGAAAACTCCAACTACACTTTTTTTAATTTTATGTTTTAACCCTTTAATCACTAAATACGAAATGCGAATTTTTTGGTTCTAGTAAATCTTCATGTTGCAAAACACGAATTTGAGGACCGTTTGTCGAAAAAATGTTTTTTTTGGGGAGAAAAATCTTAGATCGTCTACGGGCAGTTTTAGTGATTTAGCGAAATTAAAATTTTTTTATAAATGGTACATGAGATAAAACGAACGTGTAACAATGGGTTAATTTAACGTTAATTAGTGATGGAAAAATTTTAATGTTGATAGTGTTAAAGCAGTGTTTACTGTAAAAACAACTAATAATATAAATAACTCTCGTATGCTTTTTCTAGACATTATTTGTATAAATACAAATTAGAAATCACATTCAACTGAGCCACCTAAACAGTGGCGGATACATGGAAACACACATGAACACTGATGATGGGAGTGTAGCCGATCCCGAAAAACAACGTTGTTTCTGTTCTGCCGTGTAAGTTGAAATTAATTAGTGTTAAATTTTTCCCTTGTTCCTTTGGAATATTGTCTCATATCCAATTCTTTCTGACTAAAAATGTTACGAGCTTTAGCCGAAATAATAATCACTTTGGATTAAAAACTACAAAATGTATCAGATTATTTGCACAATTTACAGGATTTTTTGATGGCATCTAACGCTCGCCACAGGATGGATTGCTTTCTGTCCAACAGAGTTGCTAGTGGTTGGCTTCTTTTCAGCAAGAGAAGGACTGCCAATAGGTTGCTTTTCAGTAGAAATATACGATTCCTTTACATTTTTATCGGAAGTTTGCTTGATTTTTTTCACCTAAAGCTAAATTCCAACGAGATTCATTTCACATAATTCAATTTAATTCGCAAAATCTCAATACAAATATTTCTGTAAATGAACAGAAAAAGTCCCGATTGCACTGACTGTTTAGAAAGTATTTTTTAATTTTTATTTTCCTTGAATTCGCAATAAATTTTTGTGTCTCTTCGCACCAAAATCTTATTGGTGGCATTCAAATTGAGAATTTTTGTTTGTTAAGTAATTTTATAGTAAATAAGAAAATCTTTGTTTGTTTTAGTGCGAAAAATATAGATTTTTTATTAAATTTTTTATGGCCTCCGTAGACGGTGTTGGTGCTTAAGGAGTTAATGCCGAACGTTGTCGTTGCCTGGATTTCAAAACGAAATATAACTGTCAATTTTTGGGCATTATTTGTTTATTAAATAAGTGAGTAAATAAAATACATGGTTAGTGGCACGTAAATGAATTATTTTTCGTTTAGAAATTCGACGTTCGACATCCAGCGACGTGACGGGAAGTAAATAAACTATTGCAAGTGACTGCAGCAACTTCTTTTTATTTCCTCCTGTTTTCGAATTTTTAGCAAGTTATCTAAATCACATAACTTGCACTTCAGCTAACGACATGACATGAATGTTATGGGGTTTATGCTCAATCTAGAATTACAATCTGTCTTGAACATAAAACCGATCACATTGAAATTCATCACACAAAAGTATTTTTTTTGACGTCTTTTCAAATACAATTCCGACTACATTCTGTGACAACCCTGAATAACTCCAGTATTCTTCAATCTAAAGTTTCTAAAAACTGCTAAAATACATAAAATACACATGACAACTGATAAGGGTATTCTGCGGCCTCCGAAAACAATGTTGCTATGTTTTGCTATCCTACAAATTTACCAATCCACTTTTTCTAACTTGATATTTTTAAGAAATCTACTTAGCTTCAAATTCTTATGACTTCGTAAAGACTTGCTGAATTCTCCTAGTACACAATTTATATAACGGGTGTGTTTTTCGGGGCGGAAATTTATATACAATAAAGCAATTTTCATACATGAAGGGATTAAAATGCATAAGTTTGTGTCGAAGCACGATTACCTTCAGGAAAATTTGGCCATCTTATTTAAGGTCGTGATCAAAAGCTGTGATAGTGCGGATTAAGACTGAATATGTATGGCATATTGCACGATTGTGTAGGGTAGCGAATCTGGGGTTTGCCTTTTTAAAACATGGACATTAAAAACATTTTTCATCTTTTGATTTCAATTAACATATTTTACTTATGATTAGCCTGGCTACAATGCTGTTATAATAGCGGTATTCAGTGTTTAGTGCGTTTTGCATTGCAACTCCTTTCAAGTGCAACTATTTTGTAATTAATAATGAGCGCTATATTTAAACAATATTGCAAAGTTTACTTTGAAAAAGTCTTTTAAATTTTCTTTTAAACACACACAAAGTTTATTTTGAAAAAATTTTTGTGTTCGTTTGTTGGATGAATATGCAAACCAAACACACACATGCAACCAAATACAAGTATGTGCAAACGACAAACGAAGAGGAAGCAACTTTGTGAGTACAGCAAAGTGTGTACTCATCCGCTTTCTTCTTTTCCTCATCACCATCAAACACAAGACTTTGCAGAGTAAACTTTGAACGTGGAAAAGCATTCATAGGTTCACAATTTTCGACCATCAAAAACACAACGCTAAATAAAATCAGCTGGATTATTAAACAGACCTGTATTATTGGATCATGTTCACCATCAACAAATAAAAACTTTTAAATTCACTGTGCAGTCTTCCAAATAATTTAAAATTAAAGATATTTTATTTGTGGTCCACTTTTTATTTGATTTTCCTCTTTTTGTTTGTTTTATTTTATCAGTCAATTCCATTGCTGTTAAATTTTTTTAGTAAATAAATTTTGTTCTTTACAAATGACAGCTTTAAAAGTGAGTGATGACAACGCAATGCACATAGCAAAAAAAAATATAATTTTCATTATTCCTAAATTGCAATAACGTGGCAAATGCATATTCTAATATTTTGCTGTTGGATTGCAAAGAAAAGCTACGATAATTTGAATTTGCATTTGCACTTATTTGCATCAACCACTGAATACCGCTAATATTCTTCTAAAACTCAATATGTACAATAAACCGTTTATAAAAACGCGCAATATTTTTTTGTATAATAACCTTGAGTATTTGAATAGAATAAAATAATTAATACTTTCAATTAACAACTGAAACACTTAATTTGGAATTATTTTAAATAGGCGCAAAAAATTTTTATATACATACTGTATTCATGATCGGATTATCTTATCGTAAAATAGTTTTATTATCCAAATCATGAAGGTACTTGAGAAATTGTTCAACCGTATCAGCCAAAAGCGTGAAACGAGGATATTATAATGAAAAAAAAAACATCAGTAGGTCGATTCACTAATATTTATTACGATACTCGTATCGTTAAAATAAATATAACGAAAATTTATCGATTCAGTAACATTTTTAACGATATTCGGCAATTGTCTTTTATTGTTAGACGGCTTTTCCACAGTCAAAAATTACTTTGCAAGGTTTAATTCAGCTGGGAGAAAGACAGAATAAGAAAATATTCGTCTCTATGTATTTCTCCCAGTTGAATTAAAACTTTGCAAAGTAATTTTTGACTGTGGAAAAGCCGTCTTCTCTTACTGAATCGACAAAACTCAGCTGTTCAATAGAAGTACGTCGACTTTTGGCAAAAACTCAAGTTGTTGTTTTAGAATAAAATACATGCATATGAAAGCATTTATATGGAAATAATAATATTTATATTATTTAAACGTAATATGTTAAGTTTATTGTGCGAAAGTAATAAAATTCATTAAAAATTATGTGTAAAAATATTTTGCAAGAAAGAATTTCATGTTTTTTTTATTTCTTTTTGTTTTTCGCAGAGACGTAAGATGATATTATTGAGAAAAAGTTACTGAATCAGACAATCGATACCCCAAATAACAACAATTGCAGACAAATTATGCTTTTAACGAATCGTTAAGGGCCTCAAAGACGTTCAGAATGCTTGCTGTCACTTTCGTGTACGTGTGCTTGTTGGCTTGATGTTACTACGCTTGATGACCCACCACGCATGCATTTTTACTTTGATTTTGTGCTGTTCGTTTGGTTAAAAAAATATTTAACAATGTCTCTAAATAAAGAAATGTTAATAACAAAAATGTTATATAATAAGTTCTAACACTTCTTTTTTTATCAGTCATTTTATTGTTTTTCTTTTAATTCTAAAACTTTTTTGTATAAGTAATTTTTCTGGTTTTCTTTTAATTACGATTTTTTTTTGACAACTGTTCACAATGAAAATATAATTCTAATGAAAATTTGTTCGTGCTTGATGGGTTAACACTGTATAACAGGTGACAGTAAGCATGCCAAAAACACCTGGAAATCAACATTCGAAGAGTTATCGGCGAGATACGGCCGCAAATGCTGCGAAAATTTTGTGAAAATTGGTGTTCCAGATTGCGCCTTGTACGCGCCAGCCGTGGCGGGCATATGTCCGAAATCATATTTAAACATTAATGTCATAAAATGTTCTATCCAATAAAGACCGTTTCATTGATATCAAAAATATATTACTGTTTTATTATGGTTTAAACTTGTATCACTCTATAAAAAACACCCTTTATAACCAAGCTTAGCAAGCATTTTGAACGTGCCTGAGGTGGTCTTTTAAAAGTTAGTGAATCACACCACAATTATTTTAATTATAGAAAAAAAATCTACTTGAAAATATCAAAAATTAAAACATTTTTTGTTAAAGAAATGACGTTAGCGATTCATTTATTTATCTTTAAAATTAAAAAAAAACAAGCAAAAGTTCCAACTTCAACTAGAAAAAAAAAACATTTAATTTTGCTTTATAACGCCTATGTACATTCGCCTAAATACAGCGAGCGATATTGCTATTAAACTTCTGTTTATTGACAGTGGAAAACTGGTGAACTTCATATTGAGATGAGGCCACAGTTGTCCAGCAATATGAAGAACCCTATTTGTGTGTCCTCCGCTGACTTGCGCTGAAGTTTGAGTCTGCAATAGAGCAGTGGCAAGCCAACGCATTACAATTCTGACCGAGTTCATACGATTGTGTCACTTCTAGCAAGCTCATCAGTCTCAGTGTTACCCCGTTTGACTCGGTTTCCTGGGATTCCAATAATCCTTATGTTAAAGGCTCAGTCATTTCGTTGAGAGCAGATTGGCGGTCGAGGTCTGTTTTTCTTCTCAGAAGCGACTATTCTAGGGCCATAAGGCTCCAGAATAAAAGTAAATATTTATAATGTTCGTTTATATGACAACTTCTACTAAACTGACTGCTATGAAACAATGAACACATTTATATTTAGTTCCCATGACAACAAAACATTATGATAATTTGAAAATCGTCTGACGTGGGAGTCTGTATATGAAGAGTGGAATTCTTCAACGGTTACTAATAAGCTCTTCTGCATTGAGCTGATTTGGTGGATTTTGATAAGTTTCTCATACAGTTGACCGTTTAACGATAATAATAATGATACTATGCGACAAAATGCGACAGTCAAAATCGGGATGGGATGAAATGTTATACCGGTAAAAAAGAAGTTATACGTGTCCCGGCGTTTCGCTGGGTCACGTCTAGGATTCGAGATATATCGATTTGAAGTTAGTAACTATCATATAGGGGAAATTGTCACCTTTCGTGGTCTTTTTTTTGACATAACTCGAGAACCACTGGTCCGATTTTGCTGAAACAAATTAAAAAAAATTGGGAATTACAATTCCTTTAATCTGTTCATACATCGTTTCGCTACATAAGCAACAGTTTCGGAGTTATAAATAAATGTATGAAGAAAAAAAGTATTTTTTGCCTAAAAAATTGAATTTTTTTATTTTTAATTCATAAAAAATCCAAAACGGTAAAAAAAGTGTCTAGACCTATTACTTTCACGTAAAGTCACATAACCTATGAACAAAATGAGACATAAATCATGAAAATCGATGAACGCGTTTCGCTTTTATTCACAATTAAGTGAAGGTATGAATTTCAAAAATTTGCTCGAGATATGCTCAAAATTCCTTGGAAAAAAAATTGATGACTTTTTTTATGATTGTCAAAATTAAAAAAAAGTAATAAACAAAAGGTTATTTGATTTTTATGGTAGCGGTAACAAACTAGAAAACGGTCATAAATGTGCGTGGGCAATTAAAAGGAAAAAAGGAAAGTGCACTTTTTTAATTATTTGGGTTTTTTCCGTTGGCTACCTTCATGATTTTTTTACACAAATTGCACCCACATTTATGAGTGGTCATGTTTTAGAACGTTTCGAAAAATTTAAAACGCACACAAATCAGGTATATAGCCACCCTTAAAATATGCGCGAATCACAAGATGAATTATGCTGCGTTTTTAACTCAAATATCACGCATTTTGAGGTATGACTGCGTTGCATTAAAGGAGCGATGTGGTTTTTTATAAAATCCAATATCAACAGAAATTTTGTTTTTGCATTCAATGAATATAGTTGAGAGTCTCGTGATAGATATCTGATTGAAATTAAATTGAAATAGCAATCGCAGAAAAGAGGCAGCAACTGCTAGCGATTCATTTGTTTTTTTTTTTACAAATATGTACAACATAGCAAGATATACCTACATATATACCTATATTTTACGAGATATGGCAGAATATCTGATATTTGTTATCAAATCTACAATCTGTCTTTTGGGAATCTGCTAAAATACCGCACCCTTCTCTATTTACACAAAGTTATTTATACTAAACAGCCTGATTATCTTTACAACAGAGGTTATAAAATATATTCTATTCGGTATCGCAAGTTCATATCTGAACGATACATTTATGTGAATGCTGTTCGTCTCTGGAATGAAATCTCTCCTAATATCCAGCTACTAAGCAATGCAAAGCGTTTCAACTCTTCAATATTAACATACTACAGATAACTAATGCCATTTTCTCTTCTAATAAAATGTAACATTTCTTTTACTTTTTATAAAAAAAATTGCTATTCAAAGTTTTTAAGTGATGATACAATAATTTCACTATTTTGAAAAATTATTATATTGCAAACTTTCAATAAAAAAGGTAAAAAAATGTTGCACTTTTTTTGGAAAAGAAAACGACATAAAATTACACTTGTAATTATTTCTATGTGACTTTTAATATATATTTTTTGTTTAATTATGCTTTTTTTAACCACCAACATTGTAATTTTTATTAATTTGCTAATTGCCATTTTGTAAACTATTTTCATGTTTTTTGTTAGTTCTTTTCATAAATTTAATATTAAATTTTATAATTGTATAATTGTGAGATATTTACCTACAATTGTGCGTTTATCTAAACAGTACTATTAAATAAGATTAGATCTTGTTGTACTGCAGTTTACTTTTAAAATCAAATGAATTATAATGAAAACGGTTCTATTAAATCTTAATGTACTTAATAAGTTCGTTCTTTTATTAATCAAATGCATTTTTTTCTAATCTTGTTTGCCATTTAATAAAAAAAAACTGCCCTGAACTTTGGAGGCACATAACAAAAAAGTTACCCCAGTTTTTGTTGCTTAAGGTTCTAGAATTCCACGTTAAAAAAGCCGATTTTACGGAATATAATTTCGTTTAAACAACAAGCATTAAAAGTTCCTCAAATTTAATTGCTTAGGCAAATTTGACAAGAAATTTGGCAACAAATATTTATAAATATACGATAAAAAATTTTTTTTCCTAAAATCATAGGATCGATCATTTATCCTGACTCGAAGACAAAACAGAATAGCAACTATAAATTTGCAAGATCACCAAATTTATGCAACGAAATTTAAAATGAATTTATTTATTTCGTATTAAACGTTATTACCATTAAAATATTTCTTGGAAATATTCTTTATAAAAAAGTTTTGAAATAGAGTTTCAAGCCAATATTTCAGGTGGCGTATGTTCAATATTTAATTCAAGTAGACAGGATATGAAATCACTTATACGCCGCCATAATAAAAAAAAATTTGTAAAAAAACACTTAACAATTTTTCTTAAACTTATCATTTTTTAAATTTATTTTTCACTTAATATATTTAATTTCTATAATTTTTTTTTCATTAAAAATTTACCTTTTATTTTTAAGAGATCACTTGAAAAATAATTTAAATTTATTTGTTTTATTCGATTTTGTTAAATTTTTTGGTTTCAAACACTTGGATATTTATAAAAATAATTAATAAATTTTATTTTAAAATATCAACGTAAAATTTCTTAACAATTTGTTTAACACTCCGCTAAGTTTTTAAATCAACCACGCACGTTTAAAGTCCAACAACGAATGAAGTTAACAGCATTAAAATCATTAAAGTTATTAACTGTTGGCCAAAATCCACTAAAAATAACAACAAAAAAGCATTTTAACGAACTCATACACGATTATTTAGCCAATATCAACAGTGAGTTGAAAAAAATGCCATCAAAAAGGTTTATTCGTGCATGCTCTAAGCAACTCACAATCATTCACTTCTCTATCAGTGATAAAAGATTTTTGTACTGGTTTCTTCGTCAGTTTTATTTAAAAAAATGCCTTGACAAACCACAAAAGCAAAACAAAAAGACTTCAACACTATTCTGCTAGTTTTTCTAAGCCACTAAAAAAAATTTATGCAAAGTTGCTAAAAAAATTAATGAGAGTGGGTTTAATAATGAACAAAGAGAATAACTGTTGTTTTTAATAGCGTAGAAACAGTAGTGAGGAGTAAATTAACTGCACATTTATTATGAGCAAAAATAAAACATATTTTATAAACTAAGAGAAATACTTTAATTTACGACAAAATTGCGAACCATTGCACAGTGGGGCCGATCGAAAATTAAATGGCAACAAATATGAACATATTGAGAATTCCAAGCGACACTAGTTTTCATAAGTTCTGCGATTTTGGATCTTACAATTTCACTTCACAAAGTCCCGGTTTGTGTCTGGTTCTTGGGATTTTTTTTAGATAATACACTGAAAACACTGTGGGATGTGATATTATTTTTCTTGTAGGTGCTGTCGAGTAAACCAAAATCTGGAGTTACGGGTAAAAAACCGGGTTTTCGTACCTCTATGCACTTATAGGTCTGTAACTTAGTTGAATATTAATCCTGAGGTATCCTGGGATTTTCGGAGTCGTGACTGACATCTGTTGATTAGAATTATTTTGTTCATCAATACAGGAGAAAATTAAAGCTTAAGAAAAAAATTTGCAAGTAAAAGGTACTTTTCACGACTCTCCTTGACATTTTTTCAAGGCGAAAAATAATATGCAAGAGTATTGATAAAATACAACAGGTTGACATTAAAACAACAACTGACACTTTACCAAACTGTCATAATCAATGTTGTGTGCATATTTTTATATCTGTGGTCACAAGCAATAACCGCCTAAGTCGAGTTAAGTCAATGTGAGCTATGTATGCTATCATATTCCACTAACAAAACTTTATATTTACGTAAAATCCCCATTTCTCTAACGATGTTCTTTTAAAAGTTATTAATAAAAACATATAGACCTAGGTCGTAATGATGCTTTATTTCATTTATAATAAGCGCCTAACTATACTTACGAAAATATTTTCATAACATATTAATTTATTAAAATAGCCTAAAATTACTTAAGCTGTTTTGCACTTTTTTCGAAAATAAAAGAGAGAGTTTTCATAAGAACCAAAGTAAAGATAAATGATTATTCCAAAGGGAATTCAATGTACAATAATCGCTTAATTCAATATATGACTGGCAACAAATGAAACATTACTTTACAATAAAATCTTAAGTAGACATATTCTTTCCAATTTCATATTTTCCATTCGCAATAATCATTTATTTATCTTTTTATTAAATATCTCCTTAACAAATGAAAATTTCATTGTCGTTTTTTGTCTTAGGATTGTCCGTGCACGTATCCTTAATTTTGCAATACATTTTTTCTAAAGCACATTCTCAATTTTTTCAGAAACACTTCTCTACATAAAAAGTGATTTTTCTCTAAAGTATAATTTTCGACTTAGGCTGTTATTGCTTGTGACCATAGATATAGAGTTTGACAGTTTTGTAAAGTCAGCTGATGGTCATATGGATTGAGGTTATCTGGAGGTACTATATTGGCCCTGGGTAAAATAGAGCCAAATTTAATAACATGTGTCATAATGAACTAAGCTGTAAAGTACACGTCATTAATAGATCTTGTATAACTAATAAAAATTAATTAGAAACGTTATAAAAGTGAAATGTCTTGAAAATAATTAAAATATATTCGAACCACTGAAGGTCATAAAATGAAATTTAGGAGTTAGACGACGAATATTAATTTGTTCATAATTTTGTCGGCACATTTCTTTTTTTATATAGTTTTTAATGGTTGTAAATTTAAAGCAAAAAATAATTAACAGCAAAATTCACAAAATAAAAACTCATTTGAGCATGGTACGAAAAAAACCACAATGAAACTAATTTAGCAAACAGAAAACCATAATATTTATACTAAAAGACAATAATAATTCAATAAACGCTTTTAATTTATAAAAATAATTTTTGGTTTTTGCCAATTAATAAATTGATGCTAATTTGACGCTAAAGACTAATTTTTGTTTTTGTTAAATGACTTCAATATTTATTATTTGATTTGATTTCAGAAAATCCCCGTCGAAACATTTTAAAAAGTATAACAAGTTAATATTGTTGTGTTTCTTAATAATAAAATATCGACGAAAAAAAATTACTTTATTATTTTATTTATTATTCATTTAAGTCAGATAAAGCGCTGACGTTATTTTTTGTTTTGCGAAAATATTAAATATTACTAATTAAAAATACGGCCAATTAACCGTGTCGAAAAAATATCATTTTAGATTTCAAGCAAAACATCTTTAAGACAAATAAATAAGGTGAATGCATCGCACCAAATTTAAGCAAATTTGCTGTCATTTTGATGTCAAACTCCATTTATAAGAAAAAACAAATGAAAATTTGTCGCATGCATTCGATTAAACCTTTTAAACGCTCTTTTATTTTCTACAGATACTTTTAATTGCATAAAAAGTATTAAATAAATTACACACAGATATGCGGCTGTTCACGTATTAAGTCAATGTTTTTTTGTAATTTAAGTGCGTTACGTAGTAACACAAAGTACACCAGAGATGATACGAGACTGCATGCAAATGTAATTGCATTTGTTGTTATTCTACATATATCAGTCACACGATAAAATACATAAAATTGCTATCTCTTTTAATTTATAATCTGATGGGGCAAAAAATCTGATTTTGGCTAAAACATCTGTGATCTACAATGTGGTAGTAAGTGGATAGCCATTATGTATTTGCACAACTGTTGTTGTAGCCACGAATAAATCAAAAAAAAACTTTGGCTTGAGTGCTCATCGTGTCGATGTAGCACTCTTTAAGAGCCTCAGACACGTTCAAAATGCTTGCTAAGCTTGGTTATAGTATGAGTGAAAATTTGTTAGTATGTGTGACACCAACGATGCTTGATGGAAAATAAAAAAATTTAAACTTTTGGCATGCTTACTGTCACTTGTTATACATATATGTGTACAGCGTTAACCCATCAAGCACAAACAAATTTTCATTAGAATTAGACAACATGATAATAAACAGTTTATTCTCAGCAGCCAATGGCGCTGAATAAACAAGAGAGACTGGAATATATGGAGTAGTTATTCATCAGAGATGGGATTTCGTACTAACAGAAATTGATTTAACATATAAAAATTAATAAGTTTGTACTTTTCGTATTCTGATTAATTAAATTATACGGTTTAATAGTTGTTATTCCTGATCACTAGTGTCCACCGTCAAAAGTGGTAAAATTGAACAAAAAACGCTGATGAGATGGTGTAGCGACCTCGAAATCAGTACTGATCCGTTCTGCTAGTCTGATGAATAAATTGTTTCAAAAAAATGTCTTTAAAAATTTGAGACCGTATGGTGTAAAAAGGTAAAATACTTCATTATAACAAAAACATGTATTTCTTTCATTTTTTTTAGTTTAAGTATTTAAAAATTTAAAGAAATTGTTTGGCTCAAGTTTAAATCTGACATTTCCTTTTCAATTTAATTTAGTATCCACCGTGAAAAGCGGTAAAATTGAACAAAGAACGCTGATGAGATGGTGTAGCGACCTCGAAATCAGTACTGATCCGTTCTGCTAGTCTGATGAATAATAAAATTGTTCTATTTATAGTACTCTCTTAATAAAAAAAATGAATTTATCCAAAAAAAAATTCTAATAAAAATGAAATAAAAAATTAGAATAAATAAAGTGGCTAAACTCGGGTTTGAGCCAAAATTAAACATTTCAATATACATGTATACATTAGAATTATATTTTCATTGTGAGCAGTTGTCAAAAAAAATCGTAATTAAAAGAAATCCAGAAAAAATACTTGTACAAAAAAAGTTTTAGAATTAAAAAAAAAACAAAGAAATGACTGCTAAAAAAAGAAGTGTTAGAACTTATTAAATAACATTTTTGTTTTCTTATATTTTTTAACCAAACGAACAGCACAAAGTCAAAGTTAAAATTAATGCTTAGTGGGCCATCAGCATGGTACCAACAAGCACACGTAAACAAACTTGACAGCAAGCATTTTGAACGTGTCAGAGGCCTTTTAAAAGTGACGTTAGTGCTACCTACCACATTGTAAGCCATAAATAAACAGAGGTGACAGAAAGAGCGGACGATAACATGCGTTTAACACTTTCAGCAGAGGTCATCATAAGCGAAAAGAAAAATTATTCATATTACTTTTTGTGTATACATTTGTGCAGCATGTAATATTTTGTGTTAAATAAACATAAAAGCACACTGCACATTTTTCAATGACTTCTTATTTTAATACATTATATTATAGGTATCTAGGCGATAGGTCAAGTTCAGGCCAATGCACACAGTGTGTACATATATTATACGAAACCGTTTATCTTGTTTTTAGGCCCCGCATAACTTTGCTTTCCGTTGTTATAAAATTATAAAAATAAAAGCAATTGAAGCCTCTATAGCTAACCTTGTGTATGAAATTCCAAAGTTCTATCATTAAAGATTTGCGAGATATGAAGTTGTAAAAATTTTATATTTTGGTGTATACTCACTGACTGACTCAATATTATGGGGCACTTCCACTAAAGCTAGAGAGTTGAAATTTAAATACAGATAGGCCTTGGTGCACGACTAATGAGCATATACGGCACATTTTCATCAGAGTGGCCTCCTTTTTAACCTTTTTAGGGTAAAATCTCTCTCTGGCGTCCACCTCACCAAATTTGATCCCAGTCAAATAAAGGCACTAGAAAGTGTCATTCTTGAATACAACCGGCTAAGGTCTGCTTATCGGTCAAATTTATCCTCTCTCTACTTCATAGTAAGAAAAAAAATTAAAAATGAACGACAAACAATGGACGTTTAAAACGAATATTACAAGTTCAAGATGAAACACCAGGGCCACTTAAGAGGAAAACCACCTCGAGAACTACTAAGAAAACAAAGATATTGCAAACAAACAAACATAAGAGATGAAAGCATTAAGAACTTTCCTCCTGATATATAGCGTCATCATCTGTAAAATTAGAGTTAATAAAACTTTTATAAAGTCACGGTTCACACTATGAAATTCTTCTTTCTGAAAGTGTTAAGGCCTTATTAGTTCTTAGTTTTCGTTGCCGTTCTGTGCCGTACGTTTCTGTAGAAAATATTTTTTAATTACTTGTTATGTTCGGATGTGAACGTTATAATTATAGGAATGAATTTTCTAAATGTTTGCAAAATGTTTTTTACTTGGCAAAAATATATAAATCTTTAATAATTTGAATTAAAGTAATATATTCTCACTTTAAAAACAAAATTTGTAATATTTCACAACACAAAAAACTAATACATATACCGGTATGTTCTACATTTCACTTTAAAGTGAAATTCAATTGAAATCACTTTAGTTTAAATTTTTTATGTTCTGCGTTCTTCTTTTTACATTTAAATCAAGGCAGATTCACATCGGTAGTCTCATCCGACTTTGCCTTGAAAATTAGAACAGATGTGTCAAAAATGGTTGACAAATTTATAAGAAGAAAAAAATGTGGGGAATAATGCAAAAGAAAAATGTACAAAATCAAAATAAAATTGTGATAAATAAAATTAAATATAATTTGTGATTTAATACGAGAAGTATTACATGGATTTTAATCTTGGACTCAATACGTTTTGTGCATCAGTGTTTTCAGAGGCCTCCAAAGTTTCTACGAATACTTTATGACGATCCAGTACCAGCATTAGTAATAAACATAAACAGCATGAAGATATTTTCACTTTTATTTTAAATTCTTTTCACCGTCAACAAAAGTTCATAAATTCTTTCACAATTAACACTTTTACCACTGAAAATCACCTTTAAATTTAAAATTAAGACCTTTTTATTTCCCTTATCCAATTATAATTGGAAATTTAAATTTTAAATTAAAACTAATGATATTTTTTTTAATTTTTATTTATAATTTTTTGAAAGAAAACACAATAGAGCAAACAAATTTTGACAACCAAAATTCGAGCGAATTGAGTCACCTGATCTCTCGAGGCCACCTGTTCCAGAACATCAAAAAAAAGTTTACTTTTCATATTTCATTTTCACTACTTTTGTAGAACATGCCTGAAAAACTCTTGGCTGTCACTTAACGTTGAATTCTATTGTCTACAGATTAGGCCGCAACAGAACAGAACGGAAAAGTAACAACAAACAACACACATACAGTTTTTCAATTGAACAGAAACAAAACAGCTGATTCGTAACAGAACAGAACGTACAAACTAATTCTGCCTTTAGTTTGTAGGTGTACGGGGAGAGAAGATTGGGAAGGCGTACACTCTTTCATGTACTTTGAAATTCTCTTGTGTTTTGTTATTCGTAACTGTCAAACTGAAAATCGCTGCAGCTTTATTTTTGATATTCTTTTACTTTTCTTTTCTTTCATTGTGGTGAAAGCAAAAATTTGTGTACAAAAATAAAATAATGTGAAAATAAATAAACATGCAAAAATCTTGAATTTCATTACAAAAAATTTCAATGTGTAGACATTAATGAAAGTTCAAAAGAGAATTATAAAAAATTCCAGAAAGAAAACTTTCATAGTGTGAAACGGGACAAAGACAACTTAGCAAAAAGACGTCAGAAAGCAAAAATTTGTGTACAAAAATAAAATAATGTGAAAATAAATAAACATGCAAAAATCTTGAATTTCATTACAAAAAATTTCAATGTGTAGACATTAATGAAAGTTCAAAAGAGAATTATAGAAAATTCCAGAAAGAAAACTTTCATAGTGTGAAACGGGACAAAGACAACTTAGCAAAAAGACGTCAGAAAGGCACAAAAGCATAAATTTGAAAGATAAAGCCAAGTTCATATCCAAAAACTTCGGCCATTAAAAGTATTGTGATCAAAAAGGGGGCCAAGGTAAAATAGGATTTCATTTCTAGGCAAACTTCTAATTTGGCATTCACGGAATTTTTGACATTTATCTTTACCTTGTAATTAATTAATTTTGTGTATTGTAAATTAAAAAATCTAAGAATTTGTTTGGATATAAACAAAATTCTCTTCAGAAGGATCCCAGCGGGAAAACTGGTCATTAATTACACATGTAATGGAAGATATAATGTATTATTTATCAAAGCAAAACAATGCAATCCTTTGGAAACGAGAATGTAATTTGATCACACACAAAAATTACACATTGGTTACCACTTCTTACGAAGAAGGAATGTTTTAGCTTGTTCATTGCGAATTCATTACTTTCCTAGGACATGTTCTGTGTTAACAATAATGAATTTGGGAATGAAAAATTATATATTCTGTACATTACTCTCTCGTTTACTATTCATTACCTTTTCCCGCTGGGATATTTTCAAAAGAGAAGCAAATATTATTATTGTCCCGAATACAAATACATACTTTTTTTTACAAAAAAGAAAATTAAATAAAATTCAAAAGTAGTGCCACGCACCAATGAAACCCCGGCCATCGAGTCATTTTCATTGATTGTAAGCACTGCATTTTTGGCACGTTTTTTTTTTGCTGGGTACATATCTCATGTACTAAATAAATAACAATGCAATTTAATTTGCCATTTTTAGCTTTTCTCCTGTAGAACATTTTAGTATTTTCTTTAACCTATTTAGCATTCTACGAGTTTCATTTTCTGTAACTAACAAATAAAATAGAAATAAAAATCCCTAGAATATTCTTTGAAAATTTTCATGAGAAATTAGATTAAAAAGAAACAGCAATAACTATGCGCAACTACATGAAAGGCTTTAACGGTGTAGATTTTTCTTTGTTACACGTTTTTTTTTCTACACCCCTCATTTACAGGTTCACATAAAAAACTTGTTTCTTTGCACTGATTAGACATGGCTTCGGATCTATTGAATATGTTTCAAAAAACATTCTCTGTCTTATTGAGATCTTTGGAAGCTCTTTTTTCGGGTCTCTCGATAAAAAAAGTCATTATCAATAACAAATTCAAGTGTATGAAAGAATTTAAATTTTTATGTTTGCAGTAACTAAATTTTTTAGCAACATCTTGTAGGGAAATTTTGCGAACTATAAATTTGTATACGTAACAAATATCCAAATGTTTATTTATTAAATATGTAGAACAATTCAGCTAAATAAATAGCTGTTATTTTATTAGCTTCTCTATATGGTATCATAAATTCTTTTATTGATGTTAATAAACTGCGAGTATTTTTAGACTTTAAATTGCTTTTTGCACATTTAATTATGTGTCGAGATTGATAAAAAACAATTTTAAAATAATCTTATAGAATTAATAAAAAAGATTCTAGCGTTAGAATATCGTTTTTCTTTCTGTTTTCTACGCTTCCTAAATTACTACATTGTAAAGATAAAATTAATTTTACAGTACACAGTGGGACTGATTGCAAAAAAAGTGGTAATAAATATGTTATTTCTAAGCTGCTGGTCAGATCTGTTTAAAACTTATAACACCTTATGGGGACAGGGACAGGGTATATTTTCAGAATTACGCATGATTACTCATGATCGTGATTACTTTTTTGTTTCAATCACGAGAGCATACATGAATAGATTTTTGGCGTGATCTTTTCGTGATTTTTTTTTTGCTTTATTGTAATTTTCTCACACAATTCTTTAATTAATGTTTGTACGTAATTAGTTGAACTGTTTTTGGTTCATATTGAAACTAATTGTTTGGCTCAAGTTCAAATCTAAAGGCCTCATTAGTTTTTACTTTTTTTAGTTTGCCGTTCTGTGCCGTACTTTTCTGTAGAAAATATTTCTTACTTACTTGTTCTGTGTCTGAACTTTCGGATGCGTACGATATAATTATAAGATTGAATTTTGTAAATGTTTGCAAAATGTTTTTACTTGACAGAAATATATAAATCTTTAATAATTTGAATTAAAATAAAATATTCTGACTTTTAAAATAAAATTTGTAATATTTCATTCCACAAAAAACTAATACATACAAACTCTTGGCTGTCACTTAACGTTGTATTCTATTTTCTACAGAATAGTCCGCAACAGAACAGAACGAAAAAGTAACAACAAACCACACATTCAGTATTTCAATTAAACAGACACAAAAAAGCTTATTCTTAACAGAACAGAACGTACAAACTAATTCTGCCTTGAATTTTTTAATTTAAGAATTTTTTTTATTAAATTCAAATTATTTATATTGTTAAGAAAGTATTATTGGAACAATTTATGCATCAGTCTAGGAGAATGGATCACTAATAGTAATAAAATTTTTCATGTTTTTATTATTTTAGTTTTTTTTCGTGAGCGTGAGTTTTTCTAATTGTGACTTGACTTTTTTTCTACTCACGTAAGCATGCATATACGTGAGCTAGAAATATAAGGTCACGCATGAGTAAAAATTTTTTTATCGTGAGCGAGCATAAGCATAAGTAAAGTCACTCACGATCCCATCTCTATAAATTAGATTTTTGTATCTGACTTTTTAAAGAATTTATATTAAAGTATTAAATTATTGGAGATATTCTCCCAATTAATTTCCAAAAAGTTGTTTTTTACTGATGATTTGGCATCAGCACCAATTAAATGTTTGCATTTAGAAACTTAACTTGCTGACAACAAACAAGAACTTTTTGAAAATTTATAGTAATTATTTTTGCATTTACCTTGAGTTCCACGTAAAAAAATTTCAGCTAAAAAAATTTTGAACTTGCTTATCTTCAGTTTATGAATTATTATCGAAAATGTTTTATGTTTTATCCGGTAGCCAATTTGATTTTTCTATGCGAAAAAATACTTCTAGAAATAATATGTGATATGGAAACATGCAAGAATTTCGAAAAGGTCCTTTTACATTACACGGATCTGTACAAAATGTTTAACAAGAGGGAAGTTATCTTAATAATGTTTAACAGGAATTTAATTTTTTTTAAATAAAGTTTTAGGTTTCAGTTTCTAAAATGTGACGAAAAATGGAATTTTAGCCTTCTTTTTGATATTGAGGATTTAGAAACTAAACACTATATAAGATTTAATTTAAATATGTCCTATTAATTTGTTTACCTGCGAACTGCCATTATTACGTCAGCTAAAAGTTGAATAATTAAAATTTCTTCCATATTTGAGGTCCTTCATATTAAACTTCATATAAGAAAATAGTATTAATTATTAAAACTCCATCTTCAGTAAAAGGTATTCCAAAATTATTCGATTTCAGTGCGAGCAACAAAATTACCTTAAACACAAAACATAATTATGTTTTTAAAGTAAAAGTATTTAATTAAAAAAAATTTTTGAGCTTTAAATATTTAACTACTGCAGTTACAATTTTATTTATCTCTTGTGTACTTTTGTTAAGTACATTCTATAATAACTAATGAAATCAAATGAGAATAGAGTATTTAAGTTTTTTAAAATAATTAATAATAAATTTAAAAAACCATTCAACGTAGAAATAACACTCAAAACGTCGGCACTTAGATAATCCAAAGTTGTTTGTTTTAGAATTTCAAATAGAGCATACGATGGGCCAAAGTTTTGCCTACAAGTTTGCCATATCCAATAATTGAATCCCGATCCTCTCTGCCTAAAGCCTGTAAAGTAAAAAAATAAAAAGCAAACAAATTATATATTTTTTTCAACGAAAGTGATGATTAAGATTCATAGAATGCTTCTGTGTTCCAATAAATGGTTTTAGTAAAAAGGTAAAATGTAGTAGTGGAAAAAGATTTAATATAATTCCACCATCTTACAACACAACTTCAAATATTCTATTTAGTAAATGCTTGTAAATAATTTTTATACAGTTAATTAATTATGTATTTTTTAAATTTATTAATCGAGATTTCCTCGATATCTTCTTTAAAAAATTTTTTTTTGAAAATCGTTAATTAATTATAACAACCACTAAATAGCAATAATTGAACAATAATTCACTTACCCCTTTATAGTGACAATATTTTACAAATGTGTTTTCATTAATTAACAATAATACTGAATCTATGTCGGTGTCCTTAAACTCGTCTGCATCTTTGGCAAGCAGATCGTCATTGAAACGTTGATATTTACAAATATCCAGCTTCTCGCGCATTTCTAGATAAATAGGAAATTAATATATAATATAAATCTCAAATAGTACAACAAAAAACCCACCATCTGTTAAAAAGTGCCAAGTGTAGGCCTCCGGACACAGTAAGTAGGATGGAGATAGTTTACCTTTATAGCGCATTTTGGGACAGGAATGTATATAAAAACCCATATAATAATATTTTAAGGAGGGAACAATATTGGCAAGATTTTGAACTAACTCAATTTCTCTACAAAAAAAAAATGTTTCTTATTCAAGCCAACCATATCTGCAGAAAATAATAATAATGTATTTTACCTTAAAGAACTGTAAGTACCCAAGGAGAGAAAATTATAATCAGGATCATAAAAGAAATACACGGAACTAACGCAATGGGGTAGTATATCGATCACAGCAACAGCTATTAATTTATCATCGAGCCAATATTGCTGATGGAACGAACCATAACCAGAAGGTGGACCGTCAGCTGGTTTAGAAAACTACAAAATTAAAAGAACTCATTATAGCTGAAAAGTGACAAAACATACAACTTTTTATTTTTGCCAAATAAATATGACCTCCAAAATAAAATTAAAAAAAGTTTCTGAATTGTAACTATCGTTGCACCGTGGTTCCAATTGGAAAAGAAGCCATCCGATTACAAAACAATGTAAAAAAGTGTAAAAATCATAGAGGACACAAGCTTTAAGAATATTGGAATTTGGAGCACCCTATTTAAACACGTGGCGGGCTACAGGGTGTCAAAGTTTACTACCTCCGGCATGGAAAACATTGTTATGAAGTCAACAATAGTTTTTCTTAAGTTCAAATCCGAGTTTACCCATTTAATTTTTCTATTTTTTTATTTTTTTTTAAATTTATTAATCGAGATTGCCCCGATGTATTTTTACAAATATTTTCAAAATTTTTACAGCTGACGTTTGACGTTTCTAAAAAAAAGTTTTTGTTTGTGCTGCCATCTAGCGCTAGGTAGCTTCAATATCAATCCGCCCTCGTATACAATAATGATAATAAATTAGTCCCATACTCATGTGTCTCCACATTACAGTAATATATTCTCGAATTCGGCCTTTATCGCACCTGAACAGATCGTTGAATATATATATTTCCGTTAGCAGAATTCGAAATATGTGCGGGAATGTATTTTATATCTGGCACTGCCTAAATGACATCGTGACAGGATAGTATGGATTCCGGAGCGTGAGGGCTCAGATTTTGAAATAGAAAATTTTCAAATGTTATTCATACTATCTTGCTTGAGTCATCGAATGTAGTTAACAGTTGTCGATTATGCGCAGTCCATAATCGACAGTTTATATGAAATCGAATTTTTGCAATGATTAATTGAAAACTAAATCCAAGAAAAATTAAATTGTTTGCGCGGAATTGAAGTTGGTAAAAATCAAATTATTTTCTTTCGCTTAAAAAGCAAACGAGTACATTATAAACAAGTTATAAATAAAAATATTAATTTCATCGTTTTCGTTGCAAAACTAGTTTCACGAGGATTTTCTTTTATTTTTAAAATACTTTAATTAGACTGAAAAATATATATGTATGTATGTAATAAAAATAAGAAATTTGTGGCAAAAGAAAATCGATTAATCGTTAAAAAAAGCATAATAAAAAATGGTTGATCGAAAAACTTAAAAGCGATAATTTTTCTGGTGAAAGGAACAAATTGATCGATCAAATCAACTCGTTATCGAAAGTGACGACTAGATCTCTGGGCCACCACTAAGAAAAGCTTAGAATTGAACTTCTTACCTAGCTGGATTAAGGTGAATTCAGATATTCTTAGTAGTAGTCGTTGTGCTGGCTCTTTGGTCGTAGAAGGGGAATGAATACTCACTTTCATTGCGACGCAGTCTTTGATATACTGATAGACTGTCGCCCGTCTCAGGCGATCGCCACTACCGGAACTTTCAGATTTTGCGCAAAGGTCTGAATGATTCTCATACTTTCCATACTTTATATACTATATATTAATATGTAGGGTTCAACCGGTACTACCTATTTATATGTGTACTCCTATAGCCTAACTTATCCTTGATTTCTAAACAAATAATCAGGGTTGTCACAGAATCCAATGTAGTCGGAATTGGATTTGAAAAAACGACAAATAAAATTATTTATGTGTGATGAATTCCATTCAGTCTTACGGTCTTATGTTCAATCTGGAATTACTATTTGTTTTGAACACAAAACCGATAATATTGAAATTTATAACACTAACACATTCTTTTGTCGCCTTTCCAATTCAAATTTCGACTACATTGGATTCTGTGACATCCCTGAACATTTCATATACTATAAAAACAAATAATATTATTAATTCCACCTGCAATGGGGAACGTTGTAAAAATTCCAAATAACTATCTTCACAGCCAGGTGGATCATTGTGTATAATAGTTTGATATTTCTTGTAAAGTGCATATGTTTTAGGCAGAGTTTTGTAAAATTCTCCACTTTCTACATGAATCACTTTCAACTGTAAAGTAAATTAAAATAAAAACAATGAAATTAATTTAATTGATTTACCTTAAGCGGAGAATTGTAACAGAAACGTTGCAAATTTTTAGGTTGTAGACGTTCGGGATTATCTTTGTGTACAATTAATTGATATTTTCGATATAAAGCAAATGCCGTATCATTGTAAATGTTTTTATTGGAAGGTACTAACACAATCTGTAAAAAGTGGAAATCTAAAAATATTGGCAAAATATGTGTATTCTATTTCTACCAACCACTCGCGCATCTTGAACAACTAATAATTTGCAGGTTTTTATACAACTTATGCTTGTAGTAACTTACCTTTAATTTGTGTTTATCATCCGGCCGAGTATCGTTAATAAAATCATGAAGAGATTTCTCTTGATGTGTGACCGTTTTGGGTGGCAGTTCTGTCGGTAAACCTTTAGCGCCTTGCTTAGCCATTTTACGTTCCAATCGCATTTGTTTGGCTTTTTTGCAAGGAGGATTTATGCATTCCAAAGCTATAAGAAATTAATTGTTAATTATGAGTATTTTGCACAGCCAATAATAATTACACTTCTTGCTGACACTTGAAGTTAGTTCATTAGAATTTTGAGAGTTATGTATTATTTTTGGCTGGGATTTATTTTCTTCATTTTGCTCGTTCGCATTCTGCTTTCTTTCATTGGATTTTGCAAAAACCTCTAGATTTATATCTTTAAGAGGAACATTAGGTCCATGCACCTCCTCCCTTATACCTCCCCCACCAGCATCATCGCCTACATCTTCATTATTTTTAAAATCATCATTGGCAGAATTTGAGCCTTGACCTTCTTCATTTTTATCACGTTTACCATCACGCAGAAAACGATTCATACGCTTAAGTATCTTTTTGTTGGATTTGGACAATTTAAATTCCAAAGCATCGCATCTGTTAAAAATGCCAATGGAAAAGCAATCGTTTTTTTTAAACAAAGTAAATGAAATGAATTTTCAGACTTACTTGATGGTATAACAAGGACAGCAGGTTGTGTTATTTTCCTGTTTGTAGCAATAGTGGCCACTACGACGCCAACCGCGATCAATAAGGTCTTGGTAATCTTGTACAGACATACTGTAGGCATGCATTCCTAAAAAGGTGCAATTTTTGTTTATTATTAAACACTCATTGGTTAAATTTATATTTAATTAATAGTTATTTATATACATATAAAGTGGTTTACTACAAGTTACACTTTTCTTTTTATAGTGTTAATAAATACAGTAGTTTTAATTAAGTAAATTTCTAATCATTTTTTTTTTTTTGGAAAAACAAAGTATTTCCGTCACGTGAAATTTGTGCGGAAGCGTCGTGTCATCATTTGTTGCGATTTTAAAGGTATCCAATAGGACAGAAATAAGCCGGTTCTACACTAAATGACTGTCTGTGCAACCTAATTAAAACAGATTATAAAAGAATCGAGTCGAGACCGAAATCGCCATTTGTAGTGAATCGATATAAATTGAGACTATTCCACGCTTTCTGACTAACGACAAAAGTATAACAAATGATAATTTGCATATCATGAACAATGTAAAAATTGTCATTTGTTATAATTTGTATTTTGTCATTAAACCTAGACAGCAAGACGTCAAGAGAAATAAAACAAAAAAGAAATTGACTATATATATATGATGGAATAGAAAAAAACTGTAACGTTATTTTCCATAAAAGTTGATTTTTTAAATAAGTCGCCAGTAGCTGTTTTAAAATATAATTTTATTTTCAGAACGTATTTTCTTGTGCTTTTGTTTTGAGAGTCTTACTTTTACAAACAAGTTACCACATCTTCATAAAATTCCATTATTATTTGAAACAAAAACTAATAACATGAGTAACGAAAAACTAAGTAAAAGGAAAAATCAATAATTCAACAGCTTAATTTTTTGCTTTTGTACAGTTTTTTATACGATTGCGAGAGAATTTTTATTTTTATCAATAAGAAAATCAATAAAAATTCTTAGAAAGATGTGAATGAAAAACTCATCGCATGCATGCTATTGATTTTCAGTAGCAACTTTAAAAGAGAAATTAAAAAAGTCAACCGTATAAGTTTTAATTTAATTGATTTGGTAACAATTATTATAATAGCTTAAACAATTTGTGTGTCAACAACTATAAACATTTGAATTGACGTTTAGAGTTCTTTTCCAGAGATCATTTGGCTTGGTAGTGTTTAAAGTTTTGGGTGGGTATCAGCTCAGTCTATGTTTATCAAGACTTTCCTGTTTTAAATAACTTAACTATGTATTGACTTTACTTTAAATATGTAAAATAGCTTATGCTATATTATAAATTCTTCGACATAATTTTATTTTTTTATTGATTCACATTTAATCAATGTTATTTCTAAAAACGCTGCTCCATCATTAATTAAAGCCTGAAATTTTAACTATGTAAAGCTAAAATTTGTATTTGGATAGAGTATACCTATCTCCATTGATTTTGGTATTATTTAAAAATAGCACCTGCGAATGAATCACCTCTTATTACCAATAATGTGATTTAAATTTAAAATCGAAAAATCAACATAGAACCCTGCTTTTTCAGCAGATGTTTGCAACCGGAAAGTCAGACCATTATTTTTGTTTTATCGCTTAAATATTCAGATTTTTATGTTATCAAGAAGGCCGTTCATTAACTTGATTATATTATTCATGAATTCGCATCTTAATAATTTTGCTGTCGACACTTACGTCACAAGAAAACCACTAAAGAGGCACCTGTCTCCTGCTTTTTTTTGGTTCGCATATTAGTTTTTGTAGTGAAAAATTGATTTATGTATAAATATTTTAAATAAAACAAACAAGGTATAATTACTGACTTCAAGCAAAAATCCATTAAATAATGGTTTTTGTCGGCTTACCATGGCTAATGCTTGATTTAGTTCCCTTACAGTAACCGCATTTACTCCCATTTTGTTTGCCATAATACTCAACTGTAGTATATGACATATTTTATGAACTTTTATTATTTCTATTAAATGAATTTTATATTATTAAATTTTTTTTATTTCCTTAATCAACTTTTTTTCACTTCTTTGTGTTGTATTCCTAAAAAGGTTTTCATAACTAATTTTTTCTGAATGCAAATAAAATAAAACAGCTGTTTGTGGAAATTATTATCGATAAATGTGTCGTGATGTGTTCATTTTGTACAACGCAAGAATTTTATGAAAATACACTACACAACAAAAGACTCGTGAAATTGCAATTGTTTTAGTTCTAAAGCTCTTAACTCATTTAGATATTTTTACGATAAGTATATATCCTTTATATACATAATTAATAGGCAAGCAAGCTTCTTCTTAGATCCCTTTTACTCCAGTAATACTGAATCGATTTAGGAAAAACTCATATATGTATATGTGTTTAAAGGCTTTTTTTACATAGATCTGCACAATCTTAATTTTAAATCGGTTCATATGATGGGATCTATTAGCGTTTAAAGTTGCTACTAATAGTAATGAGACAGAGCTTTTTCTATACGTACTTTGTAAACAAAAGAGAGCTAATAAGTTTTTTTTATATTTATTCATTCAGTCGTAATACATATAGCCTTAAGCAACATGTATTACATGTGATTATTATTTGAGTTGTTTATTTAGAATGGTTCTTGATTTTGCATTTTATCGTATTTATATCTAACTAGAATACATCGGCTGTAGGAAATACTAGTTTGTATTATTAAATTTATTTGAAACTTTTCAAAAATATGGTTTAAGATTTGGCATTAGCACCAAAGAAATGCATGTATATAGACTAGCTAAAAAATCCTCAACAAACAAAACATTTTGAATACTAGTTTGTATTATTGATTAAATATAATTTAAAAAAAAATAATTTTTCGATTTGACAGAGCTGCAATAACTTTGAGAGAAAAATTAGAGAAGTCAAAAAGTTATCGTAATTAGGACCGTATTTCAAAAGGAACTGCCTATAACTGAGATATTTTCCTTATGTAATTCTTGCAGTGTGAATTGCGCATGAAAGTGTGACTTAAGAATAAGTCTATAGTGGAAACATTCTATTATAGTTTTATAGCATGTTTCTACTACGGATTTATTTGTAATTGCATCAAGAACATTACACGCAGTTGGCATTTACTCTGTTCTAGTGCTACTACCTGGTTGATCGTCTCCAATAATACTTTTGAAAGACAACTGTGTGTACTAAGCTGTCACTTTCTAGCTAATTAAAATTATCTTTAACACGAAGAGCTCTTATTCTTTTGACGGGCATAATTTGTTCAGTTTTCAAAATCAGTTGTATCGGCGTAGGTATCGGTGTGGATGTTCTTCTTTAAAAGTAAAGGGAAATTTAATAAAAAGAATATTTTCTTGAGAATATTACTTGTAAATTAGCAATGTTGTGTTTCTAGCTCTACATGTGCAAATAAAAAATAGTGTGAAACAACTAAACAAACTTATTGCATGTGCTTAAGAAGTCATTAGGTACAACTGATTCTATTATATGGTCGCGCGATTTTACGTAAAAACAGAAATAAACCATGAAAATAAATAAAAACACAAAATGTTTGAGAATGTGACTTTTGCAAATTAGTTCAAATAATAAATAAAATGAGTCAACAAATCACACGTTATTTCAATAAGAAACAAATATAATAATAATTACATATTGATTTTTAACTTAATGAAATGATATTAATTATAAATCTGTTTTTGATATGAAATTGTATAACAAAATTGTGGGAATGCAAATTAAAAGTCAAACAAAAGCACACATCAAATAAAAATAAATAAAAATTAAATCGTTTCTTTATTAAAAGTTTAAATATTTATGTTCATGTGTAGTATCTACATACATACATATGTACATAAGCTAAACTTTATAAAAATTTAAAGATTAAAATAAGACATTCAAAGTTTTAATATTTATTCTGAAGCGTTTGTTTTTCTGTCAATGGATTTTTTACTTACATACATACATACATACATGAATATAAAAAATCAGTGTTTAAGTTACTTTCACTAAATTTTCCTTTACTTCTCCTAACATCCCCTTGTGCAATTGTAAAAGGTTGAACATTGAACTAAAGACATGTGTCAGCAACCGTCCGTTCGTTGCCGCTTTTTATTATTTTTTTTTTTATTTTATAAAACATATTGGTTGATAAAGCATTATTTATTAATTACGTATGCATATTACATACCTATTAAGAGATAACTGTATTGAAGTTAAAATATAAAATAGTGATGTAACGAATATTAATTTTTAGTATTCCCAAATATGAATATCTGCAGCCGATATTCGCGAATGTTTCGTTTATATGTACTTGCTTTTAAAAACTATTGTATTTACCATTTATAGCTAATTCCAATAAAACCGGTATATTTTCCGGTTCCATGTAAAAGTATATTTTTAAATCATGATATTTTTCACTGATAGAGTTTTCCTGTTTAAAATATTGAATATCAGTCAGTATCATACCCCGGCGGGCAAAAATGAATCGATTTACGCTTGAATGTTGGGAAATATTGCAAACTTAGCAGCAGTCTTGGCGGTGTGAATTGACCGTCTCGGAGCTGCGATTTGGGCTTTGGGGTGACTTATTCAACACCAATAAAGCAGACACGACCCACTACTTTAAGGCTAATAGCGTTCGAGCCAGCCGCTGCAGTTACATGAATGAAATCGTGTTGAATAAATAATAGTAATATTTGTTATTTTTAATAAAGCCATAATTAACAAAAGAAATTATGTTTAGTTCATTTTATTTAATTTTTAAAAACATACTCGTATTTTGACCACAAATATTGAGTTGAAAATAAATGTAAAATGATAAAATTATGATAATTGATGAAATAAAAAAGATGTTTGGAAAAACTATAATAAACTACTACTTTTGACTTCGTTTGCCTAATTTGGGCTTAAATCGGCTCGATTTGAGAAAAATAGTTTCACTAATAGCTAAATTTTTTTTTGTATATTCCTATTTTTTAGAACTTAAAAACATCATAACTAAAATATATCTAGGGATGCATCGTCGTTCTTAAAAACATCGATGTGTGAAAATATCAATGTTTTTCCGATGAACATCAATGTTCAAAATATCGTTAAAAAAGCGATACATCGATGTTTTTCCGATGTCTTGATTTTCTAATAATTAAATGATTTAATATGTAGTCTGAAAATTTTTATTTATTAAAATATTTTTATTTATAATTATTAAAATTATTAATGGAGATTGCCTCGATATCTTTTTTTCAAAGATTTTCAAATACTTTTGTTTATCAGTAGACCTTAAACCATATTTTGAATTGTTTCAAACCTCTTATCTTATAAAAAAAAGTAATACTTTTGTAACTTTTGTGATTCTCATTGAGTTTTTAAAAGTTTTGTATAAGATAAGAGGTTTGAAATATTTCAAAATATGGTTTAACGTCTGCTGATGATCTGGCTTTAGCACCAATGAAATGCATGTATGTATATTGACTAGCTAAAAACCCCTCAACAAACATATGTTTTTGAAAATATTTTTATTTGTTTTTTTAATTACAATCTAATAATTGTGAAATAGAGTTAACCCTTAAATGCATGATGTATCTTTAGAGATACAACCAGAAAAAACAGTGCAATTTCTTAATTTCTATCAAAAATTAAAAAAATATAGTAAGGAACTACTCTGAACCATATTTGCTATCATATTGTATTATATTTATATCAATTGTTTTTAACTTATTGGGTTCACATAGCGTTAAACTCAAAATTCATATATTTTTAGAAATAGCCATTTTTATGGTCACATTTTAACAATAACAGTATTTTTAGTTTATCCAAAAAATAAATATGTTCTTGTGTGTTATGTATTTTAATAATAAATAAAGTTCAAAACGAATATGACCGTAACTTTAGTTCTAAAATCACGTTTAATGGTTGTATCCTAAAAGATCATTATGCACTCCGCACTAACTAAAATGCCGTGTTGTACAGGCCAAACTAAAATGTTTTGCAGTAATTGTGAACGAAATTTATGTCTTACGACTGATAAAAACCGTTTTTTAAAATCTCACAACAAATAATTTTTATTTGTATATATTTTATATTTTATATATTTGTATATTTTTTACTTATATCTTATATAAAACATTAAAATCGGGGACCGGCGAGTGCATAGTGTATCTTAAAAGATACAACTAGTTACAAAAAAAAAATTAATAATAATAATTTTTTTGGAAAAATTTAAACGCAGTTATAATTTTTTTGTCGGTTTACATATAATATGTATTTTTCGCAAAGATCTGAGAACCCATGCATTTAAGGGTTAAGGAAAAGTAGTTTTGATAATCTAGTCTTCAGAATTCTATTTCCGTCCTGTGTGGTGGTTGCCCCAGCTTCCGAAAATAAACGCTCGCTTAGCACAGACGTTGCAACGATGTGTAGATATAACATTACAATCTTCAAAAGTTTGGGAAACAGAGATTATCCCAAATCTCAATAGCATCTCTTTTAATTGTCAAAAAACAACGTATATGATTTTTTTTGTTTTCTAAACATCGATGTATCGTTTGCATCCCTAAATATATGCCAAATATATTATAAAAACATCAATGTGCCAATTATTTAGTCCTAAAATCTTTTCGATTTAAATCAAATCGATAACAAACGGTCTCTATTATTTACGAATATCAAAAACAGGGAAATATTCGTTGCATCACTCATACTCGTATGTATATTATCACTTTTCAAAATGCCGTCGGTTTCCTCTTTCCGTTTTACGTTTTTCTGAATGGATACAAGAGTGTAAATTTAGTATCGTATTTAAACTGCACTCTCTCAGAGTTAACATTTTGCGGATATCTTGCACTTATAGCTTCAATTTATTAGCTTATTAAAGCATTTTTATTATGGCAAATGTTTCTATGTGAAACGTAAAAAACATGAAATTATTTTATATTTATTTATTATTTTTCCGTTTGGCCGAATTTTTAAAATTTCACCGACCGCCGTCTATATCATCGGCCTAGAAAAGTTGATTCGTTCGGACACTAAATTATTAGAAATTTTTGTAAACATTTTTATTTCGGTTGGTTTCATTTTTCAAAATTTATTAAAATCGAAATATCAGCATGGTTCTTATTTTATAGAAAAGTGAATTTTCAACAAACTTTATAATTAAAAATAGATACACATTCAGTATGAAAACAATTCCAGTGACAAAATAACTTCGTTTTGAAATAAAGTTTTTAACTTTAACTAAATAACCTTAAAGTTATGTTTATTAGCTCCAATGTCACGTTCCTGTTTAAATGATTATGAAAAGTGATCGTACCTGTGCTGAAAGCAATTGCTTAAGTAAACGTATCCTCACATCAAAATACTTACATCTACCTCGCTGTCTTGCAACTATTTTACTAAATACTTATAAAAATATATAATCATGACGAATTTTGATGCCTGGGATTATACGGTGTTGATAACCATCCTGGTTATTTCAGCTTCAATAGGAATTTACTATCGCCTTTCGGGCGGTAAACAGAAAACCACCAAAGAATATTTAATGGCTGATCAAAGTATGTCAATATTTACAGTATCAATTAGTTTAATGGCCAGTTTCATGTCGGCCATATCTCTGCTGGGTGTCTCTAACGAAAGTTACCAGTTTGGAATGATGTTTTGTGTTATCAACTTTGCTTACATTATAAGTACACCATTTGCTGCATACGGATTTCTACCGGTGTTCTATCGCATGCGTACCACTAGCGTTTACGAGTACTTGGAAAGACGTTTTGGCCATAGTATGCGTTTGTTGGCCTCGGTGTCATTTTCAGTACAAATGATTCTATATATGGGTATTGTGCTGTATGCTCCCGCCTTAGCGCTAGAAGCTGTAACCGGCATAAGTCATGTTACGGCGATTTTCGCTATTGGATTAGTGTGCACATTTTATTCTACCCTGGGTGGCTTAAAAGCCGTACTTATAACCGATGTTTTTCAATCTCTACTGATGTTTGCTGGCATTTACTCAGTAATAATAGTATCTGGCATCAAAGCTGGCGGTCTTAAGCCCATTTGGCAGGCAGCTCGGGAAACTGGACGCTTAGATCTTACGGCCGTAACTTTGGACCCTACTGTACGTCATACGTGGTGGAGTTTAATTATTGGTGGCATGGTTACTTATCTTTCATTGTACGGTGTAAATCAAGTTCAGGTGCAACGTTTGCTGAGTGTAAAAGATTTAAAAAGTGCCCAAGCGTCGCTGTGGTGGACTCTGCCCATATTGAGTTGCTTAAGTTTTAGTACACTTTTTTCGGGCTTAGCGATATTTTACTATTATCGTGATTGTGATCCTGTTCTGAATGGACGAATTAAGACAAGAGATCAACTGATGCCGTTATTTGCTATAGATACAATGGGTAAGCAAATTGCTCTTGATTATTAAACAATTGTATATTATTTATGTAAAATGTTATTTTTGTAAAGTACTTTGTTGAAAAAGTACTTCATATAAAAAGACATTTTTCCATTCACCAGTTGATTTTCATAAGGTATTTTTATAGTAACTACTTTTCATAGAAATAAATTTTACAAGGGGTACTTTTTGTATGAGATAAATTAAATAAATTATAGAGTACTTTTAAAATTTTTTTTATACAAAAGGTATTTTATACAGAGTGGCAGAGAATCAGCTATTTGGTTTAAATTTTGTATAACTTTTTTATTTATGCGATTATTATAATTTTTTTTTAATAATTGAAAAGTTATATTCTGTACGTGGTGGCCATATTCTGACTCCCACATACGTTCTCTTTTTAACATGTTTTCCGTAAATTTTCTGATCAGCACAAAAACATAAATGTGAAAATAAAGCCAAGTTCCTATCCAAAAATTTCGGCTGTAAAAAGTACTGAGATCAAAATAAAGATTAAGTTCTTGGCAACCTGTTAGCTTGGCAATATTTTTAGCCTTTCTAATATGGAAACGAATTATGGGGGAAATGTTTCCAAGCTTACAGGTTGCCTAGAAATGACATGCTATTGTAACTATCAATAACTTGATCTTTATTTTGATTTCAGTACTTTTTACGGCCGAAATTTTTGGATAGCACTTGGCCTTATTTCCACATTTATGTTTTTGTGCGGATCTCACTTCTTTTTTCTAAGTTATTTTTGTATAAATATTTTTATTTGTATTTATATATAATTTTTGTTTTAATTTAAAGTCTTATTGCTCACCAGGAACTACGTGTAATACCAAATTTCAGCTTTCTAGCTATACTGGAAGTGATCTATACAAAAAGCGGGCACCCTAGTTCCTCCCGGGTGAAAAGTACCCTTTTGCAGATTTTTCTGGTTAATTGCTCGTCAAGACCTGCCCAATAATATCGATGAGTCAGCGAATATGTACTAAAATATGCACTTTTTACACCTTAATATCTCGGGAAGCTTTTACGGTACAATTTTGAAATTTCACCTATAAGGTTACCTCTCTCTGTAGGGAGACCTTATGTTTCAAGTTTCATTATTTTATTATAAAGTGGAGCAAAGTTATGAGGGTAGTAAAAACAGCTCGAATGGTTTCGTGTAATAATATACGTGTGCCTAGATAGTTTCGTGTTTAATGGCCATGATTTAATTTCATATGCTGGTTTTTAGTTGGGGTTGGTTCTTGGCTTGTTATCACTACACTTTTTTCTTTCAAATATTCCCAAAGAAAACTGCTAGGAGCTTTTAAATCCGGC
This sequence comes from Gymnocheta viridis, assembly GCA_956483585.1. Taxonomy (NCBI): domain Eukaryota; kingdom Metazoa; phylum Arthropoda; class Insecta; order Diptera; family Tachinidae; genus Gymnocheta; species Gymnocheta viridis. Next base: position 106,206,409 of record OY101441.1, on the reverse strand, counting down.
AAACGTGGAAACTAGTTAAAATCGCTGGTGCACGAAATAAAACTTGTTGACGTAACCATTTAATAGGAAATGGGCTTCATCGTCCATTATTAAATTGTGAATAAAGTCTGGATTTTTCTCAGCTTTTTCAGGGAATCAAATCGTATAGTCAAGCTTTTGAACAAGTCTAATGTATTCAAAATTCTCTACAGCGACCTCCACGATAGCCCAAGCTGTATCGAGCGTCTCCTCGTTGATGTTGTGAGTCTGAGCTGTACGCTCTCCCGTACATTGTTCAATATTTTGAGCAGTGTTCTCGGTAGGTCGTCTTCCGGCTCTGTTGACGCTGTGGGTAAAATCCGCACACTAAAATTACGACAATATTCACGCTGTGTCAACACAAAAAAAGATTAAAAAAAAAATAAAAGATAAAATTCAATTGTTTGGGTACGTTGTTCGATTGTGTAGTTTTTCATATTCATGAAATGAAAAAAAATTAAAGTTATAAATAATTTAAACCATTCTGAGCCATCCAGTATAAAAAAAATACTTTTCGTAAAATATACTTCTTATTAAAGGTTCTTTTTATAAGAGATACTTTTTATAAAATATAGTTTTTAGAAAAGCGGTAGTTTTTATAAAAGGTTTGGTTACGTGGCTGCCCGCTACGCACGAGCAATCCAGTAGAATCAAGCGATTCCTTTTATAAAAGTTACTTTTTTAAAGAATTTGTTCCGAATGTATTTTTCGCTATTTTTGTTTTACTCATTTAAATCATTTTATGTTGTAGCCAGTTAATATAAGGATTTTATATAATTTTAGGTCAGTATCCCGGCTTATGTGGACTTTTTGTTTCTGGCATATTCTCCGCTAGTCTCTCAACAGTCTCGTCGTCTGTAAGCTCTCTTTCAGCTGTTACACTTGAGGATTATTTAAAACCCTTGTACAAGAAAATTTTCAAAAAATCGATGACAGAGTCTAGTACGCTTTTGCCTACGAAAATAATGGCTTGCCTTTATGGTCTTGCATGTATTGCTTTGGCCTTTGCCGCCAGTTCAATGGGCGGAGTACTGCAAGCTTCACTTACTATTTTCGGTGTTGTGGGTGGCCCTTTGTTGGCGATATTTACATTGGGCGTTTGTACAGTTAGAGCCAACCAAAGAGGTGTTATGGTAGGAGTTTTCCTTGGACTTATATTTGCATTTTGGATTGGTTTTGGAGGACCTAAGCCACCACCACAATCTCTGCCGCTGTCCAAAGATGGCTGTATCGTAAATAATTCGACATTAGTGGCAGAATCCCTAAGAGTGATTGACGAGCTTGGAAATGCAACAATAACCACAATTGAGCAGAGTTTAGTTAAAATACCACACTACTACTGGCTGTATCGTGTGTCGTATATGTGGTACTCTGTCATCGGTTTCAGTATTACACTAATTTTTGGTTATTCCTTCAGTTTGCTGTTCGAACGCTTTGGTTGGGCCGATAATTCACAAATATATTTGGATATAGACTGCAAACAAATCGACTATGATTTATTTGTGCCATTGTTGTCGCGCAAATTGAAGCAACAAGCTGTTGCATCGGAAGAATTGGAAAAATTGAATAATTGCCAAACCATAATATAAATTAATTTAATTGTGTAAAAATTATATAATTTTATTTTTATTTTAGATTACTTCTAGTTAAAAAAATTATTGACGATCTTCGTCTTTCTATGGGTTTATACAATAATATAAGTTATCATTAAGATTTTAACCATCTCTTTTGCAGAGATTATGATTATAACATTTAATTATTTTTTTTTATTTAATATTAAGATTAAATTTAAATGGCTCTCTTAGAAGAATGTTACTTAGAATTGTACAAAGTTACTTAATTAAAAAAAGTCTACTTATTTTTTGATATTGATTTACATATTTGTATTAAATTTTAATTGATTTCAGAAAAAAAAATTTAAAAAATGTCTGACTTTAAAATTTATTTTACACATTTTTTGTTGTTTTTTTTTTAAATTAAATTCGCAGATTTAGTTCTGTGTACTTTTTTTTAAAAGAACAACCACAAACCGCGAAGCCATTTTGGCTTGTCTTTATAAACAGCCAGGGTCTAGGCAGGAATCGAACCTTCGACGCCCCGACTAATAGTCTAGTACAGTGCTATTCAACCTTTTTGGCTCGTGTACCACTAAATTCACGACAAACTTTTCGCGTACCACCAAAAAAAATATAATGTACTGAAAAAATAATTAGATCAATAAATACCAAACAATTTTAAAATTTTTAATCCATTTTATTTATTAATAATAAATTAACGCAAGCAAGAAAAATATATACTGAAAACATTTTAAATGTTTGGAAATGTGTACAACAAATTCGTATTATTTTTCTCAGTTGTGTGTTTGTTTATTTCGAGGAAAACAAAACACACACATTTTAAATTAACAAGCATACTCTTTTGCTTTTTGTTGAACGAATATTTTACTTTGCTCATTCGTTTATTGGTATGGTTACCATTCGCTTACATTTGTTATTTTTTATTAAATGTATGTAGATGAGAGTGTTACTTAAATTTAAAAATTCAAAATTTTACAAAAAAGGTATACTTTTATGATGATTTTTCTTTTTGTTTCCAATTGCAAAATAGAAATCGTAAAAATTTTAAAAGATTTCGCGCACCACCTGGAAATTTTTCGCGTACCACCAAGTGGCCGGGGCCCCCCCAAAATAAATACAAAACAGGAATAATTTGTACAAGGGCTAAAACGCCTTGGAACTATTGATTAAAATCATTTCTAGGACCCGTTTAGTGAAACGTTTTTAAAATCCAAATTTAGTTATGAATCAACAAGATCTTTCTGGTTCAGCACTAATTTTATAGATCATATTTGGATATTTTGGGTACTAGAAACGACATACACACAAACACGCTTCATCGGTGGATAGAAAAATCGAATTCTTAATAGAATTTAATTACTGTTCATAACATAACTCAGCCAATTATGAACCGTAATTTGATGAGAATACATCCGATGAAATATATGTATGTATGTATGCATGTATGTATGTACATTATTCATACATAAAAAATATTACGTTAAAGTCTTCCATTGTATTTGTAGTTGTGTTAATGAAACAGTTTTCAAAACATAGAAAATTAAAAATGCTTTAAATGTACTATTTAGTTATAAGTAAAAAATTTATATATTGATTTATTAATGTACTTACTAAATACAAATTATGTATGTAAATATTTAAAAACTACATTAGCTATAAAAAAAACACAAAAATTTTATAGAAAAATATCTACATATATGTATATAAAATAAATGATTTTATAGAAATTTACTCAATATTTATTTAAACTTACATAAAGAGATGCATGATAGGCCATCAATGGGCCTCAAAACCGACAAATGTTTCCTTTTATAGAACAAAATTTTACATTTTCTTTAATGTTCATTAATTAAAGTGAATAGTGAAAAACGTTTAATTGCATTTGTTAATAAAATGGTAACACAGTTAATTTTTTTCTTGAAAAGAAAATACCATAAAAAGCTTTTCGCAAACTACGTATTGCTATTTGTGGGGCTTTTAATAAACCGCTCCCATCTTTTATTATAAATTATTAATTGTAATAAATTATTATAAATTCTGGACTTTGCAACAATATATATATTCCTTCTCCCACAATTGCGGTACGTAATTTGTGAACAGCCTCAAAATAATATTTTTGCTATGATTTTTGAGAAATAAACTCAGGACCCTTAAATAAATACTTTGTGCATAAATGTTCTTCAGGTCTCTTGTAGTTACCGCTCGCTAACTGTTTTATAATATCGCACTTGTTTAACAATACTGTATTAACTCAAAAGATTAAAATTTTTAATAGTAGAAAAATATTTTTGAATTAACATTGAAGATATACACTCAAAAGAAAAATCAATCCCAAGCTGTGTTAAAAGTACGGCAATCCCAGATTTACTAAAATCAAGACCAGAAAGACTGATTTAAGTACGGGGACGGATTCAAATGCTCAATTTAATTTATGAACTTTTTAGTTAATTCAAGATTTTTCACGTGATTAAAGGATTTTGAACTCATTTTAAGGAACTCCAGGATTGGTTATTTAAAGTAATTGCGTTTTTGGCTTGATTAATGTAAATTTTATTGTTATTTGTACTCAAAATTTTGAATACGACTCGTAATTAATGTAAGTAGAAAATACTTAACTTTATTACGGCGGTTTTCTTTCTGTGTATGAAAAATAATTATTAAATCTTTCATTTTGCTAACAAAATATAATCTGTAAATTTTTCATAAAAAGTAAAAATTTCGAGTTAATACACTATTGTTCATTATACATACTTGCATTTAGTAAATGTATTATTTGAGATAGGTATACTCCCAATTTTATTTCAAGAAATTTTTATTTGTTGTGGGTTGAAGTAGTCTAATCAAATAAAAACCAATTGAAAAGAAATATGTATATTAAATAAGAACCTCAAATAAAAGTTTACGATATATAAATAAAATAAACAACTTTTATAATGCTTATTTATCTATGTAGGTATATTATTAATAGGTAAACACGTTTTTTTAGTTCCGTTTTACGGCCGTAATCTTGGAAAAATTTATATATTTTTAAACGGGTTTTAAAACAAAATTTCTTAAAACAATAAATTATTTTTTAAACATAAAATGTTTTAAAAACACAACAAAAATATTAATTCAGTCTATAAATTAAATCTCACATACACATACATACGCGTATATTATGTACTTAGGCAAATTTATTTTAGGTAGCCCCAGGAGGATTTGAATTTACAACTTTTTATTTCAGAAATATCAAAAAATGCTCAAAGAGGTTGAAAATAAATTATTAGGCTTTGTACGCTACAAAAAATTACATATGTATATAGTAAGTTTTGACAATTGTAGTAAACATATATTGAAATGAGATTTTTATGGCTTGAGTTCAAATCTGAATTTACCCATCCATATCTTCTTAATTTAAGAAATTATTTTTTTTTATAAATTCATTATTTTATTAAGAGAATACATTTTATTTGAAACAGATAATTCATCAGACTAAGCAGAACGGATCAGTACTGATTTCGAGGTCGCTACACCATCTCATCAGCGTTCTTTGTTCGATTTTTTACTTACCACTTTTGACGGTGGATACTAGTAACTAGGAATATCAACTATTTAACCGTATTATTTAACTAATTAGAATACGAAAGGTGCAACTTATTCATTTCTTATAAGTTAAATCAATTTCGGTTAGTACGAAATTCCATCTCTGAACATCGAACAAGGAACGCTGATGAGAAGGTGTAGCGACCTCGAAATCAGTACTGATCCATTCTGCTAGTCTGATTAATTAATTGTTTCAAATAAAAAGTACTCTTTTTTAACGACTTGTAGCCAAAATGCACCATTTCTATTTCAGAGCTTCTGAGATCTTTTTCAGAAACATAAAATTTAGTTCCAGAATTTTCATATCTCTTTTCGAAAAAAAAATCTACTAGTAAATGATTTATACCTACATAAATTTCTTATAAGAGGCTTTATCAAGAAGCACTAATTAAAATTGTTATCTTTATAAATAAATATGTACACACTGTCGCTTATTTGAATACAAGCTATAAATATATTGTGTGGCTATTAAAATGTTTCGAATTGAATTTCTTTCTTTCTTATTTAATTAACCTAACCTTAGCTAATATAGTTCATACTATACACAACTTTGATAAAAAAACGTGAATTTTAATAATTTTGTTTGATGCATACAAAAGTACATATGTATGTACATACATACAAGTACATGTGTATGTGTATTGCTAATATGCAGCAACAATATCATAACTCAAAACATCTTCTTTTACAAAGAACTTAATGAAAATATAAGAAAATATTCTTCTCTCAAGATGTGAATAGCTAGATATAACGATTAATTCTACCTTATTAACTTTAAATTTTAGAGTCTAAAATCTGTTTGTATTTGGAGTTATAACCTTTGGAGCCATATGAAAGAAATGAGGGAGAGTCGAAATTCCAATGAAATTATGTTGTATTGAAGTCAGCAATACACATCAATTTAACGAAGGTTCATTTAAATAAATATTCCTAAACTATTGACGTTTATACATATGTACATACATATCGACCCCTGAGCGCGAAATTATCGTATGTTACACTTTATTCGAAATCGGCTTTTTAAAGCCAATTGGATTTAAATCCATTAATTCATCTGTTGACAAAATACTATAGCGATAAATATAATAGTTATGGAGATATCACAATGCACATTTTATCGTATGTAACAGTTTTATATTATATAATAGTAATAAAAAGAGCAATAAAAACGCTCTCATGTAAAATTTAGTTCTTGTAACATACGATAATATCGCGCACAGGGATCGATATGTATGTATGTAAGTACAGTGTAACCTCGTTGAACGCAACCCTCGATATGCGCAACCCCTCGCTTAACGCAACACCCAATTTCTTAACATTGCTGACTCTGTAAACGCAACTTTTCAAAAAACAAAGCCTCAATTAACGCAACTTTGCAAAACAAGTAAGGCTTTTTTTAGTTTGGTTTTTGATAAATAATTTCAAAACTAAATAGTCTTTTTGATTTGCCGTTATTCAAACTGAAGAAATTACATTAGAACAAAGCGAAACTGAAGACGAATATGAAAATGTTGTGTTAGGGCCAATACCTTCAAAAATGAGATGTCGGAATGCAATAAAAAGCTTCAACGTTTGTCTACAATTGGCAGAGGAGAATAGCTGGAGGATATAATGGTATTGCAAAAGATTCGTGAAATTGCAGTTAAAAAGAACATGACAAGCACAAAAACTCAGTTTTTCCCTTAAAACATGAATCTATAAGTCGATAACAACCATCAGTACAAATTATCATACATTTGAATGTGTATTTTATTAATTTTTTATTAGATGTATATTTTGTTTTTCGGTTTTTATTCTTTATTTCAATCAAATAAATACGATTATTAAAAGCTAGCCTTAGTTTTTTTTATAAAATTCTTGATTGGTTTAAAATAAGCTTTTAAATAGAAAAATATGACTAGAAATTTGTGACTTGGTTTACGCAACAAAATTTCTATTGGTTGCGTTCACCAATGTTATGTATAAACGTCAATAGTTTAGAATTATTTATTTAAATGAACCTTCGTTAAATTGATGTGTATTGCTGACTTCATTAAATACAACATATTTTTATTGGAATTTCGACTCTCCCTCATTTCTTTCATATTGATAAAACCCAAATTTATATGTACATATTAAGGATGCCAGTCCCGAAAATCCCGGGATTTTTCGGGATTAGCATATCCCGCATCCCGTTACTTGGTGAAAAAATTCTGTGATATCCTGAAATTTTTAATTATTTTTTTCCCCCAAAATCCATGGTACAATTATTACCCGGTAGGTGCAGTTCAAGAAAACTTTGCAAATTAAACTTTCATGGCTTTTCCACAGTCAAAGCTTAATTCAGCTGGGGGAAAGACCGAATTAAAACTTTGCAAAGTAAACTTTAACTGCGGAAAAGCCGTCTAGCTTTTACTTGAAATTCTAAAATACCGAGTAGCGCGATTCAAGAAAACCATTGACGTTTGGCATCTCTGATGACTACTAGTATATACGTACATACATACATATGTATTTATGTAGCACATAATAGGTATGTACATATCGTCATCGAAAATGCAAAAGTACGTGTCACCAAAAAAATCAAAATCGAGTATTTGATTGATTATGATTCGTTAGGTTATATGACATGTCTCTACCAATTTTTAGATTTTTGCGACCAAAAATAACACTTTTATATCCATAATTCAAAATAACGTATGTTCATTATTTTCACAAGTCATATGAACGTATCATCATATAAAATAAATACTTATAACTTTAAACAATCCTTTAACAATTTAGGGGAAAAAATTGAAGAGCCTAAGGTTAATATGATCCGTGCTTTAGGTTATGATCCATCTGGAACCATTTATTTTAAAACTGATATTAAAGAAGATTATAAGGTTCTTCCACAACGAGCAGACAAAAAATCCGAATTCATCCATCCTAACCTCTTGCATCCTGAAAGAATAAAAATTTCTAAAAAGAAATGGCAGCACTTGCAGGACCTTAAATTATTGCTTCCTTCGGACTGTCATTATTTCATTACATTTGAACATTGAATTGTTTTGTTTTCTGTACACTAATTTTTTATGAACTTTTAGTATTTGAAATATAAAATTACTTTTATTGTTAGTATTTATTTTAGTGAAATCTTATTCTTCTATCAAAAGATTATAATTAAAAAAAACAGAACAAATGCATTTAATCTTTCAGTAAACTTAAAGCGTTAATAAAAGGAATTAAAAAATTATTTCATATTTTTAACTCTTTCACTTTTGTTAAAAAAAATATTTTCTCATATCAAAAATATTTTCTCATAAGTCTTTTTGTTTCGGAAAACACAAATACTAAAGAACGCAACAAAAATATAAATTAAAGTATATTTCGAAAAATATAATTTTTTTCTCTTGAATTAGTTTAGTTGTTCTGTTCTAATTCCATATTCCATCAATTGTTTCTATATCTGAAATATTTTTTATTTTATAACGCTTTTTGCTTCTCCTGTAAAATTAGAAAAAGTGATGTTACATACGAGTACTTTTGGATTTTCGACGACGATATGTATGTATGTATGTAGTTTCAATCTATCACATGTTTAATTTTTATGCATTGTATTGTTTAAACAATCAATTCAATTAAATCAAAATGTATTTTCATTAAAAAAAAATATATCAATGCTATTATTTACTTAAAGAAATAGGAGAAAAAGCTTGCTTTATTGACTCACCAATTTAAATTCATTAAAAATGAAACGGTTTTTATATGAACATGATTTGGCATTTTGTAGCATCGTCATAAGAAAGACAAAGATTATATGAAATTACAAAAATTCTTGCACAACACTTTTTATGTTGCATTGTATTTGTTAGTCAATTCTATTTCATGCTACGAGTATGTATGTGCATTGTACATACTTATGTTAATAAAGTTTTAACTCATATGTGACTTTCTTCTATTGATTCTGGTTCTCATAATAACATAATTATGACTTTTGTTTTTCAGCTTGTTTTTAGATTTCTATCGCCACTAAAAATAATTGAAAATTAAAGCCGAAAGTTGTTATAGGAAACAAACATTTCAAGTAAACCCAGAGATTTACAGATACATAGCAAAAGAATTATAATTTCCTAAAATAAGTCTAGCAAAAATGTATGAATATTTAAGTTTGAAAACTTCAATATCAGTAAGAGTTCAAAGTGATTAGTGTTAGGCTAAAGTTCGCAACGTTTTTAGTCAGTGAGAATTTGATATGAGACAATATTCCAAAAGGAACAATTAATTTCAATTTACACATTTACACGGCAGAATAAAAAACAACGTTGTATTTCACAAGGTTCATATGTATATCCATGTACCGCCACTGTTTAGGCGGATCGGTGAATTTCTATTTATACCAACTAAAGTTCGCATAGTGGTCGAGTTTAAAAATATTTTACTTACAATCATTTAAAGAGAGAAAACTAACTAATTTCTAATTTCCTTCCCCATGCAAAAACAATTAACAAAATAATATTGCATACAAACAAGCTTGTTTTAATTTGAACCAATACTTACATAAGTGAATGCGTGTACGTGTGTATTTTTAGCATTTGTAGTGGTGTCAACTTTAGGAGCCTTTAATTCCTTTAAGACTGAACCGATTTAAAAAAATATATAGTCGGGTCACTAAAGCTCAACAATGTTTACCATTTGGTAAAAGAATGAAGGAAATCGGTTGGCAAATAAAGAAGGAAAAAGGATCTAAAAATTTGTGTTTGCCTCTTTATATATAGAATTTGTACAGTTTATACATTGTTTCGAAAATGTTTCCTTTCGAATCGAAATACATAACCCCCCAGGGTATTGGCGGAAATCGAAAAGTATGTGGTTTGATAGCTGTAACACATTACCAAGTTTTTATTGAGTACGTCAAGGAAAGCTAAATTTATTACGCATCTTATATCTTATGTAGAACATATATATTAGCCGTTCCTAAAAGTATGCAAATATTTAACTCCTTATACAAATTAAACTACTTAATTCATAATCGCAAGTGAATAGATACTATTTAAATTACAGGAGTTTTCGATTTAACAATATTATAATTAAAGGTACGGATTAAATGTGTTTCTCCATTTATTTATTAAAACGCAAAAAAAAAACAAACAAGAATTTATCATTAATCTTAGTTCATTACATTTTGTAATAGCTTAAACGAACAATTCCGATTTATTACACACTGTATTACAAATAAGTTACCAAAGGGAGGAATTTTGTGTGGAATTGTGGAATTTTTACGAATTTGAACTGACCTGACAGGAATTATAGCAATTCTGCTGTTATACGTCCAGATTTACAAGGCATTTTAGTGATTTTTTTTTAGTTCATGAACGGAAGAAATAGAAAGACGCTCAATACTAGAAGAGAATTGAAATAAAGTCAACAGAGATAGTCTCTCCCAATAATATAAAAAATGTTTCAGTATAGATTAAAAAATTATAAAAACAATAAGTTTATCGTCCGAAAACCATCACTTGACCGCAAATTTTTTCCTGTTTTATTTATGCAAACAATCGATTTTTGACATATTTCTACAATAAATTTACTGCATTTATAGCTGCATATAATGCGCAACGTTAGTAATAATTCAAGCAGATATACATACATCTAATGCAAACATATGTATGTACATACCACTTTGTTGTAACGTAGTCATATACCCAAAAAACTCGTTCTTTAGAAATCGATCCGTTTTTAATTTACTACCTGAATGGAAAATAATATATGAAAAATGATACGAATATTTCTGCATTTTAAACTCAAAAATCACATTTTTCGAGATATGACTACGTTGTAATAAAGGAGCCATGCAAACGCAGCTAAAGCGATTAACGTGCATCAGATTTGCAATGCAGTCACGAATACATGCACGGGTTAATTTTTCCCATCTGTTGCCGTAGATATAGGATCGTGTAGAACTGTAAATTGTTTGCACAAAGATATTTTTGCCGTAAACATCTGCTGCAAGTAGAAACTTTCGAATGCTAGTTTCATTATTTTTCACACATTTACTAATGTACTCTGTATTTTATTAAGAGCAGAGATGTATTCCCGATAAGGAAGCATTTTTGTCGAATTAAGAATTGGTGAAGAGCACCATGTACCAAAATCAAGTTTAAAACGTAATTTCGTTTTAAAGAAAAAGGTGAACAACACTACTTTACATATCACTATCTGACTAATACTTATCTTCTTTGATGACAATTGTTGTATTTTCTTATGCGCTTGCATTCAGCTTTCCAGACACTTGCAACCTTTTTCCATAAAAAATATCACAGCTTTTAACTTTGTTGTTAATGTATTTTAAATTATTCTTTTGTAGTTCCTCAGATTACAAAATTAAGTCTATTTTTTATATTACAGAAGGGTTCAAACATAAATTGAATACCAGTCCATTGCAGATAAAAAAATGGAACATTTTACACATGTAATAAAAAAACAGAGAAAAAGTAAACAATTTACTTCTTCTTTGACACACCGACAGTGCGACCACGACGTCCGGTAGTCTTGGTGTGTTGACCACGTACACGGAGACCCCAGTAGTGACGAAGACCGCGATGAGAGCGGATTTTCTTCAAGCGCTCCAAATCGTCACGCAATTTGGAATCCAAATTTGAGGAAGTCAATTGATTGTATTTACCATCAATAACATCCTTTTGTCTGTTCAAGAACCAGTTGGGTACTTTGTAGTGCAATGGGTTAGAGATAATAGTGACAATTTTCTCTACCTAAAAGTAAATCATTTTAGAAATGGTTAAAAGGATAAATTCAATTATCTTACCTCCTCGTCGGTACATTCACCAGCACGTTTGGTTAAATCAATATCGGCCTTCTTCAAGACAATGTTGGAATACCGACGACCTACACCCTTAATGGCGGTCATGGCAATACCAACTTTGCGTTTACCGTCAATGTTGGTATTCATGATACGGAGAATGTGTTGAAACTTTTCTGGGATAACGAGCGACTAAAATACATAAAAGAATAACGACATTAACTAAAAACTTCATATAATTATCTTTAATTGAAAAACATATTTTGCACACAAATTTCTATTCAATTTAAATCCTTCACGAGTTTACATTTTCTTGAAATTTTATTCATTATAATATATTTAGAACAATCGACATTGATAATTTTATAGGATTTTAATATTTTCCAAAGGATGTTTTGCAAAATTTTAGATTTTTTTCGCACACATACCATTTTGCCCTTTTTGAAGAAACCGTTTACAAGCCGAAAAAGACGGAAAAACGGATGTTGTCAAAGCGTCTTATTTTGACAGCTGACATTTCCATTTACTGCCCATGACGCCACCTATATGTCAAGCTGCTTTTGGTTTGTTTAAGAAGGCAGCGTTGCTTTGTAGATATAAGATGGAGGAACAGTTATTATAAATGGTTGATTATAAGCACATAGTTTTTATCGGTTACAAGTGTTATTTATGTTGAAATAAAGCTAAATATACTGTTTGTTGATAAAGTTTTACATAAGAGAGCATTTTAAGTTATGTTGTTTAAAGTTCAAAGTTTAATACATATTATAATTATGTATTAACAGGAATGCGAAAAAAGTCGTATTAGTTGTGTTTTAAGGCATTTGGTGGCAAAATGTAAAATGTTATACCTCCGCCATGGTACAATAATTGTATCATGTACTTTCCCCAAGAAATCAGGATTTTATAGAAAATTTAAGGTAAGATTTTGCATTATATTTAGTAGAACGTGCATATAAATTTGTATAATTGTTATTGGTTGGCCGCGGCCATAATCCTATGATGACAGGTCTGTGCATAATTATAACAATACAACAATAAAAAAAAGCAACAGGCGTTTGTGTTTGTGTATAAAATCTTAAAAAATTAAAAAAGCAGTTGATCACACTTCAAGAAAAGTGTATTTTATGCTGGTAATGGAAAATTAAATTACACTTTGGTACAAAAAGTATTTAAATACTAAATTAAAATCTTTGTAATTTTTTCTTTATGTTCTTGAGCTTATGTTACATTATCCAAACAAACACAATAGCTTTATGTGATACCAAACGTTATCCTTAATTAATTTTCAAACCAATATAAACGTTTGAGATTAAAGTTTGAAATTAAATTGACGTTCAGTTGAGAGTAAATGTTTGGTGCCGATCTTCTTCAAGACTTCGAATATTTAAAAAATGTTTTTTAATTTTAAATTGATTTCAAATGCGTGTCGGTATCGCCGATGAAGGCAAAATTAGTGGAGCGCACGCGCACCGTACTGTTCGTCTATGTTATGGGAAAAGCAACCGTAGTTGCAACGTACCAATCTGTATAAAATATAAATTTCTAATGTTATTACGTGACATTTTTAAGCCAGTGATGGGCTGTTTCTTTGGTACAAGTTAAGGGGGTATTTCCGCTCTTATTTTTTGGTACTTTTTGATAATAATATTTCTATACTTTTGACAAAACAACTTAAAATAATGTATATTTGCATATATGTATATGTACATACATTTCGTCATATAAAATGCAAAACGGCCTATCTATTTTTTTTAATTTTCCAGGAGAGACAAAAAGCTTAATAAAAAGCAAAATATTGTGATCATAAAAAGAATTTTTTCTAGGTAGTATCATTAACAAAATCGGAATTAATGATACTATGCTGAAAAAGATAATATTTGTTATCACAATAGTTTGCTTTTTATTAAGTTTTTTATCTCTAGTGAAAACTTTGTTATAATGTAGATAGGCCCTTTTGCATTTGGTAAGACGATATACATGTTTAGATGTATATAATAAACAAATACATATATTATATAAATGTGATATGCACGCATATATGTACATATAAAAAAATTTAAATGGTATAAATTTTTTTTATGCACATATAAACACTAATTTGTTGTTTACATTTTATAATATAATTTTATAATATAAATGTGAAATAATAAATAATTTGTACATACGTACATACACAAAATAAAGTTCTGATATCATTTAAATATCTCTTGGTACTTTTTCTGCAGAAGTCACTAATTGAAAATTTTTAAAATCCATCACTGTGTTGTAAACGGCTGTTCCTTTTTCCTGGCAATAAAACAAACAATAGGTGTGTTCGAGTACTTTTACAGTAAAATGCACTAAATGAGTAATTACTGAGTAAACTGAAGATTCTACTCTCAAAAAAAAGCTGTAGCACAAAAAAGTACGCGAACGGAAAAATTTTAAAAATTCGTAAGATTAAGGAAAAGGCTGATTGCAAATACATGTAGTGTTGAAATATATTTACACTTTGGATTACTCAACTCTTTTTCTTGTTGGTACTCGATGCAATATTTATTATAACACGAATATTTTAAGAAAATATAAACAAATTATTTTCTGTGTTCTATTCCATGTGTTTATTTTTATTTTATTTGATTTTCCTAATTTGTGTCTGATTAAATTTATTCAAAAGTATGTGATTATTTGTTTTTGCTATTGACTGACTACCTCGAAATCAAGTGCAGTACTAAGTAACCATATACTTAGCATTTTCACAACTCCAACAAAATAATAACGAAAATGGCTGCAAATCGCTTTTACAACATTTATTTCGTTTTAAAAGGCATATTATACATCATGTTTAACGAATGAATAGTTTAAAAATAATTGTTTGCTTATTATTTTATATTAGTTTATTCCAAGCTTTCCTTTTTTTAAGTAATTTTTTCACAAATTGTATACTTTTTGCTTTCTTGCTTTTGTTTATTTACCTTTGAATCATATGTTTTTTTGGTTTTACTAAATTTTACTACTAGAAATTTCTGCGGTAAAAATTAGTAAGTTCTCAGCCCAGAACTGTCACTTTACGCTCTCGATTTGTGGTCTCATTTACTGTAACTTGAGTAAACGAACGCAATTTCGTAAAATGCAGTAAAAATTTGTAAAAACTTTTGGGTACTCGAACGCACTTAATATAAAACAAACTTACGTTTTTAAATGTTCTATAAGTGGACCAACGTGATAACAGTACAGTACGGTACGGTTGCAGCAACGCTCGGCTAACGGGACCTTAATTCTTTTTGAGTATCGGAATCGTATCGGCAAAAAGGCGTATCGTTACCTCTATAATTTTTACGTCGGTGTCCGTATGGACGTATGCATGCTTGTGTGTGTGTGTATGTAAACCTCTCACAACTTAAAAATGGCTTAACCGATCGGAACCAAAGTTACGGCATTCTAAAAACATTGACCTCAATTAGATCTCATCAGATTATAAGCCGAATTTAAAGCTTAATTTTTTTTTTAATTTTAAACTTTATTGATACAATTCAAAGTTCTTAACTCAAAAAATAACGTTGGCTGCCGTAAGTTTCATTAAAATCGATTAATCGGCTCGAGCGATTTCGTTGAAGAAAATTTTCAAAAATAGCGATTTATTGTAATGACTCCAAAATTTCCTTGTCAAATCGACTTTTAGTATTAATTTACTTTTTTAACTTGAAAAGTTGCATAGAGTGCTGCAAATTCTATCTTTATCAGTTAGTTGTCGAAAATTAAAAAAAAGTTTTCTTTTTGGTCTCAAAAAACTGAATTGATAGAAAATTTATAAAATTTGGGACTGGTTGGTTGTTAGCGGCAAGTTCCAAGGAACGCCTTCTACCGTGTTTCGCATTTTTTTTATTTTTATATCTGTTATCTACTGTAATGTCTGAACACCGCAATAATTAGGGGAAAAAAGCAATCAAATAAGCACGCACACAATCAAAGAAAACGTGGAGTTTTCTGGGTGTTTGTTGTTTTATTTCTTTCTCCCACAAAGAATTTTTCATTGTTCCCACTTAAAAATAGAAGAGGGCGAAAAGAAAGAAAACATTTGTATTATTTGTTATTTCATTGTATAGCAAAATTTAAGGCAACAACGGTAATAGTAATACAAATACTACTACATAATGTGCGTGTATTAAGGCAGCTTCTTATAAGACGCCGCAGCGTAAGACTTAAACTACCTTCTCGCTTTAGGACTTCTTAAAGACTTTAAGTAGGTCTTCTTTTTGTTCTATTCCCATTTTGCTTCCAAATAAGGATTTGACACCAATCTCGCTTTTCCGTATTTATTAACACCAGCCAAACAGGCACTACGAAAGAAGGCAATTGGCGATAGTTTGCTAGCGCCACCTGTGAAAAACAGCAACATGAGCAAGGTTATCGTTCACCAGACTAAAGTCGCAATTTTACCCTCTTTTTTTTAGCGGTCTGCGACTTTTTGTGATTTTTTTTATTAGCGACTGTTGCGACTTTTTTAATTTTGTTGCGTCTTTTACTCTTTTTATTGTTTCTCACAAAAAACATTTAATTTGCAGTAAATTTATGAAAAAAAACTCGTCAATAATAAAAGCAAATTTCAGATTATTGTTCATTTGGGAACACTTTTTTCAACCTTGTCATGTACACCATCTATTCAAGAAATTATTCACAAATTTTCGGTAAATGTTTCAAAGAACAGTTAAAAAAAAAACTTTTTAAAGTAAGAAATTGTGGATATTGAAGTGCTTATTTTACAAAATTTGTCGTAAAATACGAACATTCTTTAAAATCAGATTTCTGGTTAAAACGAAAAGAAAGTCTGAAAACGAAAAAGAAAATGAAGCTAAAAATCCGTGTTTAGAGGCAGAAGAGACCACGGAGTCTGAGAGGGATAACGTTAACATCGCTGCAGGCCCTGGGAACTAAAGTATAAATAGCTTAAGCAAGACATGGAGTCAAAGCCCCCTTTTTGCATTGTTTGTAAACAGCTTTTAGTGAACCAAAACAATAATCTTTCTCTTGGTTTGGTTTTTAACAGAAGTCATACTCCTTTCGCTTTGGCAGCATACGACAGCCAAGTTTATTAAACTTAACTAAACTTGTTTAGAATACATGAAAACATGTATAGAAGAATATATAATGCAACTGTATATGTTATGAAATATGATAAAAATAAATCCTTTAACAATCCTGTGGTTTTTTAATAGTGGATTAAGTGACTTTTCCTTGTCGCCGACACATTATTTTAACATCGTCATGTCATAGGCAGTAGTCAATTGGCCATCTTTGCATGACTTTTTAGTTGACTACTAATTAATTATTTTTCAACCAATTTGTATTTATACTAAATTGTTTAAAAATCATTTTTTTAATTCATAAACAATTTAATTTAATGAAAAATAATAAAAATAAGGCATCTTCTCAAATCGACTTTTTTCTTCATAAAAATTTTAGTCCATTTCGCATCAAAATGTCTAGTTCACAGGAAAAACAGATAAGCTTGTAATATTGACGACCTTCGTCAAAATTGGCCACAATTGGGCTTTTCAACTTTTGAACAATGGAAGGCCGTCAATATTAATGTCAACCAAAATTTCGTTATAATATTTAAGTGAATGCGAAACCCTTTGTAATTGTTTGAAAATTCCAAAATGAGTATATAACCCTGGGAAGATTTTTGATACGATTAAACAATCAGTTTTCGGAGAAAATGCATTAGCACTTAATGGAACATCTATCCCTTCTCCTTTCGAAATTGCCAAGAGTTCATCAAAAAATTTACGCGACGGCTTATTTCTATGATACCTCTCTCCTAATTGTTCACGTAAGGATTGCTTTTTTGGATGCAAACTCAAATAATTATTTTCCACATCATCTTCACAAAAAAGCTCATGACATGCTTCTTTTGTTTTCTTATTTTCTTTTCATTTACTTATTTTGATTTTATTTATTTCTTACGTGTGTTTCTTCTATTCAATATGTTTGGTTGATATCTGAATGAGATTTAAATCAATTTGTAATCATTTGAAAATAGTTAGTTTAGTTAGTGTTTTTTATCAACCGATTATTGTATTTACTACAGGGAAGCTTTTTGTTTTATTTCAATTGTTTTTTTATTTTGTTGTGTTTTTTATTAATAAGAAAAAGTTAAAAAAAAGATGTGCGACTTTTATTTTCTCCAACGACTTTTTTGTGCGACTTTATTTTATTTAAACGATCTTTTGTGCGACTTTTCAAAAAATCCCAACGGTAACCCTGATCAGGAGGCTAATCCGTAATTCGATACGAAAAGAAAACTTTTTGGATTTTGTATGTAATTTAAATTACAATTCGAAATCATTTTCTTTCGATTAGAATTCCATATTAGACCTCCAGATTCAATTACATAATCAATGTACACACATATGTATGTATATATCAATTACTTGTCATATCATCTAATTTAATTATGGTTTAAGCTTAAGTTTTGTAATTTTAAATTTTAACAAAATAAAAATACTGAAGTATCCCGAAATAACGAATACTCAGCCAAAATTTAATATTTATGTTACAAGAAAAAAATAAAAAATTGGTAAATTTCACTGGACAAGAAAACACATGTTATACAAAAATAACACAGTGCGACAAAAAAAATACATGGAAAGTGATATTACTTTTCTTGTAGGTGCTTAAGAATCTGTATTTAAAATTTCAATAAAATTGAATTGATTATAGTTAGCATGAGATATTAACGAACACTGATGTACCAATGATGATTATATTTATGGTTTATGATAATATTACATCGTTTTTGTTTAAAATAAAAAAAACAACAAATACGTATTAAAAGAACACAAAAAACTGAATGTAGGGATTTTTGCAAATATTTTCTTTTTATTAAAAGTTTAATAAATCAATTAGTTTTTAACAACCAAAGTTGTATTTTTTTCCCTTAAAAAATATACTTTCATATTATGTGTATAAAAAATAGGGTTCTCTTACAAAATACTGCAAAAAAAACATGTCCGAATATGGAAAATAGCGAAAAAAAATTTAACGGAAAATGCCTTTGCGGTTAAATTATTACTAACATGTTTTTGAAAGTAACATGAACATCATATACATCATTTTAAAGGTATCAGTATCTTCTTTCTAAATCCGTTCTAAAATTTAATTTCGGTTAATATTCAACTAAGTTACAGACCTATAAGTGCATAGAGGTATGAAAACCCGTTTTTTTAACCATAACTCCAGATTTTGGGAGTGTCCCGGAAATTTCAAATACAGATTCTGGATCTACCCGACAGTGTAATCATTATTCAATATCTTGATATTAAAGAAAAAATAGAAGACAAAATGAATGAGAGACATTAGTCGATGCTTATCGAACACTTAGTTTGATGCGCTGAGGAAGAAGAGTTTGGTAGCAGTTCATATTTGAAAATTCTTGACTAAATCATTATGTATTTCAAAATTTTATAAACAATCACAAATATATGTATGTATGTTATTCAGAAAAATTGAAAACGCAGTTTAATTGCCTTCATATTCCACTTAATTTGATTCTATGAGGAATGATTTGTACGAAATGCTTGCAATATGTACAAGAAAAAAAGTTGTCGCATGCGATAATTTTTTAAAACATATTCATCTTCACACAATTAAGGTTTTTACATTGGATTATGACAAGCGTGAGAAATAAATGTTCTACGACAAATCCAATACATAAAAAAGGGGCATCGTCTTCTCTGGTAAGCCATTGAACATTTGGTGGCTTCAACAGGTCTTTTTTTATTGTTATAAGTTAATATACACCGCCGGTTTTCTGATTCCTTTAAGTTGTCCATTATAAAAAAAAAACAAGGAAATGTAAAAGAAAGTTGACATAGTTAATTTTCTCAATGGGTGCACTCGTATACAGATTTGGTTGATAAAATTAATTTTTTAACCGATTCTGACTTTTTCCATTTGCAGGATTTTTTACATTAAAATTTAAAATTTCGATATACCCTTTTTCTCTAGAATGCATTTATCATGTAAATAAATATACTGCATATTGGCATATCGTTTTGATCTCTTTCTTTTTAGATTCTAATGTGAAATATTGAATTGTCTAATTTTTGGTTTAAATAAATGAAAAATTTTATTTTTATATTCAAATAACGCATTTTAAATTGATAAAATAAAATACAATTTGTAAGCAGGTCTGGGCAGTATTTGAAATACATGTATTTGAAATACAAATACGTATTTTGTATATGTTTTTTAACTACATATCCTGCAAGTATTTTGTATTTTAAATACATACAATAAATAGAAGTAGTTTGTATTTTGTATATTAAATACATACATACATGATGTGTAAGGAAAAAATCCAAAATGTTGCAATTTATACTCTGGAGGAAAATGACAAAAAACTTAAAATGACACCTGGAAATATCAGAAGTAGAAGCATCAGTAAAGAAGACGATGATTTTGTTGTTTTCGTAGATAGGTATGATGGTTGTTTCGGAGTTGGAATTTGTCAGTTTCCTTAGTGACAAGAGCAAAGACATTATCACTCTTGACAGCTAACCAAATATAAAAGGAGTATTCATAGAATTTAATACAAGTTTGTGCTCATCAGGGGGCAAATTACGGGACTCGTGATCGAAATAAATTCGTATCTAAATTAATTTCGATTGCACGACTTTTTCTGATGATGGGACTCGATACATTGCGAATCGATTTTTTAGTAAAGTGTTGTAAAAGATTAAAAAAAAGACCTTATTAACACCAGTAATAAGTAAACAAAAAAATATGCTTATAAAGCTAAAAAAAAAATAAATTATCAATAGAAGTGCTAATTTCATTTTTAATTTTGAAAGTTTTTATTCTTGTTTAATCGGTGACATGGACGCAAATCAATTTTTTTATTCTACATCATCAGAATCGGACAATGAGTGTGACATAAACTCAATTACATATAAGACAAATCCGAGACACTAGTGACCCATTGAGCTTTCCGAACAATGTGTGAGTTTATATCCACTTAATTTGTAAAAATTACGTGTGTACATTTATTTTTACAGGTTTAAAAAACGCTTTAGAGTTTCAAAGGAAGCTTTTAGTTATATTTTGGAGGAGTTGGGATTTGTTTCACATTTGAGGCTTTCAAAATACCGTCGAAAATAATTTTCTTATCGATATTAGTCAAAGCACACTATCAAAAACACTCGCAAGTGTGCTGGAAGAAATGGAAAGAAGCTGTGTCTAACATGTATTTGGTAGAACTCCTTTTGCCAAATTGCTGTATTCAGACATAAACTCAGCAAGAATTTTTTTTGCCTGAAATTTATTTTTGTTGTATTTGACCTAATAATTAATAAAAATAAATTAATATGAAAATAATATAAATAATTTAGCTTACATTTTCTTGTTATCCAACAAACTTTTTAAAAATAAAATTTCGACATCAAATTTCCTATTGTATTTAAACTCGCACGGTTGCATTCGAATGTAAGTTCGCTATCGAGTGGCATCATCAGAAATTTCGATACAACTTACTCGATAACGAGTGACAGAATCCCAAAAGTTAAAAAAAAAATCGCAACTTCGAGTAAATCTCGCATGAGATCGACTGCGAGAATTAGCCCCCAGGACTTGTAGAAAGATTATTTTCTTCAGCAAGTTTTATTTACTCTCCAACAAGAGATAGTTTGCCTGATGCTACATTAAAAAATCTGATATTTATGAAAGGAAACAATTGTTTTGTTGATTAGTTTTATCTAACGTATTTTTTGGTTTGAATAAAAATGGTGTATTTTGTATTTTAAATACACAAATGACGTGGAAGTATTTTGTATTTTGTATTTTAAATACAACAAACCATGTATTTTGCCCAACTCTGATTGTAAGACGTATTTAACGAACTTTTCGATTTAAGGAATTTCCCTGCCATTATATGATTCGTTAAACTCGAATACCACAGTAAAGCTTTCGTTTTTATTTTGTAATTAAATTCTTACACATTTTAAGATTCTTATTTCTATTTATCAATCAGAATAAATTCTCTACTCTATTTCATGCAAAAAAATTGTATGAATGAATTTTCCTTTTGTAAGCCTGCGCATTTTTTTTTGCCGGCAATTTTCCAATAGTTGTGTTGTTATTTACCATTACAAGTTTCTCTGAGTAAATTTTCTCGCTACGTTTGTTTACATTGACATAGACCCACTCACACAATAGTTACATCGACCCACTAAAACAGGCAGCATACCCAACAAACGCAATCGTTTGGAGTGAGTTTTCAGCATTTGATTTCAGACATGAATGACATATCGCCAATTAAATATCAAATGGTATTACTAAATTAGTGTTTTATCTTAAGATAAATTCATTTTAATAAAATTTCTGTTTCTTAATGTCTCGCATAAAGAAATAAGAAACATATTTAGTTGTTATATTTCCTTAATTTTTATTAAATATATATTGTAAAAATATTTATATGATTCTTATGCAAATAGAACAACTACTCGTAGCATACAAAAATAAAAAATTAAATAAATTGAGAGTCGATAAAAATAAAAAATGTCACTTGTGCTATGTAACTATGAAAAGTGATTTGCGAGAATCACGCAAGATCGTGAGAAGTTTTATGAGCGTGCATGAACGGGAGTATGAATAGATTGAACGTGAGTGAGCGTGCATTAGTAGATTATTGGCGTGATTGTTTCGGGATTTCTTTTGCTTTATTGTATTTTTTTCATTTAACTATTTAATTTTTTTTAATTATTTAATAGCTTTTTTCGTAAGTATTTCATGATCGTGAATTTTCGTGATTGGGACTATCATTTTTTTCAACTCACGTGAGCGCAAATGAACGTCGTGCATGTGCGTGCATTGGCGTGAGCGTGAGTGATTCACTCACGATCTCATATCTAATGGAAACCAACGCTGCATTGATATAATTTTACTCCACTTATTTATGTTCAACATTTATTTACAATTCGTATTTGGAAAGGAATGGAAAACAGTACCTGAGGGTAAAGGTCAAGGCACATATTATCCGTGGTACATTATACCATTTTCCAACTCATATTAAAGTAACGGCGGAGAAGGCTGACACAATGAGTACTTTGTTGACGGATATTAAATCAGTTTTTTTTTTCATCGCAAGGTTTTGGAACAAAATTTGATTAAAGTAAACATTATTATTCTACACACGTTAAAAGTTGCCCAACTTTAGTACTTTGCGTTGACGGAGACGTACGGAATGGTACAAAGCTCATAAGAAAACCAGTATTTCAAATTAGTTGTCAGTTGAAAATAGCGACTTTAACGTACGACGGATTCTATGTGCGTCGGCCTTAATTTTTAAGAAAAATATTTTTATTTCGATCGGTTCGAACTATTTTCAAATAATTCTCAAACGTTTGATATATGAGTAAGAGTTTCACTTCCAACAGGAATGCAAAGTCAAATTGTTGCAATAATGATGACTTCATCATTTGATATGCATTTTGATTAACAAATATATTGCAAGTCTTAACCAAGATTTAATTGAAAAATTTTAACTCAAATCGAAAAAAATAATATTTTACAAAATTTAAAGCAAAAATATGAATCTGAAATGAATATAAAATTTATAAAGCATCTGATATAAAACATAAAACCATTGGTCAAATACTTTTTTCTTTGTTTTAATTGAACATTCTGAAATATTTCTTAAGCCAAGAAAAAACGAGATCTAAAGATTTCTTTACCCAATCAATATTTAATTTAATTTTGCAATGTATTAAATTAACTTCAGTTATGCTTTACATTTGTTTATCATATACATTTGAGAAGTGTTGGAAAATACATATCTGAATATGAGAACAATTTTCGATTCCGATTGAAAGCACTATTTAAAACAAAATATTTTGAAATCCTTCTCAAATGTTTTGGCACTTAAGAAATTGTTTGGTTTCAAATAGTTTTCAATTTCAGATAAAACTCACATGTTTGTTGGGAGTCCTTAACACAATCAACCACATCTTATTGTTATTATTCATCATTACCCAACAAACACAATAACAAACGTTTGTATAATCATTTAACCTCTTGATATTAATCATAATTTTAAGACACTTTTTTCAAGACATGAATTCAATATAAGATTAAGTTACAATCAGAAACCGTTGGAGAATAAAATTAATTTTTCGAGCCCTGGGTGTTTCTGATGACAAGTCAAAATGGCTTCGCGGTTTGTGTTTGTTCTTAAAAAAAAATAAAAAAATAATTCCCTGCTCCTGATTTTCTTGACGAATATTCCTTTAAGATTCTTCAATAGCTTCGAATCCAAAATGAAATAAATTTGGTTCAACAAAACATTTTTGAAAACGATTTGACTGCAACTTGTTAATAAATACATTTCGCAATTTGAGAAAAACTTTGTTTTTCTATTGAATATGAAACTTAAATATTTGCTGGGTTATTAATAACAACACAGATGCTTTTGTTGAGAATTCTTAATTTGTTTCTCAAGCCATTTTCAATCCTTTGATATTTAAGAAAGAGTTTGTTTTGAAATTATTCTCAATTGGAAACTTGTGTGTTTGCTGGGCTTCGTCATAGTGTTTCTAATTATCATTATTTTACTCACATCTATTGCGAAGATTCGTATGCTTGGTCCTCTAATGTATTTCAAATATTGGGCGCCAAACAGTTGCCATTCGTAGTGCGTGCAACAAACAAGTTGCAAAGTTCAAACGCGCATCAATCAAGCAATGAAATATTAAGGAACATTTTTAAATAAATGAATACAACGATTTACGTAAAAACTGAACTTTTAAATACGAGATGTATTTAGGTTTCCGCTCGGTGATTTCAAAGTAAAAAGATTTTTTTTTTTTCAAAGAAAGGTTGTGAGGTTTTCGGTGAGAGTTAAGTTAAAGAATTGAAGAGTGTTTAAATCAGATTGATTGACTTATTTTAAATATAAAACATATTGAAGAGTTGGTGAACACATTTTCATGTGTTTTAAAAATTAAAATTGTCTTATAGAAAGTGAAAAGTATATTATTATGTTTTATAAGTGTATATTTTATGTATATTTTTTTTTCTAAAAATATTTCTTTCCTAAAATAATTTTTTTCCAAAAATTATATTTTTTTCTAAACAATATTTTTAAAAATGTGAAAATTAATTTAAAAAAAAATACGACTCTGTAATAAATATTTAAAAAATGTATGACAAAATAATAATTTATTTTTTTGTTTAAATAAAAAATTACATATTTACATTTTAAATAAAATAGTCCTTGTGTTACCAATCAAAATATAATAAAACTTATACTTAAAGATTTATAAAATTTAAAACAAATATTGAAATTTGGGAAAGAAAAATCTGGAAAGATAACTTCTTCAGTCAATAAAAAAAATAGAATTAATGTTAAATGTGTTCCATTATGTATAAAATTTGAATATCCTAAACTGTTGTATAAGGTGTAAAAAGTAAACACCATTTACTCTGGAAAATCTTTAAAAACTTGTCTAAACAAATATCAATCAAAAAAGGTCAGTGTTAAATGTTTAATAAATTGTAATTATATCAGCATATTATTTTATAAAAAAGTTTAAAATTAGATTTTCTAATAGTTGTTCTTCGCATTGAAAATATTTGAAGAATAACAATGACTTCTTTTCTCGTATGACGACCACGGGTGCCAAGCGTGACGATTTTCGTCATTTTGACGATTTTTTATAGCGAATTTCACAAAATGTCGTTTGACAACTTTCGTTAGCATCCTCTCTTATACTTTGACGATTTTTTTACTTCGCTATTTTTTTGCTTAACAAAACCTCTACATATGACAAAATGTCAAGCTCTAAAAATATATTCTTGTTTTGCGGCCAATATCGATGATATTGATGCTGCTAAAGAAATACATATTTAAAAATTTAAATGACATTAACGAGGTTTACTTTTGTTATTTAAAATATGTGCTTAATTTGATGAATAATCTAAACAACATTGAAGGAAATCAAATCCACAACATGCACTATGAAATGGCGAACCTTTTTTAAAATGTTTTAATAAATTTTTTCGTAGATGATTGTATAAAAGATACGTAATGTGTATGTAAAAGAAATGTTAAGAAAATAAGCAATTGATGTTGAAACTTTCAATAAATTTAATGATAATTTTGTATCATTTTGCGTTGAATTGTGTTACCAAATAAAAAAAGATTTTATTTCGATGGCAAAATTATATAAAATTTAAATTTAATTACACTGTCTGTGATTTTGAAAAAAAAACTTCGAAATTCTTTCTTTATTAAAAGGTTTTCCTAATCTAATCTCTAAAGAAAAATATCAAGATATTGAGCACGAAATAAGCGAACTAGGATTTTTGGATTTTGGAGATAGCGCATTAAATGTAGATATATTTTGGAAACGAGGAAAGTCAATTAATCTACCAAACAACAAACCTATTCTTCCAAGTTTATGTGAATTTGTAAACAACTAATTCCCTTTGCCAAACTCTTCAGCTAATGTTAAAAGAATATTTAGCAAAATTAATCTTAATAAAACCGAGATAAGAAATTCATTGGAAACAGGAATCCTTGAGGGGACTCCTTTTTTCAAAAGATTATTTAAAAGATAATTCCTCTGAGTGTTACGATTTTAGCATTACAAAAAATATTGTAAAAAAACATAACTATGATATGTACGAGTATGTATAGCATTTTTATTTTGTAATTACCCAATTAAAATAATATCATATGTCCTTCTTTCGTACTTTATATGTTCATATGTTTGTACGCGTATAAAATCGAAAAATTAAAAAAATAATTCGACTATACACATGAATTGCAAAGTTTATGAAAAACTGAAATAATATATTCTATGAATTTCTAGTTAAATTAAAATATAAAACATATCATATAAAAATTTAACGTTTATTTTTATGTTAATTTTTAAATGAACGATTGTTGCATAAAACAGATGATTTTTGAGTGACGATTATTTGACGACTTTTTTTTTGAAATACTGGCGATTCTGACGTTTTTATTTATAAAATTTTTCGATTTTTCTGAAAATATTACTAGCAGCGCTGATGAAGACATGGCCATGAAAATTAATAGGGCATTATTTTTCTTAAACAATAGTTTAAATTAAACTTTATGTTTCTCTAATAATAACCAGAAAAAAATTTCAAGATTTTTTTAGTAAAGACTAGTCTTTTTAATGAGTTACAAAGTAATCAGTTGCGGCTATTTATCTCATTATTGTATTGTGTATAATAATGATATGCTAGTAATAAATAAAATAAGTGCTTATTGATGTGATTATCTGAGAGTGTGGAACAACTAATTTCTTGTTCTTCAACGCTTAAGAACCGCGTTAAAAGCTCTTTACTTCAAAACGTATGAAAAGTTGTTTTTCTTATGTAAATTTGTTTTTTTTCATGCTTTTAAAATGTACTCGTACTGTTGTTGAATATGTTTTTTTATTTCTTCTAAGTTAAAGTTTGAAAAATATTTTATATAAAATAAAAATATATAAATATATATATTATGTAAAAATATTCTGCTAAGCATATAGTGTAAAGTTGCCTACTATAGCCTCTATTAAGCCTGCAAGGCGCTGAGGCTTTAATTTTAATTATTTGTTATTTAATTTTTTTTATTGAATTAATAAATATATAAAAAAATATTAGTATAAATAATATAATAAAATAATTTTATGTTAATATATCGCGTATACACAGAAAAATATCAGTTATATTTTGTTCCAATTAACTCCTTTAATTAAAAAAAAATACTATTTTCTTTTATTAAATACTTATTTTATTTGATTAAAAATTTCATTATTTATCAAATTGAATAACAAGGAATTAATAACCACAGAAGCAATGAAACAATATATTTTATTTAATTTGTGTGTGTTGAGTTTTACACACTGATTCAGAGGAAACGACTTAATACTGTTGTTTTGACTGCCATTACTTCTCTGCATGTGACTCACTCAGCCATAACTTTATAATTTCTTCAATAAAAATCCAAATTATGAGTTCACATTCGTTGTTATGACCATTTAAAACGCCAATATTTGGTCATAAACATACAGTCCTGAGTGGTCTTAAATCACAATATCATTTCGAGGACTCTATTCTGCTAAGTCAAAAAAGATAGTTTTGAGATAAACGCCTTCAAAGTTTATTGACGATATCTCGAAATTGGTATCAGATAGAATCTTGAGGCTTTTTGAGTTTATATCATAATTGTAATATATTTTTTTAAGTTTATTTGAACTTTATAAATTTGTTTTAGATCATAGTAGAAAACGTCTTAATGCTCCGTTAGCCAACCGTTGCTTTACATTTTTAGAAATTTTTCTAGACGATAAAATTTTTCATTTGATCAGTATTGAATTTTCATAAAAGTAAATTGAACAGTCGATTGCTTCGCTGCCGATAGCGGGCCGTTTCTGATAGCTTTTTTTGTCATACACAGAATCAAAATTGGGAAAAAATTAATTAATTAAAATTAATGAAATTTTGTGTTATTTAATTTTATACTTTGATATAAAATATATACATATATACTTTAAGTGCTAAACATTTTAAAAGACCGGCTCGATTGCCGGCTACATGAAATTGCTCAGCCGCCACTTATTTTCTACTCATATTTTTCATTTTACTTGAGATTATTATTATTTACTTGAGTGTGAAAACAAAATGTAATGGTACGTCAGATTTTTTGGCAGTCGCAACAAATCTCGTTAGATTTCTTTCACACAAAATCCAATGAAAATCTTAAGACTTGTATGATAGTGTGAAAGGTCCTTTAACGTCGATGGGATTTTTTATTTTATACTGATTGGGACGTTACAGCAAAGTGACTTTTAAATTCGGTAAGCTTTTGCATTGGTTTTTCCATGCCATATACGAACAGCTGATACGTTTTCTTAAAGAAAGAGTACGGTATGGCTCTCTATTTCTACCATTAGAATAGTCAAGCATGTACGCAAATCTATCTTATGTTCGTCACCTACATAAGTACAGATACCACGTTTTATTTAGGAAAAAATTTAAAATTGATTTGTTTTACAACTTAGAACGAAAATGGTTTTAAAATATGCACTTAAACTAATAAAACAATTACTGATTTTTTTTATTTTATTTATTTACAACTTTTGATAGGATAGTCCGATTACTATCAAAGTTTTACAGAATCTTAAGCTGCCCACACACGAGTGATTTGCACGTGTGATTTGCTCGCGTATCATTTCTTCACACACGACGAACAAATCACAATAACCTTAAACGTCAAAAAGAAAATATGAATTGTGAAGCGGATGTGCAATAGAACTTTTGTTAATTTATTTATGTACACAACAAATAAATAAATTAAAAAAAGAAGCAAATGGACGAATGAATGGCTTTTATATGCAATTTTATATATTTTTCCCTTTTACTTTGCTAAATAAAAATTAAGGAAGAATACAAAAAATGTCTGTATGCCAAACATCTCCGCAATTGATACACTTTGACGTTTCGTTGCATAATAAAATGAAAAAAAAAATTAAATCTTCACGCACAATTACTTGTGATTTGTGCGCGCACAACCCCATTAACGTGGAACAAGACTATCTTGCAAATCGTTCGGAATTTTGATTTACTCTCTGAAGCAAAGTTGTAGATCTTGTCATAAAGAACAAAAATTATGACCATATAAAATCAAAAAATCTTCATCTTAAAGATTAAAATCGCAAAAAATTTAAAATATTCGATTTTTTTACCTTTTTTCCATTGTGCAGGTCCATAGGTACCAAATAGTTAAAAATTCAGGGAAATAATCAACTATAAAAATGTACCTAAACCCTCAATAAACAAGGTAGTCGTCGTACGAGTGAAAAATTTCCCGAAATTTTTTTAATTTCATTTAGTTTTTATTTACTTCAACATTGAGATACATACTATGATATTATTTACTTCATACATACTATGCTATCAAATATCAAAATAATAAAAAAATATTCGTATTATGTTTATAATGTTGATGGCCCTGGACTTGAAAATCGCACTCTCTTAAGTTGTGGATTCAAATCGTCGTCAGAATCTGACTCTGACTCAGAACTTATGGTGTCCGCGGGCACGTTGCTTCCAGACTGCTTTCCATCATCAGCTTTTTCTTCTTCAAATACTTCATAAACATCATACAGGGTGATCTTGTGACTCCACCAACATATCTCAAATGAATTGGAAAAGAAATCAAAAAAGGAATGCAAAACAATGCATCAATAAAATTTATATTACCTCTGCAAGCAATGCGTCGATTTTTTTGCTTGTCTTTGTACCGTTTTCCCATGGGCATTGTGGTTTGGTGAAACCGTTCCCCTTGCTCATCGGATTCGGTAGGAAGTTGTTTAATAAAATCGTCAAAATTAAAATGAACAATATGCAGCTTTAATGTCATCGATGTGCCGATTTTCTCAAAATAATACACTATTTCTTTCACCCATTCTCTTGCTTCCGATTCTGCGTCTCGATCCCCTCCCAAGACTCTTGTGCATACGCGCTGAAGGTAAATCCATGCCATTGAATGATTTTCATCAAGCGATGATTCAAAGTTGCTCTTGAATAGCTTTCTAATGTCAGGGCCATTAAGTACGCCTGTTAAATGAAGACAAAAATAAAGACAAAAAATAAAACATTAACATAGTGTAAATAGTACAATGAGGTGAACAAAAATTCGTTTTAAATTTACTGCCTTTTATTTAATACCTTTTTTAATTTTGTCATCGCTACGCTTTTGGAAAATGCTTTTCAAATAGTCAAATGCGTTTGAACAATTTACAACGGCCACTTCGAAGAATTTTTTAACAATTCCCAATTTTATGTGGAGCGGTGGCAGCAAGATGTCTTGAGTATTGTCAATTAAAGGTGCATTCTTCAGTCTATCGATGATCCCTTGCAAAATGTTGATGACCTTCAAATCACAGCAAATCTTCCATTTATTTTCGTAGTATTTGATTTTTTTCATTATATCTGTCAATGTTTCACAGCTTTCTTTCATGTTAATACCCATTGCTAGCGAAATGGAAGGTTTTCCGTTCGACGCATGCAACAACACTGCTTTCAAGCTCGAAACAGAACCATCAATATATAATCTCCACTCAATTGCGATGTAGTTCATTCCCATTTCTACCACCAAAGCTTTTATATCGTTGCAGTAAGCGAACGAATTACCATCATTTAGAGTGTAGAGGCTACGAAATTCAGCTTGCCGTTTTCGGTACGCTGTAGAGTTAACATTGCGTTTTCTTTGCTTTAAAAACGCTGTCAAAAATATGGAAAGTCGCTGCGATAGTCCCAATATGGCCACAATAAAATCCATTTCCATTTGTGTTATTAGTTGTTGTGCATCTCTTCCCTTAAGTGAAATGCAGCATGTGAAGTAATTTAAATCGTATCAAATAAATTATGAATTAAAATGTAATACCGATGACAATTAACAATTTCATTGTCATAATAAAATGTTTGAATTTTTTCATCAAAATTAAATCATTTATTATTTCAAAATAAATTTTTTATTTTGAAAGGAATTGTTTGGCTCAAGTTCAGATCTGACTTCACACATTCCTTTTTTATTTTAAGAAATGTTTTGATAAATTCAAGTTATTTTTCTGAAGAAAGTTACAATTTATCCATCAATCTAGCAAAACGGATCAGTACTGACTTCGAGGTCGCTACACCATCTCAGTCAGCAGTGTTCTTGATTCGATTTCATAACTTTCAATTAATTACTTAGAAACAAAAAATATAGTTTTCAGTCAAATCTTAATTATTACAATTAAACGTTTAGTGAACAATATTTCTATTAAAAATTTCAATATTACTATTAACATTTAATTAAAAATAAATTCAATTAATACGAGTATATAAATTTAATTGATCTTATCAATTTGTGAACTTACTGTAGAAAATTTAAACAGTTTTTTTGTTTATATAACAATTTTTTAAGTACAAATTTTAATTAAATTATTCCTTTCAAAAGTCGCGTGTAACTCAAAGTGTTACCAGAAATTAATAATTTTATATTAAGATATGATTGCTCTTTTTTAACTTATATGTACACATACATACATATACTCGTTTGTATGTATAATTTTTTTAATTTTGCAATCACTTGTGATGTGAATGAATACTGTCATTAATATCACATCTGACAACCCCCATCAAATGACGCATTTCAGATTTTTAAACTTGCCAATATAATGAAAATTGAAAAGAAAAAATCTTTCAATAACATTCAGAAAAAGTTTTTATAACCACAATCATGTATACATAAATTGCCATTGATTGGCAGAAATATATTTTTCAACAAGTTGTTCTGTAATTAAAATGAATGTAGAATATTTACTTCCAAAAGTAATAAAACAGTATCAAACAAGCAAAAAATTGTCATGACTATTGAACCTTTGAAGATTATATATTGTTGGCCGAAGGGATTTTAAATATTTTTTTATATTGCATGACCAAATATTAGTTATGTGAATAAATTGGGGCTATAGCTGCCTCCCCATTTTTCAATGCAAATATAGTTGCCTGTGGGGCAAAGAAACTTTTGATTTCGAAAAATGATTATGAAAAAGTCAAAACATTTTTCTTTATATTTAGAAATATTTAGAAAGCAAAATATGTATGTATAAGAAATTTAAATAATTTTGGCAAATTAAAGTATTTGTGGTGGATACCAAATTTGTCACAGGATGTAGTAATTCAAAGGAACACGTTACAATGACTGCAAAATACATTTATCTGATTACACTTTGTTGCTCATTCATTTTGTGGAGAGATCTCGTCCTATTTCTCAAAGCTACATGTTACGAAAAAACAATAAACTTTACATTATTGTTTCGTTTTGTTTGTATTTTATTTGTAGATTTATAACTCTTAGTTTTGAGAAATAAGGCGTTGGGCTTGCTTATGAATTCTAGCTCTAGTTCTTCTGGGGATGGAGCTCTTCAGCTAAACTCATCTTTCAAATCCTTGTGCAAAGCGGATTAAATTTAATTAAAGTAACGTTGGTCGCAAATCTATTTGATGTACGTTATATTGCTTTTCACGACGCATATTTCGACAAGTACTCGTATGAAGAATAAGGAAAAATTCATTATTTTTGCATTTCATCAAATATTCAAAATATAATTCAACCAGTTTTTTAATAAGTTTCAATAAAAAATCGCATCAGCAGTTGTTATCAGTCGTGATAATTTAATTTAAGTTTTTACATAATTTTGTAGGACAAAAAATTCATTAAATAAATTTTGCATCTCTAAAAGCAAATGAACTATAATTCCACTAATTTTTTTGGAAGTTCAAAAAATAATGAAAATAGCGCAATAGTAATGAATTTTGCTGACAAGCTTCATATTTTGGCAATCAAAGTAAGTGATGCTTTACAATTCAAAATAATAGTTGGCATCACTAACAATTAAATTTTTGATGCAATAAAAAAGAAAAGAGGAAAGTGTAAAAAGTAGGATACCCCGAACACTTGCTGAAAAAGAAGGAGGACTATTCGGGACGCCCTATAAAAGGGAAGACGGATGGCAGGCCTAGCCAAACATATATTGGATCCCTATGGGCAGTTTCGAACTAAGATAACATGGTATTTTATATTTTTCGGTGGGCAGTGGGATTAACTCCGAACAGAATTGAGTTGTTGCCTGGAATGTTCTTTTTGAGCCTTATGGCAGAATATCTTAGGCAGCAATTAGGGACTGGTAGGAACTTGGCCTCTTTCACATTTTTTTGAGTTCCATCTTTCTCTACATGTCATTTCTAGACATATTTTCCTTAGGGCATTTATAGGAAAATCCGCCGTAGTCATCAAAGAGGTAAGAACAACATAATTTTCAATCTAAACTTCATACCGCCTTACTGACACAAACAACTATGTACCAGTAAATAAACAAGTAATTTATTCACTTACTTTCATATATTTGATCAACGGCTCAACACAAGCGAGGCAATGTGAGTTGTTTCTTAATTGTGTGTGCTGGTGAAAACCAGTCTTTAGTGGGTAATAAAATAGTTTTGCAATATAACAGTGAGTAAAAAAGCACTTGACATCAAACCCAACAAATAACTTCAAATGCATGAGTTCAATACTCAAAGCAGACATGAAATTTTTGTTGTATCTTGTGTTTTCTGTGGCTTGAAAAATTGAAAATTTAAAGTCATTCTTTATAAGTAAAGGTGGCGAAAATTTGGGTGCAATGACATCGTTATGTTAAAAGAAAGAAGTGCCAAAGTATAAAAGTAGTAAAGAGTATATAAATATTTCGAGTACTATAATTCGCTATTCAAGAAACCAGAATAAAAGTTCATATAATTAAAATCTCTAAGTAAAATGTCGCTTGACTTTTTATAGGATTTTACAGGTGCAGTTAAAACGTTGTAAAATGAAAAGCAGGTGAAATATAAATATGACTTTTTGTATATTGTGGCTTTAAATTAAAGCGAATTAAAGTTTATAAGCAATAACAAATTTTAGGGGAAAAAACTAAAATAATTCGAATAAAATAGTACAAAAAAAAATGATTAAAAATTGTTCTTGCAAGTAATCAATACAAAACTATTTGAAAAAGACATTATCCGAATATAAATTATTCGAATAAAAATTTTTCGAATACATTTATTCGAATAAAATCATAAAAAAGTTTATAGTTTTCAAACTACATATTTGAATATATAAAATCACTAAAATAAAATTACTTAAATCGAAATTTTCAAGCGGAATTGTATATTCGAATAACGATTATTCGAATAAATTTATGTGCATGCAAATAGTTCGAACATAAATTGTTCATATAGAGGTTATTCGATTTAACTTACTTGAATAATAATTTTTTGGATATAGTTTATTCGATTAAACTTATATATTTTTTTTAATCGGACCAGCACTCAGGGGATGACTGACCCCTACACATGCAATGCATTCTGTCGGAATTAGGAAAATTGGTTATGGAAAAGTGTGTTTGTGAACATTCGACATGAACTTTCCCACATTGAAAGTGATAGGAAAGACCTCTGCAGGGAGTTTATTCCACAAACGAACTGTTCGGCTAAAGAACAAATTTGATTTCATTACAGCACATTTCATTGTAATAAAAATAAAACATTAAAACACATTCCACATCACATCGATGCTCCAGTGAGTCGGCTACCCGACCGTCACTGATGAGCTTCCGAGTCACTTGTATGCTTCTTTTGATACTTGAAAAATGTGATCAGTCCATCGAACATCACATATAATTTTCATTCCAAGAACATCAATAGCATGATTGGTCGTACACCTGTTTGTAAGCATACATCACTGTGTCTCATTCATATTTTACCTCAAGACCGTGATTTCTGGCAGGCTTGGTCTGCTATTGGATAGTGATGAGCTCAGTTAGGAGTTGGAATACTGGAGAGAAATCGGTAAAGCAATAAAGTCTTCTGAGCCACTAAACAAACTTAGTTTAACTTCATTTGTTTTCTCAGAACATATGAAAAAAACCCCAATAGGAAACTGAAATTTAATAAAATAAAGATAAATATTAGGATTTCCTGATAGAATTATTTATTGTTTTCGGTTGTGGACAGAACGAAAGTGAAACAATTTTATTTGTACAAAAGGCCGGAAATAGTATCTACGACATGCTACCGGATTTACAACTATTCTAAAAGAAACGATATAGATACTGATTGCATCAATTAACTATCTATCGCGTAATAGTCAGCCTTCATATAGGGCAAAGAAAAGCCTTTGTTTTTGCGGATGAATTCAAATGTGTTGTTAAGGATTGTGGCATTAACAGATTGGATTGAAAGTTTGACAAAGGAGGTCATTTAGGAAAATAAGAAAAAGGGTGTGAGAAAGAACGGAGCCTTGAGGTAACCCTGAATTAACCTTGAATTCGTTTGATGAGATCCTATCTATAACAACTCGTATATTGCGATCTCTGAAAAAGCTCGATATAAATCGAGCGAAGACATCACGCTTTGGAAATATCTATAGCCACCACCTTACATTCGCCAAAATGGTGAATAGAATGACACCATCTTTCCGAAAGGAATGTCAGCAGGTCTCCCGCAAAGCGCGCCCTACGGAAGCCAATAATAATTATTCGAATACAAATTATTCGCACCAATATCATAGAATAATTTATTTGAAAAAAAAATTATTTAGCTTAAATCATTCCATTAAAAATGACTAGACTAAAATATAAGACGGCTTTTCCACAGTCAAAGCTTACTTTGCAAATATTAATTCAGCTGGGAGAAAGAAAGAATAAGAAAGTAAACTTTGGCTGTGGAAAAGCAGTCTAATCATTCGTATAAAATTATTTGAGAGAAAATTGATCGAATACAACTATTCGAATAAGAATTTTTCTTATTAAATTATTATTATTATTACTTTATTATTGTCCGCAAAAATAGTGTCACATAGAGTTATTCGAATAAAAAATGTTTCGCTTTAAATTACTGCATTAAAATTATTTGCATATGAATTGTTTATATTTTTTAGCCGGATCCTACAGACAAAATATGCAAACGGGATGCTCATAAAAACCCTCTTCTTTCAATCTATCTATCTGTCACAGGATTGTACTCGTATCCTTGGGTAGACAAGTAAAATAAATTTATAAAAAAGGGGTTCCCTTGATCTTAATAATATATATAAAAGGAAGATCTCTTCAAACGACACTTCTCGCTTTTTTTTTACAAAATAAAACATAATAAATAAAATGTTATTGTTAATTCTATAATTGTTTATAAAACAGCAAAAGACTACTATATTCAACACAACAAGTGTTTATTTGTGTAATAAACGGTTTTTTCGCTTTACTTGTTGGCTATTTCAGTCAATAAACAAATTGCTTTAATTTACATATTTTAATGTTCCTTAAAACTATTTTTTTAGTAATAAGTATTAGGATGTCTGTCTGTCTGTCTGCCTGCTGGCTGGCTGTCTGGTTGGCAGCTTGTGAACTATCATGCTTAGAATGCAAAACATTTCTGTGCAAAAATAAAGATAAATTTGTTGAGAAATTTATTTTGTTATTATCTGATTTTATTTGCAAAAATAGTTTTCATCTATTTTCAATAATAATGAATTTTTATTATAACAGATGGTTGTATCAGCTGCCAACGGTAACTGATAGTACATATTTAAAATTTAATTATAAGTGCGGCAGTGGCAGCCAGCGTTCACAGTTTTATTTTATACCTTATCCCCAATTTGTGATTTTTTATTCCCCAAATTCCCCAAAATAGCTAACTTTCAAACACACAATAGCCAACACCACGGAATTAGTTACAAAGCTAGATAATGTAGAAATAACGAAAAATAGTAAACTAGTCTCATTTGACGTAAAAGATTTATATCCATCAATTCCAACAACGGAGACAATAAACATTGTACATAAAACACTACTCAACAAAACAGAAAACGTAGAATTTTCCAATCAACTCGTAAACACACTGAAAGCCACACTAGAACAGAATTACTTTAAATTTAACAATAGCATATACAGACAAACTAACGGACTAGGAATGGGAAATCCAACATCAGCAATCCTCATGGAGGTGTTTATGCAAAATCTAGAAGAGAAATACGTAGATGATCTAAAAACCAATTTCGGGGTAACATTCTATGCAAGATATGTCGACGATATTATATGTATACTGGAAGGAAATAGAGAAGAACAAGTTCTGGAGCTCCTGAATAAGCAACATAAAAGCATTAAATTCACAATGGAAGTAGAAGAAGACGACAAAATAAATTACCTAGACCTAACAATTAAAGCAAATAAGAGTTTAAATAGAGTTGAATACGAAATATACAGAAAACCAACGGCCACAGACACAATAATACATAATTCATCGAACCATCCTCAACAACACAAGAACGCGGCAATTAGACAATTAGTAACAAGACTTGAACGAATACCACTAACACGTGAGGCCTATAAGAAAGAGATAAAAACAATATATGACATAGCAGAAAACAATGGATACAAAAAAGAACTAGTAGACAAAATCCGAAATGATATCAAAACATATAAAGAACGGAACAGAGAACAGGAGCAAGAGAATGGAACTTGGGCTACTTTAACGTATATGGGCAAATCAACATACAAACTAGCAAAAAAAAAAAAAAAAAAAATTTTTTAGAAAACACAATATTAACACAGCATTCCGAACAAAAAACAATTTGGGTAGAATACTACGAAATAGCACAAACGAAACGGACCCCCTAGATAAGCAAGGAGTTTACAAATTGACTTGCTCATGCAAACATAGCTACATCGGACAAACAGGACGGAAAATAAAAACAAGATTTCGGGAGCACATAAGAGACTACAACAAGAAACTGAAACAACCAGGAGCAACGCCAGAATCAAATTTCGCGAACCACATATTCAACAACAAATGTACACCAAGACACATCAGACAAACAGTTGAATTACTGCATTTACAGCACAAAGGACGGCGACTGAACGTATTAGAAAACATGGAAATATACAAACAAAAAACGTTTGACGGAAGAATTATAAACGAACAAATAAACACTGCGTCAGACATAATATTTGAACCACTAAAACATTTTTACACAAAAGAAAACAATAACCCAAGAAAACCAGACAACACAACAAACGAACAAAACCAAAAAGAAAACCAAAAACGTACAATCACAGACTATTACCTACACAAAGATAAAACACCTAGCAAATGATCACTCAAATAATAAACTGTAACGGTAAACACAAGAGACTAACAAGAGAAAAATTAAACGAACAAGAAGCAGGTAGATATAGAGCACACAGGAATATATACGAACGAGAGAGAGCCACACACGAATATATACGAACGAGAGAGATGCAGACACGAACAAGAGAGAAAGAGAGGAAAAGAGGTTAGGTACACAAGGAAACTATACGAAAGACAAGGGACAACACAAAAAAACGATTAGTTACTGAGAGAACACTGAAGATGGCACATAGCCGAAACCGGTCTGTTTATCAACCAAATTTGACGTGGGAGGACGGAAATTCATTCCAAAAAAAAAACTTTCAATCCCCATAAATCCCCACAGATCTGTTATAAGAATTTTCCACAATGGATAGATTCTTTTGGAATATTTAATAGTCATTTGTAAATTTTTTTAACAATATAAAACTTTTTTTTTAACAAAATTTGCAAAATATTTAATATAATCAAGCATCCCACATATTCTTAGAAATTAAATAATATTTAATGAAATTCATTTGTGTCACATTATTAAAATTAATTTGTACTTTAAGCTCTAAACATTTATATAAAGATGTATAATTTTAATTATTATAAAAAGAGTAACGTAAAAAAGTCCCATAAAAAACACTATGTATCAATGTTTATCATTTCAAAAACTTCAGAATCAATATCTTCTAATTCATCAGTCAATGCAATTTTGTTGTACATGTTTCTTGTATCAAAAAGTGTTAGCATTTGAGAAAATAGAATAAACTCCGCACAGCAAAGATAATTATTTTTAAAGTGCGTATTTATTCTAAGAAGAGCTTCTAATAACTTATACCAATGTCATGTTTAATGTTTATAACACTGTTGATTTTACAATAGTTAATCTTGTTTCAACTATATGCAATGTTAATTTTACATGAAAAACTGTAATTATTACTACAAAAACGGAATTTGCAAAACTAAACCTAGACTGATGTTATTTTAATTTTGTAAAAGGGAAAATTTAAAATGTACAATGTTATATCAATGCGATAAATTTTAAATCAACATATTTTAATACTAAATTAACAATTTTTACCATTGATTTAACTTGAAACAATGTTAAAAGTATATTCAATTGTATTTTTTCCGCATATTAACAATGACTTGATATCAACATTTCTTCATGTTGATTTTACATTGGGTGATTTTCTGTGTGTAGCTTCACAAAAAATGTTAAGAATTGTCGAGTTCGATCTCGCTGATGAGACAATAGCAGATAATAGGAAAAAAGAGGAAAATATTAGAAAACGTTCATCACGAAAAAGTTGTCTCTCTTCGCCATCGTACCCAACAGCAATCTAAATCAGTAACATTACAGTACCTTCTAGTAAATGATTATATGTAATTTGGATCCTATGAAAGTGATTTGCTATGACCAACCAATTAACTGGGAATTGATAGTTATGCATATTCATGGCATAACTAAGATGTACATACATATCCTTGAACAATTTCTTCCAACGCCCTGGACATGAAAGGGGTTAAATAAAATAAATACGAAATATTTCATTTTAATTTGAAACGTGCTAATTCCTAAACATAATATGTTATAGCAAATACGATTACGTTAAAAATATCAGATGTATGCATAAATACTCGTACATACATATGGGCCAATCCTACGTTACGAACGTTACATTCGTACGCGTGTTCACATTAATATATTCAATTTTCTTTCAAAAGAGGTACCTTCAACTTATTTATGCATGGTGTTTAGTGGGATATAAGTGTACTTTCGAATGGCATAAAAAATATTTTTTTAGCAGGTATTTGTTGCGAAATAAGTGATCACAAAGTTTTGTGAATTGAAGTAAAATACATGAAAATAAAAAGGTACCCTATTATAAAACTAATATAATATTTATTTTGACAGTCTACTGCTTCTTCTATGGCTACTTTTACGCCAATTTTTGTCAAAATATTTGCAATTGGTATAAGTCGCAAATCTATGTTCGGTATTTCTTATTTCATTGAAAGCATATAATGTACGCAAACTGGGCATGACACTAATATAATTTGCAATGGACCGTGCCCACTTCTACGCCCACTTTTTCCAATATGTATATCTAAAATTCCTATTTATTATAATTCATTCTATATAAATATTTTTTTACAGATTCTGCTTACATTTGATAAGAATAATATCTTAAACTAGAAAAATAACCAAACTGTTCACTAGAATTAAGTTAAATGGCAAAACAACGTTATCCGGGTGACCTAGTGTACTTATTTATATACGATTTTGCTTTTAATTTTTATTTAGCCCACAAACATCTAACTGGCTTTAAGTGTTTTTTAATGACTCCCGTTTACCACAACTTCCGTTTTGAAATGGCACTTTAACGTTTTTCATTGTTACCAAAGGCTGTGCTATACAAAATTAAAAATACAAGTGACCAATATTTGCTGAACAGTAAAAGCACAAACTTCAACAATATTAGCAACACCTTTGATACTGTGTTTTTTTTTCATTGTAAATATAAATACATTTTTTTAATATGCGCCTCATAATGAACTGGAAATGAGAATATATACATAAATTTATGCTTTTACTTAAGAGGCACTTAAAAAGAATGAAGTCATATTTTTCTTTTTATTTCATAAAGGTTAGAAAACTCAGATTTGCTGTGTTTTTTAATCATAAAAAAGGCAATATCCTTAGGAAATTTAAAAGTCTAAGGCTCAAATTCAAAGTCTTTCGTTAACTAACTAACGATGGCGGTTTAACTAATGACATTTATATGAAAAGTCATAAGTCGTTGGTTAATTAAAGACTGTAAATATAGGTCTAAGAATTGTTTGTAATTCAAGCATTTGCAGCTGTAGCGATTCCCATGTACACCACACACACACACACACATGTGTATAATTTCACTTATACTCGTGAGTTTTTTATTTTCAGATAACATGCAGCAAATGTAGAATAAAAAAATGAGGTTTTAAAATATAACGAAAACGATTTGTTTTGAATTTGA
Source organism: Gymnocheta viridis (assembly GCA_956483585.1). Lineage (NCBI taxonomy): Eukaryota > Metazoa > Arthropoda > Insecta > Diptera > Tachinidae > Gymnocheta > Gymnocheta viridis. The sequence goes on along the minus strand of OY101441.1, from coordinate 106,164,698 downwards.
AAATACTTCAGCCATAAAAAGGCAATAGAATGTCGTTTGTTTATTGTATTGCTGTTTTATACACAAAAATTATAAGAGATTAGCATACGAGGTTTGTTCAAAAGTAAAGGTGAATTTTAAATTTTCGCGGGCTGTGAAAATACATTCGATTATCGAAATTTTGTCACGTTTGTGTGTGTGCTTCGATTTCGGTCTTGGCTCATCGGGCCGCTTCCATTGGGAAGATTGGGCCTTGGCTTCGACGACATAAACATATACCCACGTTTCGTCACCGGCTATGACCCTTTCGAGCAAACCTGGATCGTCGTTGACGTCATTCAGCAACTACTAAGCGACGTTGCTTTTTCTCAAAATTTATCAATTTTGGAACAAACTTCGCTGCCACACGAATTAAATTATTCGTGGTGGAATGGTTAATAAAAAAACTAAGTTTTTTATTTATTTAAGTTTCTAGTTTTTATTTAAGTTTTTGATTTAACCAAATGAACAGGAGAAAGATGACTTACTATAAATTTTTCTTAAGTTTATAATGTTGGTTGCAATTATTTTGAATTATTGCTTTGGCATATGGCAAATTTTCTATTCCTAAAACTGTTGATCTTGCACTTTTGCATGTTTAACGAATTTTCATTGGTTAAAACTTTAATTTACCTCACGAAATTGCAATTCTGCATTTTATTTATAACAACAATTTTGTATAACTTTTGGTGTGAACGGAAATGCTATGAAATTAGATCCTTTTTATTTATATCATATTCAAAATTGTCCTAGCAACAATTTTACAATTTAAGTACTTATATTTTCTAGAGACAACATTTTTATCAGGTATGGAATGATTATATGTTACTCACGTTTCAGGGCCAAAACATTCGAGAAAATTGCCTGGCATGAGACGATTGATATGCCAACATCCTCTGCAACTTTTCTAATAGTGATTCGACGATTTTCCTACAAAATTTTTACTGTTTCAATGTTTTCTTCACTTGCTGACGTGGTTGCAACTCCAGGACGGCCATCGTCATCAACATCTTCTCGGGCTTCTGTAAATCGATTGTACAACTTAAAAGCACATTTTGTGGATTCGATTCGACGAATGCCACAGACAACATTTTAAGTGCCTTGGACCAGTTTATTCCATTTCTAACGTAAAATTTTAAACATTCTTTGATATTTTTTTCTCAAAAGTAAAAAATCGCAGAACACACACAAACGTGTCTAACCTTTTCAGTTGTCAACAACAAACTACTAATCCAAATGGGCTGATAATGCCAACATATGACTAACACATGTGTAACAAAAAAAATTCGATAATCGAATGTACACAGCCCGCGAAAAATCAAAAATCACGTTTTATTTTGAACAAACCTCGTACATTATCCCTCCAAGAATTTGTAAGATTGTTGGCGATAGACGCTTCTTCTTAGTATCTTCCGCAAAGGTTGTCGGGAGATTGCAATTTACAAAAACAAACTACATTATTGTTTGTCATCTTTGCTTTTGTCTCTTTCGAATGGAAGATTATATGCGACTTGTTAGGGTGTTATACTTTTAATTCATTCCCCTATTAATTCTGGTATTCTAACATTGAAGATTTAAATCACATAACAATTTGTTTTTGAAAGGGCTCCAAATCAGAAAAATTTTAATTTGAAATGTCGTTTTCTGCGTTTACACATGAACAAATTTTTTTTTCACAAATTTTTCCAAAAACCTTTTATTTTTTTCAAAAGATTGACAACTGTTTTATATTTTTCTACTTCGAAAAAATAATGCATAAAAAATTATATTTAAAAAAGGAATACAATTGAGCACCTTATAACTCCAGAAATAAATACGAAAATAAAAATTAAAAATATTTTTTGAACACTTTCATGTCTACTGAGATGTAAAATTGTGCAAAATATCAAGAAATAATGCCCTATATAATCTATCTATATTATTAATAGGCAAACACATTTTATTAGATCCCTTTTACGGCCGTAATACTGAACCTATTTAGGAAAGATTTACATATATGTTTTTAAACGGGGTTTTACGTAGATGTGCACAATCGTAATTTTATTTAAATCGTTTCGAGGTTTAGGGAGCTACGAGGCCGGATTGATATTGAAGCTACCTAAGTAAGAAAAAAACAGTTTTTTTTTTCAAAAATCATTTATATCTCAACATAGTCTCCTTTTAGCTCAATACACTTTGTCCACCGTTTCTCCAGTTTTTGTATCCCTTTCAAAAAATAGGATTTTTCGAGTTCCTTAAAATAGGCATTTGTTTGGTCAATAATTTCATCGTTGGAGCTAAACTCTTTCCACCGAGCCATTTCTTTAGGCTTGGAAATAGGATGTAGTCACTAGGGGCTTACTCCGAAGAATATGGCGGATGAGGTACCAATTCGTAACCCGATTCATAGAGCTTTGCCATTGAGACTACACACGTCACACGTTTACGTTTATAGTCAATTGAGAGCAAACGCGGCACCCAACTTGCCGATAGCTTTTTCATATGCAAACGTTCATATGATATCTTTACCATTTCAACAATCTCACGTAACTTGACTCGGCGATCATTCATAACGATATCGAGGATTTTCTTGATATTTTCTCCAGTAACCACTTCTTTTGGCCTTCATGTTGATGGTATTGTTGCAGTGCTTGTTCGGCTGCGTTTAAATTCAGCAATCCAATATTTTACCATGTAATCTGATGGAGCAGACTCACCGTAATATTTATCGAGCTTTTCTTTTGTCTCTTTCGCCGTTTTCCCTTTCAAATAGTAGTGTTTAATCACTGCACGAAATTCACTTTTTTCTCATTTTTCAAGAAACACAAAAGTTGCTTACTTCAAACGACTACAACAAATAAACTAAGCGATGAATTTGGGTGAAATTTTAACAGCTGACGGTTGACGGATCGCAATTTCTAAAAATTTTTGTGTTTGTGCTGCCATCTAGCGCTAGGGAGGTTCAATATCAATCTGCCGTCGTAAAAGCCTTTAAAGATGCTACTAACACATGCACACTTATTGCACATGCATGTATCAGCTTCAACTTGAAAAATAAACAAAGTTTGCATGTGTCCAATTTGCTTTTGCATAGAAATGAGACAGAGTTTTAAGTTGTTTATATCGAATGTTTTTTGTTTTTGTATTTAATCGTATGTATTTATGAAAATGTTTTGTATTGATTTCTAGAATGCGGTCGATTGAGTCGACCGCTGTATATATTAGTCGTATTTATTACGCATACAAAATACAATAATAACATTTGATTTTCCTGCTCCGATCTCATTAGTTTTTTGCCTGACTCGACTCCGCACCTTGTTTTGTTCCCCCATCCACCAATTCTTACAGTTTTTTGCGTGACTCCTCACCTTGAATTCAAAGGCACGTTATACAAAATTTTAAGATTCTTAATATTATAGCGTTTCAAATAGCAGATAATTATTAAATTCCTTGTATGGGGAACTTTCCTTTTCACACTCTTGTTCCATCGGGTTTTTTTTTTATAAAGAGAAGTAACACTCAGACAATTAGTATGCCTACCAACCCGTAGGTGTGTTACCTTCCTTGGGAAAGGGATAGTGAGAGAGGACAGATGGTGAAAGAGAGAAAGCTTAATTTTTACAACTCTGATATTGCGCGCTGTGTTAGTTTTTAGATCAGTGTTGCAGCGCCTCTGATATCAAGTAGGCGCATTAAATGTGTTTTAAGCCGGCGATTTTGCTACAATACCGACGAAGGAGGGCGCTGTGATGTCCGCTAGCATACACCAGTATCATTTGCTGCCAGTACTGTTCAGTGACCAGTGCTTTGCCTTCATCACTTAAACACTCCGACAACAACAAATACAATGGCATACTCTAATGCACATCTGAAAAATGCTGGAGGTTATGACTTGTCTGAAGCTGGGCTCGAACCCACGTTCTTAGACATTATTTGCTTTGTAGTCAACACGCTAACTTGGTTGAAGTGCCAACAGCACCCTCTAATCGGTTTTTTTTGTATGGATCCAAACTATATATTCATGCAAAGTTTAAACTGGATACAATTATTAGAAGACCCGTTTGGCCAAAGCCTTGATTTACTAACGTATCTCCAGCTTTTTTCGCGTAAAACATTCGAGATTGACAATCAGAAACGAAGCAAAAAAAGTTTAAGTGCCGCTCAGGTTTGTTTAAAAAAATTATCGATTTCGATGATACGCTCGTCACATCATTAGCGAATCTTTAGCAATATACAGTACAAAATTTTTCATCTCATTGATTTGGGACTCAATTCTGAGAATGCACATGAAAGTAATCCCAAAAATAAGAACTTCTGCATTATTAGTTTTCTCAAGTAAAAATTTAATGGCCATACGAATTTGTTTCTTCAAGGTGGATTTTTATCACTTTTTATATATTTTAACACGGTTTATATCTCGGTATACCGTACGTGTACTTGTTATTTTCCGTATTTAATGTTCTTCTGGTTTTAAAATGTAATTATTAATTAATTATCACGAGCAATTCTCAGAATTGAGTCCCAAAATCATGTGTTGTACTGTGATATCAACGTAAACGATACGTGATAGAATAGATTTCGATGTGGTTAAAAATAATTTCTCGACATTATGTGGTGCTGTTTAGTGTTGTAAAAAGCGGCTACCTTTGACTACTCAATATTACTCAATACTTTTTCAATTGAGTACTCGATACTACTCAATACTTTTAACGTTTTTTATTATTTCAAAATAAAAATATTTAATAGGTTAAAATTTGGTTTTATTACTCGTATTACACGTACTTCATAATCGTTCATGGATTTAATAATCCGTTAAAAATATCTAACTAAACGACAAAGGATTTAAGCCGTTTGTTTAACTTTCCTGAAAACTGAGTTTTATTAATTTCAGGCATTTTCAAGTAAAATTTTCGTATTTACATGTGGATATGCACCACTGAAAGTATGTCCCGGTTCAGACTGTGAAAGTTTTCTTTCTGAAATTTTCTCTAATTCTCTTTTGAACTTTCATTAATGTCTACACATTGAAATTTTTTGTAATGAAATTCAAGATTTTTGAATGTTTATCTTCTCATTCTTTTTTATTTTGTATAAAAATTTTTGCTCTCACCACTATAAAAGAAAAGAAAAGTAAAAGAAAATTAAAAATGAAGCTGTAGCCATTTTTACTTTGACAGTTGCGAATAACAAAATACAATAGAATTTCAAAGTACATGAAAGGGTGTACCCCTTCCCAATCTTCTCACCCCATACACCTACAAACGAAGACTTTCAGAAAGAAAAATTATATAGTGTGAACCGTGACTATTGAGTAGTTAGTTTTTGGCATTGAGTACCGGGAAATATATACGGTATTGAGTACTCGGTACTTAAATATTCAATACTTTTACAACACTAGTACTGTTTTATACTCGTACCTTCATTTTATTTTTTAAAATTTCATTTATTATTTTTTTACAATTCAAATTAATTAGAAAAGCAAGAACGTATGATTGATTTAACGTTTGCTTAGTATATTTTATTATGCATTCACGAAATATATATTTTAGAAATTCTCAAGAGAACGTTCCCATTTTACAAATATTCGGCATTTTTTCATATGTGTGTTTTTTTTAATATCGAAAGTAGTTCCTTTTAGCGAACGTTAGGATACTTTAACATTCGCCAACATATATCGAGTATTATCGATAATTCTTTGCTTTAGAAAAATTAAAATTGGAATAAAATTTACTTTTAATATTTGATTAAATTGTTTTTATTATTTTTGTTGGCCGGTTAGTTGGTCACAAGTGAAGCTAATAAAAGCGTTTTAAATGTGCAATTAAATACGGTCGGAGGTACACATTTAGAATAGTAAGGCTTTAGAGCTAAAAAACTATTTGATCACGATTACTATTTTGATAGTGATGTTTGTTTGGCTCACACAGTTAAAAAAAGACATGCAATAAAATTGTTGAAAAGATCTGGTTAAAAACTGTTTTCTTTCAAAGAGAAAATCTTGTAGAATAATTCGTATTTTCCATTGTTATTAATAGGTTTGACAGTATAAAATTCGTACTACTACCGGGCATCCATTGGAATTAAAAAATAGGTGAAGATATTTTTTTTAATAAATATAATTTTCAACAAGAACAAAAATGCTTTCATTCTTTGCTGTTTATTTGCTTATACGAGTACTAGTTTTAGCAAAACCGTCCAAGTGTGATATGAAATTGTCAATAATACTGATTGGTTTGATATCCTTAGTTCTTTCAGCACATGTTATACTAACCCAGAATATGTGGAGGTGTTGCAGTGTGAGAATGCGATTGTGTGTGTGTGTGTGTTTGTATTTATGTTTATCTTTAATACTCAAGTGAATAAAACATTTTGATAAGTGTTGGTGTTTTTTCAGTGTGGAAAATTAATTAAAGTATAAACACTTTAGATCTTGCAATCATACTTTTTTTAATAAGAAATGCTAAATGAGTTTTATGTTAAGAATTTTAACTGAAAATGGATTAAATTGAAAAGCGAATACATAAACCTTTTGAGAGCTAAAAAAATAACTTTTAAAATTTTTTATTGATATATATTTTTATAAAAAAATAACTACCATATGTACTATATTTTCCATTAAAAATTATCATCAGTGATGGATCATCTAGAAAAAATCATTATAATTAATTTCTTTCTATAGAAGATTATCAATCATCATGATATATTTTATATAGAAAATTATTATCAGTGATGCATTCATTACCTGTAGAAAGTGCTCAACAGTGAGTGATACATGTTTTGTGAAAAAATATCAATATTGATACGCTTTATATACAAGATTACCATCAGTGTTACAATTTCTGTATCAAATTATCATTAGTGATAAACATCTTCCATAAAAAATTATCCTCGTTGATGCATTTTATATAAAAAATTATATTCCGTGATATACTATCATCATCACTGAAACACTTTCTATAGAAGATTATCATCATTGATATATTTTTTATACCGCACTCTCATTATTGATCAATTTGCTATAGAAATTGATCACCAATGATTTATTTTCTAGAGAAAATTATGGGCAGTGATACATTGTAATTATCCTCAACGATATGTTTTTATGAAAAAATAACCATAAGTGATACATTTATCATAAACAAATTATGATCAGTGATATATAGAAAATTATAGTCAGTAATATATTCTCTGTAGAAAATG